>JAJGRW010000111.1:910597-945359 GCA_025461045.1 Carex parvula | reverse complement strand
CCCCCCCCCCCCCCCCCCCCCCCCCCCCCCCCCCCCCCCCCCCCCCAAGAGAAAGACACTCCCCACAATCGGAAATACATGGCAGAGGCAGCTGTGGGCTGTGAGTGGCCAGATCAAGCACAAAGCTTTTTCTGCAAGCTTGCTGATGCCTTGCAGAAAAAAGCAAATGAATTGTACGCTGTGAGTGGCCAGATCAAGCGGATGCAGAAGGAGCTTCGCTTGATCCAAGCTTTGCTAAGAGATGCCGATTCCAAGTGTAACCAAAATCAATTCGTAAAAGAGTGGGTTAACCAGATCAGAGAAGTGGCCCACCAAATAGAAGATGTGATTGATACCTTCCTCGTTGAGATTGAAGAAAACCATCCAAAAAGTCCTCCCTGGTACCGTAACATTTGTATGTCGTTAAAAAGAAAATACAAAATTTTCAAGCTGAAGCTGAAGCTGAGTGGTGAGCTCGAAGAAATCACTCAGGAACTCAAAATGATTTACCAGCGTCGAACCGACTTGGGAATTACTGATGTTGGTGCTGCTAGTGAAGAAAATGCTCTGGTACCTTTTAGGCCGACAAATCCTTCTCACGTGGTTGATTCAGAAGTTGTTGGCCTTGAGGATGACAAGCGCAACATTATCAAACTGCTCCTTGATAGAAGCATTTCAAGGCGAATGGTGCTCTCGATTGTGGGTCCTGGAGGCCTCGGGAAGACCACCTTGGCCCAAAAAGTTTACAAAAGGTGCATGTTCTCTCTTCTAAAATCATGTTTATGTCTAAAAAGCGAAATATTTTTGTGGAAAATGGCTAAACCCTTTGTTTAAGAAGTCAACTGTCCAGATTTAATCCTTTGTTTAGATTTTTTTTTTTTTCCTTTTCACAAGAAGTGATGAAATACTTCAATTCTTTGATCTGGTCAGGTAAGGAATGGGGAAATTTTTTCATGAATTCTCCATTTCTATTAGCAATCAATTACCTTGCATGTAATTGTACTATCTAGAGCAACCAGCCACTTTTTTTTTTTTAATCGAGAAAATTAAGTTCTGAAAATTTGCAAATTCACTGAAATTAATGTCATCCAATATATGATTCGCCAAATGTTCTTAGCCACAAGAAAATTTATACACAAAGACGTGGTTCATATAAATTTGTTACAAATGTGGTCCAAATCATCTTTACCAAACAAATAATCAATCATGTAATCATGGAAAATATCTCCAATAAAATTTTCTTTTTGTGCTGCTTTTTCTTTTCTTTTCTTGATGTAACTAACACATTCATTTTTGTAAACACAGTGCGGAATTGGAAGGGCGATTCGATTGTCGCACATGGATCTCCGTTTCTCAAAAGTTCAATACAAATGATATCTTCAGAAAAATTCTTTACTCAATCGAACCCACAATTAAAAATCAAAATCCACCCATAACTGATGAGGATTTACTGGAGGAGCTTCAGAAATCCTTTAGACGTAAGAGGTACTTAATTATCCTTGATGATGTGTGGAGCGATCGTGATTGGGAGCAATTGCAAATAGGATTACCCGATCCGGACAATGCAAGCCGCGTGATAATTACTAGTAGATCACTTGATGTTGCTCTCGCAGCAGATTGCAATACAAAACCGTATAAACTCCGTTACCTAAATGATGATGAGGGTATAGCTCTCCTCTTCAGAAAGGCATTCCAACAACATATACAACCTGAGAATTACCCTCCTGATCTCTTGGAAGTTGCCAAAAAATTAACAAAGAAATGTGGTGGGCTACCCTTGGCATTAGTTGTGCTAGGCGGTATCCTGTCAAGGACAGAGCGCAACTACACTGCCTGGAGTAGAAAAGAGAAGACCATGGATTGGCACGACAAAGATGGGAAGAATTGCTCGAACGTCCTAGCCATGAGTTATCAACACTTACCTTACGAACTCAAACCATGTTTTCTTTATTTCGCTTCATTTCCAGAAGATTATCAGATTTCGGGAGTGCAAGTTACAAGAATGTGGATGGCTGAAGGATTCGTACCAAAAGATGGAGCTGGAACAATAGAGGACAGAGCTGAGAAATGCCTTGAAGAGCTCGTGCAAAGGTACATCCCTTTTTCAGTTCTATATTTTAAGGTACATATCACGTATAAAAGAAGTCATGTTGTGTTTTTGGCATAGAAGGGAACAGAAAATCAGACGTACCGGTCCAATTTCTGGCCGAGTTACGCACTAGATGATTTTTTCGTCTAGTTTCGGCCGAAACGATCCACTTCCAGTCAAATTTCGGCTGAAACGGCTTTTTTCGGCATGCTTCGGTACACCAAACCAAACGACTTGAGCAATACCACCACAATAACTCACATTTTGTTGTTAGATTCGAATAGCTATTATATTTAAGCTAGTTATTAGTTACTGTACCAAAGGGTTACTACTTTAATGGATACAGCTGGTCTAATGATTTTTTTATTTGATTCAATTTCTTTGCTCTCAGTTTTCTGTTATTCAATTTCTTTGCAATGCATTTATCTTCTCTAGGTTTTTTATTTTTAATTCTTATTTGCACTTACAACTTTCTTAGAGATTCACACACAAAATTCAGAAGCTGCATCTCAGAGTTTGCAAGTGATATTTCTACTATTTTAATTATTTTATTTCATTTTTTTTGTATCTATTGAGTTCGATTTTAAATTACGAATAAACTAATTGGCCTTCACTCCACCATTAGTTTTAGTGTTGTTCCCAATATTACAGCTATTATCTTTAAATACTAAGCCAAGTGAAGTCATAGGCAGATATTTTGGGCCTCAAAAATATTAGGACTAGTATAAGTCTTTTGATTTGAGGCCCAATTTAGTATTCCTATTTTTTTTTATCAATTGTTCTTATTTTTTTAGTACAAAACAATTTCTCATAAAAAAATCCGAATTTATGATCTGTGTCACACCCCGACAACAGGGCCGACAACCCGCCGCGCACAACAGCGCAAGGCGTTTCAATTATCATACACAATCTTATAAATATATATACATACATTACCAATGACATAGACAAAAGCCACGATACCTGTAAAAACTTTGTGGCATGTTCCGCAGTCTTCTAGTTCAACATCTTGTTTTCGTGTCTTACGCTTTGTACCTGGAACCCACCGAAGTGGAAAAATATTAGAGATTGAAAATCTCTAAGTGCGGTATTCAGTTCCAGTCGAGTTATTCTAAAACCCAACCAACTAAACCAAAACAGCACCGAGCACCAAAACATATAGACCACAATAATAATATAAGAACCAATGAATCTAAGTTACCAACTATAATCAGTTAAGAAACAAAATATAAGTTCACTTTAAGAAATGCTCAAATACCACAAAAGAAAATCAGCAAGCTAGAGAACCAATTAATAGCTATAACAATCAAGCATAACGAAATATTATAATATGCAATGCTCATGTGCGATAGACTTAAAAAGTTCAATCCAATTTACTTATGCAACCCTATTGTTTAACCATGCTTTATTCCAAATTTAGCAATTCTCAAATATGCACAATTTTTCAAGTATCTCAATTCTCAAATATTTTCCTTTGTTTTATCATGCGTTACAAGTTCTTGCACCAAGCATAAATCCGGTCATGCGCTACCCAAATATGGCGCCTACACAGCTCTAGCTATGCGCTACCCGAATATGGCGCCTACACAGCTCTCGCTATGCGCTACCCGAATATGGCGCCTACACAGCTGACGCTATGCGCTACCCGAATATGGCGCCTACACAGCTGACGCTATGCGCTACCCGAATATGGCGCCTACACAGCTCTTGCCATGCGCTACCCGAATATGGCGCCTACACAGCTCTTGCCATGCGCTACCCGAATATGGCGCCTACACAGCTCTTGCCATGCGCTACCCGAATATGGCGCCTACACAGCTCTTGCCATGCGCTACCCGAATATGGCGCCTACACAGCTCTTGCCATGCGCTACCCGAATATGGCGCCTACACAGCTCTTGCCATGCGCTACCCGAATATGGCGCCTACACAGCTCACGCCATGCGCTACCCGAATATGGCGCCTACACAGCTCACGCCATGCGCTACCCGAATATGGCGCCTACACAGCTCTTGCTATGCGCTACCCGAATATGGAGCCTACACAGCTCTTGGATTTCATTCTTCAATTCCCATCAAAGTACATACAAGACATTCCATATACAAGCAAATCAATGTGTTCTATACATTCTCATTTCTATTCAAGATTCATGTATAACAGGTACATGGTTCATACAAAACTATGTATCATGCATGCAAGTATGTATTGCAAAATTTACGGTTCAACTCATGTCTTATGTCATCTATGCATATGCCATGCAACTCAATTCCTCAATGCAATTCGTGTCTTATTTCATGCATGCATATTATGTACTCATAACTAGAAAATGATTCAGGCAATTCCATAATAAAATCCAAGACACAATATAGTGAAAGCACACAAGTATTTTTTAACATAAGCAACAACCAAGTTGAAAGAAAAAGTGAGTGAAACCGACATATTATGGTTCAGTTCATGTGAAGTGGATATTTTATATTGATATCAAGGCTCCTGTCATCTTTTGTGTCATGCATGTATCAATTTGAGAATATAGAAGTTGTGGTATGTTCCATAATTAATTTATATAAATTAGTTGTACACCATGTAACTCCAAACCACTACCATATATTAACCTTAAGATTACCACAATTTACTTCTCTTAGGCATTTCACCGAACAGCTGATGTGCAGCAACACACCAGACCCGTACCAGTAAATTACTTCTCTTAGGCATTTCACCGAACAGCTGATGTGCAGCAACACACCAGACCCGTACCAGTAAATTACTTCTCTTAGGCATTTCACCGAACAGCTGATGTGCAGCAACACACCAGACCCGTACCACTAATTTACTTCTCTTAGACATTTCACCGAACAGCTGATGTGCAGCAACACACCAGACCCGTACCACTAATTTACTTCTCTTAGACATTTCACCGAACAGCTGGTGTGCAGCAATACACCAGACCCGTACCAGTGATGGTACAATAATCGCTCAATTAAATCACAATCATCAAGAAATCAACATGCGATCAAAAGCAAGCAAAGAAACCCACGAGCTTACAACAACAATTAAACAAGTTAAAAGGGGCTAGGAATAACTCGAAATCCGCACCTTAGAAATGTCGGGCTCAATGGATAACTTGTCACTGTTGCGTAGACACATCCTGCTTGTTCCCGTCATGCAATGTCCATCCTTATGCCGGATTATCGAAATATCAATAATCAAACAAGAGATTACGGAAGAATTCGTCAAGATCGATCGAAGAGGTTGACGTGTTGCAAGCGTCTCCGCCTCATTCATCTATCGTTGTATAATCATTGGCGCCACCTCCTAGCTTCTCTTCTGCCGTATGCTTTGGTTGCACTTGAGCCACGTCCTTCTAACAAATTATTTCCAATTTCAATTGCCGGGTACACCAAGGGAAATGATATAGGATGGAAGTGAGGTGGTGTGTGTGGCGGAGGGAAGGAAAGTTTTGTGCGGACTCCCCCAAGAAAAATAAATCCTCCCTGGGGAGAATAAAGAAAAATAGAGAGAGAAGAGGGAGTGTACACGTGGGTGAGAATGAAGTAAAGGCGGTGCCATGTGTCCCCAAATAAAATGAAAAAATGATAATAGAAAAGTAAAGGCGGTGCCATGTGTCCCCAAATAAAATTCTAGAACTTAAAGAAATATATTCTATTATATATTGTTCTCAACTAAATGATTAATAGGTTTGCAATTAACTCCTTTGCATTTTTTTAAAATAACTTGAACATTATAATTACCAAGATTTTAACTAACATCATATTACAATGAAAATATCCAAAGCTAGAGTAGAACTTTTCAAATTATTGTATATATATGACTTTATAAGAAAATTAAATTTAATTAATTAACATGTATCAATAAATAAATTTACCATATTTCAATACAAAATTAGTCATGTTCCAATATTTCCAGAATTTCTGATTTCACACTTGCACAATTTATTAATCATCATTTGTTAAGGAATTTACAATTACCTAGTTTCTAATTTAATTATTCCTATGTATTTCTAGTGTATTTATTACAACATATTTCAAGATTAACAATTATCTATATATTCAATTACGTGATCTCATAATCAAATAACTAATTAGTTCATTTTTATTTACAAAAGTTCAAAGTGAGTCCAAAATTGAGATGTTACAATGCCAATGTAATAACAATTTCATCGATTATGTATTTTTACCTCATGTCAATTATATTTCCCAGTATTCAAAAACTAGGCTGTTACAATCTGATTCAGTAGATTCCTACCGATTCATCCGATTCTGATTTTACGGTCAAGTGACCGATTCCAATTCCAATGCCGATTTTTCCTTCTATAGTTTTTGGTCCAGCCCAGTCTCATCACATTCAGGCCGAATTTATAACTCCAAAAAATTGTAAAATTCAATGTTTATATATTTTGCAAATTAGTCAAACAACACCGAAGATTGCCTACAAAAACAAGATATAGACCAATATATTTTTATTTAAAAACAAAAACTAAAAATAAGTGCGTACAGACTAATAAGCTTTGGTGGTATATATGTCTACAACTTTTTTATCTTCTAAATTTCAATATACATAATTGATACTTTCATCTAGATTTTGAACCTGCAATACTTTCCCCATGGCACTGTATTTTATCAGTAGACTAAAAGCCGGTTTTGGTGTCTAACCACAAGTTAGTTTTAGTCAATTTATTGTAAATCACATGTTTTAACAATCTATTTTTTACATTGCGTGCAACAGTGAGGCAAGAGAAAATTTAATATTCATCATAGTGCGCTTACTTAAAAAATGAAACTTGCAAAGCTTAAAAACCTGTTTAAATCGTAAATAGGTAATTGAAGCCTAATATCACCCAGCGTGATTAATGAGTTGTGAATTACTTTAAAAGTTATATTTTTTAGATATTCGTTTGAATCGTAAAATTAACATAAGAGTTAGAAAATAAAAAATAAAGTGATTTAAAACCCTACTATCAAAAACAAAAGTCATTACTTTTAGAAATTTTATTTTTACAATACAATCTCGAACAGAGTTTTTAGTGGACACTTTATTGCTATTTTAATAATAGAACTGATAACTTCAAAATTAGAAAATTTTATTTAAATTAAGCATAATTTTAACAATATTCTCATTGGTCATATTAAAGTCTTCATTTTCATTCACTGCTTTATTTTCTTGAGTGGATAAATTTTATCATCAAATAGCTAAATGTTATATTTTAAAAGATAATTATCTTAATAATTAGATAGCAGAGAAAACTTCAGTTCAAAATTTTTGAGTTATCTACTAATTTTAACAACATCATAATATCGTTGAAAAAAAATAATTTCATTTGGTCCAGTTGAATATAATTAAAAATAAATTACAATTTTTTACTTGAAATAAAAGCTAATATTGTATTTTTTTATTATTGCAAATTATACTTTTCTCAATTATATCCTAATCCTAAGAAACATATAAAAAAAAATATAACGCAACTTAATAGATCCACTCAAAACAAATTTATATGTAACAGCCGAGTAAGAATTTTTTTAAATATAATTTCAGCATTTCGAGTTACTTAAAAGTATTTTATATTTTTATCACCTCACCATGGGCTATCAAGTGGGACCACCTTAAGAAATTCCTACCTATATAGCGGAGCGTTCATTACTTTTCATTTTAATTTGACTTAAGAAATACCTACTTATTCATAAACAAATATTTACCTTCTTTTTTTATGTCAATATTATTGTAGGTGCTTGATTCAAGTTACTAAAAAATTTTGGAATGGCTACTGCAAATATTGCAATATGCACGATCTTCTGAGGGATCTGGCTATCACCAAAGCCAAAGAGGAGAACTTCTTCACTGTATTCACAAAAGAAGACAACAATGTTAACCAGCTGGCTGCTAGAAAACCACGACGTGCGGCACTGCAATTTTGCACTATCACAAAGGATGGTGCTTATTCAGAAAACACTCGTTCTTTATTCTGTTTTGATTTTGCCCCAGATGCAGATTATTGTGGCTTTAGCAAACTAAATTATAGTGGCTTTAGACTACTTAGAGTGTTAACCTTCGAGAGTGTCGATATGACCAACTTCCCTCGGAGACAGTGGCCGAAGGGCTTGATACACTTGAGGTATTTGAGTTTAACAAGCTGCAAAATTTCACAAGATATATTTAAGGAGTTTTCCTTTCATAATCTAGAAACCATTGAGTTAAAGAGAGTGTATCTAGATACTGGCGGAAATACAATAGATTTATGTGATGCCGTAATCCCAAATCTAAGACATGTATATGGAGATTTTCGTTTTTATTTGCAACTAAAATGGAATCAGCATACAAATCTACAAACAATTAAAGGAGTGCGGGTAAAGAAAGAATCAATTGTTGAATTAGGATGTTGTATCAACTTGCGTACGTTAGAGATTATCATTAAGGATGCTCTAGATAATGAAAGGGCTGTAAAAGAGTGGCAAAACCTCAGGGATGTGCTGAGAAGGACAGAACAGTTGGTTTACCTCGGTAGTGAATATGATGTTAGAAATTTGCTACCATTTGGTGGTACAACAGACTTACCTTGTCATGGGAAGATACAAAAACTACATCTCAGGGGAAGATGGGTAAGAGATATATATAATATTCTAAATGTTGAGATGTTCCCAACAAACCTCACCAAATTGAAGCTTGCAGACTCCGAGCTTGAGGAAGATCCAATGCCCATATTGGGAAGGCTGAAGAGCCTCAGGATACTTTATTTAGGAATGTGCTCATATGTGGGAACTGAGCTGATCTGTTTAACCGGAGGGTTTCCTCACCTCGAAAAACTGAAGCTTGAAGGTCTGTATAATCTAAGTCATTGGGACATCAAAGAGGGAGCTATGCCCATCCTTCATCACCTCAAAATTAGCCATTGTTATAAGTTGCATGCACTTCCTGAGCTACAAAAGGTGCCGACTCTTGAAGAGCTACTAGTAATTAACCCCTCGCGTGAACTACGCCAATCTATGGAAGAAAAAGATATACACAAAATTAAGCATATCCCATCTGTGCGTATAATTAACAGGGTGAGATCTCATGCTTATTATTGTTTGTAAGATTTCTTTATAGGTTTTCTGGTCTTGATTTGCTACTCATGTACTTTGCATGACTACAGGGCTTTATTTTCGATTGTCAGTACTTTTATATTCTTTTCGTTGTAATTGATCTACTATTAATTATTGCATGACTACAGGTCGGGCTGGAATTTCGCTTTTGCCTAGAGACGCATGGTTAGATTTCGTGTCTCGTTGATTGTATGTTCCCTTTTTGATTTTGTTGTTGATGGATTGCTCTACTTTACATACTTGCCATGGTTGCTAGATTTAATTTTCTATTGTCTGCATATTTTTCAATTTTATCAATTGTAATTGTACTCTTAAATTTTGCATGGATTTGGATTGAGTTGGGTTGTTGCGGTTTCATTTTTTGTAACATTATATTTGATTATTTTTTTTCCTGGTTGTGAATCTTTGATTGTAACATTATATACTCTCTGTTTTTTTAAAAGAAAAATTTAGAAGTTACAGCATTGATATTTGTTTTTTACTAGTTAAAAGGTATTGCTCAATTCTCCTAATTATTACCCTTCACAAACATATATACGGTAGTTCTTTAGTGAACATGCTGTAATTCAAATAAAAGACAAAGGATAGGGGTGTCAATGGGACTCAATTCTAAAATTTATTGGATTGATTTCAAATGAAGAATCCGAACAATTGAAACCCGTCTACTTTAGAATGATGCGTCTACATGCAAAAAATTTAAAATTTTGAATTAATTTTAGTATAAAGTCAAGGGGTAAAAATTAGAAGGTTTATAAATTAATTTAATGCATTCATTTTTTGAATGTTTTTTTACCACCTGACTCTATATTAAATTAATTTAAAATTTTAAAATTTTTGTATCTAGACGCATCATTGTAAGGTAGAAGGATTTCAACAGTTCGGATTCGTCATTTGAAGTCAATCTCATAAATTTTAGAGTGAATTCAAAATTTTACTCAGAGATTTGTATATGATTTACGTACAATCAATAAATTTATTTTTCTGGTCCGAAATTAACAATTTTTGGTGCATCATCAAACTGAGACTCAAATTACACAAAATTTAATTATTAGAATATATATGAATCAACTTTGTACTTAACTATTTTGTTAAACTTAATAAAATAATTGTTGTAAGTGCTTCAAATAATTGGTCGCAACTTCTTCGTATAACGGCTATTTTCTTGATAATTACATTATTTCTGTTAGGTTATTTAATTGAATGCTTCATCAAAATCTGCATTGTCGACTTGTCGTCAGATGGGGAACTTCGGATTTTGTTTGGACTATTGGATCCGATATGAATAGAATACCCGCCGAACTTGATAACAGTAATGGATGGGCTTTGTGACAAGTGTGCAAGTATATTCTCCAAATAGAATAGATAAACCTCCATCTAAATAAAATATTGAGAAAAATCCGCAGTTATTTAATCGGATTTCAATTTATTTTAATGATAACTTTCTATAATATTATCAGCGAATTAATCAAATGTCTCAATTTTTCAATAATGTGACTAAAATGTTAACAAATTTATGGTTTTCTTTTGTGAAAGATGAGACTAAAACTTATTTTATTATTCTTGATATATGTCATAGACAACGTTTGAGAAAATAAATTGTAAATGCGTTCTTCATAAATCAAGTGATAAAGACGTTATAAAATTGACAATATATCTTTGCAAAAAAAAAAAAATAGTTAATTTTATCTACTATTTTTAATATAACATATGAGAAAATATCAACATTCAGATTTCATATAGAAACAAACATATGCATTTAAACATAAATTTTGAACTCAATTTTAGTGTCCACTTCTTAATCTATAATGAACAAAAACGAAACGTGACGTGACTAAAATAGTGAATGACAGTTATGACATGTAAATGGTTATGTTACGTATGGTCACACAATAAAAAAACGTTGCAAAATAAATTAAATTAAAGAAGTAATGTTGGAAAATTGATAATGTCGGATGGAAGTATTTTTTTACCCGTTATGGTCACACAATAGAATAGATAAACGTTCATTTGAAATCAATCCAATAAAAGAGTCAGATGGAAGTATTTTTATACCCGTAACCGATACAAATTGTCCTTATCTATATATATCCTACATTTACTCGCTACAAATTATCTTATCTGTATCCTACCTTTACTCGTTATGATTGTTAGATGACGAAACGGTAGCGGATAAATAACAGGTAATACTAATATGATAATTATATTTATTATTTATTAAATAAAACATTAAAACATATACATTCATTTCACACATGTATAGTACTTTATTGAAAAACAAATTCTGATCATGCTAAGCGCAAGTAAACTAATTAAATTACTCTTTTCAATGCTTATTAATATATATAAAACATATAATTTTTTTTATAATTACTCAGTACGAAATAGGCTTTACCCGTACCCTTACCCGTTTAGATAACAAAAAAAAAATCTTTACCCGTACCCAATAAGTTTATGAAAAAAAATCTTTCCCATACCCGTCTTAACAGGTACGGTATGGGTCAAGTAAACGGATAAAAGGGTGTCAGTGACATCCCTAGCTACAAAGGAAGATCGTTGTTATTTTTAATTTTATTTTTATTATTATTGAGATTAAGATTAAAAAATAGGGATGATTAAAAACATTAATTTTTAATCATGGTTTTATATGGGTTAAATCAATAGTTAATTCATTTTATATGGCCAAACATGGCATTATAATGCAAGCTGTATTTTGTAAAACCTGATACGTGAGCTGGTGTAGCATGTACATGAGGCTTGGTTACTCAAAGATTTTTTTTTGTTTACTTATTTTGGAGTCATTTAACTATTAAAAAATTATTAAAACGGACACAGTTAAGCTTATAATTTAATAATATATGTACACATATTTATTTAACTAATTTGAAATTTTCAATTATATTTTTAAGAAACATATCATATAGTATTGCATTACCAGCTTGTTGTATGTATATTAGATATTTTTTATATTCATTTTGGACTAATTTGAAGTGATTAATTAATTGATTAACACTGAAAGCTATATTTGAAACAAGAACTAATATATGTAAAAGTACTTTTAGATCACTTTGACACACTGTTTTATTGTTTTTGTAGGATGGTTAAATATATATGAATAAAAATGAATCAGACCCTCTTTGTTTTTGAGGTGAAGCAGTTGCACAGTTGGTTAGGAGTAAAAGTTTTAAGACTGTGTTTATTCAAAGGTCAATTGTTCGAGCCCCTCTCATGACTTCACATTCTCTGTGAAGATTTAAAAAAAAAAAAAGTACAAAATATAATTTGAATCATATCGATATCGCCTTGTATAAAGTTTAAGGACTACAAAAACTATAAACAAACTATATAGTATTAATAGTGGCTGCAATAAAATAAAAATTTCACAAAAAAGGATCATTATTTAATTAAAATTTATTGTAGCAATTTATTAACTTAATACAATAAACTGAGTTGCAACTATATCCAATTAAATGGCGATGAGCATATTAAGTCTCAATGTAGACGACTACATCAAGCAAATACAAAACTAGACCAGATATAAAAGTTTATGACAACAAAATAATTTTACAAATATGAATATATAACAAAATTTTCAGGAAAAAAATATTAATTGTTAAAAAAAAAATTGATCGTCCCCATCTTCTATATCCAAACCACAACCTCATCGATTTTAACCGAATAAGGTACGATATATGCTGTCATCTTTCTCATCTGTAACATTATCATCACCATCGCAACCAACAAACATGTTCTTGCACATTTAAAAGATAAAATTAAACAGAAGTCTAATTGACTTATGTTCAATTTTTCTCTTCTTTTTTTCAAATATTTGTGTATGAAATGTGCAACAGTTTGGTTAGTGGCAGCGTTACAAACGAAGAAGATGACAGCAAATATCTGTATCTTCTTCAGTTAATTAACGAGGTTGTGGTACAATTACCAATAGCTCTGTCGACCAACACACAGCTTATTGTGTAGGTTGCTTGAAATGAGAGGTTGCTTCAAAGTTCAAAAAGGAGAGAAAATAATAGTGTTTTGGATGAGATCTATTTCAAAGGAAAAAGAGAACATGTTTGGTTTCCTTTCTCTTTTCCATTGCCTTTGGTGTCATTGATATATAAATCACCTACTCAATTAATTCTAAGTGGCCTTTCATTTTTTTTTTATTGGGAATATTAATTTATTTGAATTTATGTCTCAGGATTCAAAATCCTCATCAATTACTTTCCTGATCGGACGATTAGATTCTCTTTTGTTGCCAATCCTTGATAAAAGTACCAATTTATTTACATATTAGTAATCCATGAAAAGTTCCATTTAACTATGTTATTCTACGTCATTTTTATTTTCTTCTGTCCAAATTTGGTTTTTTCTTTATTTATTTGTATATTATGGCTCATGTATGATGCTTCTTTCTCTTCATTTAAAAGAGAGGTCTTCTTTCATATGTTGAAGGTATAATAATATAACTCCTAAAATATACAATACTTTTATGATCCATTGTATGAATTACCACGTGGCTAATTGTATTGTTTATCGTTAAACACGTCTAATTTTATAAAATAATATTATTTTATAAGTAGAACTAGGATGTTCTTAAGTTTGCCAAGATTTTTACTAAACTTAATTCTAAAATTTATCGGATTGACTTTGAATAACAAATTCAAACCGGTGAGACCGATCTATTTCATGAGTTATGTGTTTACATGTCAAATTATAAAATTTTGAATTAATTAAGTACAAAGTCCACCAGTCAAAATCTGATAAAAAAATAACCATATTAAAATTAACTTATAAACCTTCTTTATTTTTTTACCTGTTTATTTTATACTAAATTAATTTAAAATTTTATAATTTTGGTAGGTAAATGCTTCACTAGTTAAATAGATTAGTTTCAAAGGTTGAGATTCATCATTTGACGTTATTCCGATAGATTTTGGATATTAAACTCACCAAAAGATTGACGAGCTTAAAAGGACGCCTAGTTCTACTCTTTGTTTATGACCATATTTGTAAATGCTATTTTTTTTATAAAATTGTTTTATTTTTAAAAAAATGTTGTAGTGATAAAGGATGCATCAAATATTAGGAGTGTGTCTATCTTTTTGAATTGATTTCAGCTACATTTTGAATTATAATATCATAAAAATTGACAAATAATCTTCAAATGCATCATACCTTCAATGGAGTTATTTTTGCTAATCTTAGAAAGATACATCCACTCTTCTGCAAACAATTTTGCTGGAATAGATTTTCGACATGTTGTGCATTATTTCATGTCTTTCATCAATTTTATGACAGATTTTGAGTTATAAATCATCAATATTGGCATATTAACTCAAATTGTCACTCTCTAGGTGTGTTATTTTATGGTATTTTCTTATTTTTTAAATGTCATTTAAAGAATTTTTAGATTGATTGATAATTGATTGGTCATGTCTTCATTTAGTGATTTCATTTAAGTAATAGTATTTGTCATTTAATGATATTATTTAATTGATAAATATGATTCTATTATCTATTTTAAGTACATAAATACATATAAATCATAGGGAGAGGAAGATAACCATAATAACAATAACAAGAGTCATAATATAATTTTTCAACAAATTGTAACAACAAATAATACAATTTATTTTAATGATTTTTTCTATCTCTTGTTTCCCCATTGAGCAACATAACAAAAAAAACTGTTATGTACCGGTAAAAAGAAAGCTCATATGTATGTCATTCAAGAATGAGCTTTACACTTGTATGAGAATATGTTGGACTATTTTTTTTTTGTTGAATAATTATTCTTTTCATTGGTCTATTTTTTTATGAGAATATGTCATTTTGTATATGATAATATTTTTTTGTTCTCTTACAATATATTTCTATTGCAATGCACGAGCACGATACTACTAGAAGTATATACTATTATTCATTTTATATTACGAAGAGACATAAATTTATACACGAATCAATAGCCGTGCCATATATAGTGTTTCTAAGCAATTCGGACAACATTTCAAGTCAAACAAACAAGAAAGCACATCAAGGACTCCAATTGACATACACAAATTAAGCATTGTATATACAAGTGATCCGCTATATATATATATATATATATATTTTTTTTTTAAAGTTTGATTATATAAATGTTGAGAATAAAGAAATAATTAGAGACTAAATTAGAAATAATGTAAAGTAGAAAAAAGTAGAGTTTACCTTTTACTAACTATAGAAAGTTAATGTTGATACTAATTTGATACCAACTGTACAATAAGCTTAAACATTTATATATATCCATATAACCACCGATTGTATGGTTACAATATAATTAACAATATCAATATCAATACAATCCTTCAATACAATAGAAAAATATTCGTTCTCATAAAATTTACATATAAGCATGAATTTATGAAATGAGAAATAGCGTGATATGACATGCACAAAATTGTGCTATTTTCACAATATTTGAATGACAACATAATTAACTGCGAACGCATTGTTTTATCTCATATAATTCAAAATTTTCAATTTTTTATGTGTTGCATATACACACGTGTAGCATGATCTTTGGCAATCATGACTATTATTGAACTAAAAAGTATATTAAAATTATTTAAATTTTGGAGGAAATAAAATTAAATACAATCAACAATTTTTTTGTCTTTGCCTTCAAGCAGTGCGTGGATCTGATGGACGAGCACATGAGAGATTTTTGTATTATTTCTAATTTGGGCGGTGATTGTGACATTGAATAGGAGGGTACTAAACCGATAGTGTCCGGCACCTTAACTGTGGCAAGAAATTGACAAAGCAAAGAACACAACAGCACCTTCTTGATTGTTCTTACCGAATGAATTTAGTATGTAAAGCACATAGTAAATAGTATATATATTAAATAATAACTCCAAAATAGTGTTGATTAAATTGAATTAGAATATTTCTTGTGCAAAACGCTCCATGTATATACATAAACTTATTAATAATGAATTGAGTGAGAATTGGTAATTAAATTTCTCAATTGATACATAATTATTCTATAAGAAAAAAATAACATTTTATATCATTTCATTTTTATTAAAAAAAATGACATAATTTTAGAATTCTAAAAATTATGCTTTGAAAAGCATATAGTTAAAATTATCAAATTCTAACCCATCTGTATATTACAAATATAAATAATGAAAAGAAACCAATGAGAAGAAGAATGTCTTGCAAATAGCAGCTTTTGGGGGATCGATGCAATTGGTAAGTTTACAATAATAGAAACATTTGGAAGGGCATGATGCAAAGAAAGTTGGGCGAATCTAAACGGACAAAAGAAAAGCAATTAATTTGAAATTACAAGAGATTGAGATTGACATATGTTATGCTATTACCTCAAAAATTTATTGTATTTGATTTAAAGGACAATCAAATCATTAAAACTGATCTACTTCATTAGTTATTCATTTATATGTAAAATTTATTAATGTTTTAATTCATTTATTATAAAGTCAAGCGGTGAAAAATGATTAAAAATGATTTCTTTTAAAATTAACTTATAAATCTTCAATATTTAACCGCTTGGCTTTATACTAAATGGATTAAGAAATTTATAAGTTTTGCATGTAAATGTATCACTAATGAAGTAGATTTGTTTCAACAGTTTTGGATTCATTGTTTGAAATCTACCAGATAGATTTTCTAGGTGATAGCACGCTAGCCAAACACAATAATAAAAACTAAACTAAGTAATAGTTGTTGGATAAAAATGCATGTTATTTTAAGTATTGACAAATTTTAATTATCTATAAATTTTGTTTTATATATTTTTAGTTATGGTTTATGATTAAGTTAATTACAATATTGTTTAAAAATATGGGTTATTACGAATTGACTAAAACTGACAGTTATATTTATATAAATGTGGAAATATTTTAGATCAATTGACAGCCCACTGTTTCTTTATTTTTGAAGGATTATAAAATAACTTTCATATGAATCAAAATGAGTTAGATCCTCAACTTTTTTTAATCACAATACATATTTTTAAGCTTTACATTGAAGCATTGAGTTCTGCATTATCTCAATTAATGTCATTTAAAAAAAAAATCTCTCGAATGTAGTACAAAAATGTAATTGACATAAAAATATTGATACCATTAATTTATTGTCATTATTTATTAATTAAATGCAAATAATCTGAGTTGCAGCTATTTTGTAAAGAAGAGCATGGTTTCCAATTGGTACTATGTAATACATTAGTTACTGAAATCTCAATTTGGCCTTTGAAGAGCATGGTATTAACACTGGTGAGGTGGTGACCTTGTTGTCTTTTGCTGAGAGGCACCGTTGCAATCATATCAAGGCAGTATGCTTGAAATTTTAGCCTCTCCAGGAATCCTTCAAGGGGTAGCCGCAACAGAGCAGTTTCAATATTTAGTTAAGAATGATCCGTTAATTTTAATTTTGAAAGAAATACTTGAGAAACAAAGTTAAAACTACGAAGTGGTAGTTAGATTTCCTTAAGTAGTTTTTTTTTATATATATATTTTTTTAATTTTTGTTAAATGTAACTGAATTCCTGAATTCTGGTATACTTGGAAGATTTGGTATTTATTGAAGTAATTGAATTTTTTTGCATTACTTGTTTTTATCAGAACCGACTCCATCAAAGGTGGCTTGGTCATGTTATATGGATTGTACATTATACAATTGCATGACCTCATCAGTTTTAGTCATTTTGTTTGCATATTCTTTTTTTACCCAGCAAAAAAAAAAATATCAAGTGAGTTGTCAACTCTTTTCATCTTTACTTTCTTATAATCATTTAACTTGATTTCTAGTACTATAATCTAGAATTGTTCAATGAAAAGGAGTAATTAATATTATGATAACATAAATTTAGAGTAATTGTAAAATTCTATACCACAATAATTCTATAATGAATACATAAAGATAACATAACCCATATCACTTATGCCACATGACAAATCATATAGTAATTTTTGAGAAATTAATTCCTCTTTTGTTCATCACTCTGATATTGTGCTGCAAAGGAACACCAAAAACTCAAATAACTCCATAAAGAACCCTGGGGAAATAAGTATTTCACAATATCATTTAATTATCTTTTGGATAATTAAATGATATTATTCTTATTAATTAATTGTTTTCTTTGATGCCTTTTGCTTTGTTTTGGGTTTATTAACTGAAAATTTAAGCGTAATTATAATTCTTATATTTCTTGCTTTTCAGTGTTGTGTATGAGGGGCGGATGCAGAATTTGTATCAGGTGATAGAAATCGGGTTCAAATAGATCGACTGGGTCACTTGAAATCAGAGAGAGCCCGAGAGTAGCTGCGATTTTTTTTCCTGCAAATAAAAAATTTTCAACAAAGCGAAAAATCAAATAGTAAGAAGAAAAAAACTTTCAGAGATAAAAGGTAACAAAAATACCATAATATCTGGAATAACAAACAAAACATGGAAAACAAACAAAACATAGAAAAACCTAGATCTGTTAGGCACTTACAATTTGAGATGAATTGGAGAGCGAATTTCACATTTGTTGTGCGCTAAGAAAGAGCGACAAACTGGTTTCTGCGCTAAGACTCAATTTGGTTTTGGGCTAAGAGTCACAGTTCCACCTTCAGCAAGTTGTTTTTCTTTTTAAACAACGCGGAAGGCCTAAAGTGGTTTTGGGCTTGGCCCATTATATATTTTTTTAAACTGCACTGAAAGAAGAAGATTTGGGCTTACTAGGTTCTGGAAAGGGCAAAGAAGAACTGGACTTATTGTAATGACTAAGTGTGTAATTTTCCAACTTCATTATGTAACAATTTAGCTAGTTGTTTTCAACATTATGCTTAGATAGTTGGTAAAACAAAGGCAAATATTTGTTGGTCAATTTGCTCTAATTCAATTTTATGACCTGAATTATAATTGTTTCAGCGTATAATATTATTACAAGACCAAAGTTTTCTACTAAAATGTAAATTTCATATGTAATTTCTTCTATTTTCAATAAAAGCACTAAAATTTGTCCCTCTCATTAATGAAACAATTTGTCTAATTCAATTTTTGGTCCCTCTCTTAAAATTTGCTCTAATTCAATTTGTCCCGACTCGATCCGACTTGTATGGATCAGAGAAGCAAGGACACATACTCTTCCCATTACTCTGTCAGATTGGGTCGAGTCAAGTCAATTATTGACATGTTTATGTGGGGTCAATTAAAGGGAATTGGTTCACGCTTAAAGCTTTGGCAAAGTGAATCGAGTTGAACTAGGTGTTTTTAAGTTTATCAAGCTTTTTTTTAACTCAACTTTAAAATCTATCGGATTAGCTTTAAACGACGAATCTGAATCATTGAAATCCATTTACTTTACGAGTGATGCATCTACATACAATTTTTTTTTCTGAATTTTGAATAAATTTTGTATAGAGTTCAGTAGTCAAAATTATAAGGTTCATAAATTAATTTTAATGCATTCATTTTTTGAACATTTTTACTCTATACAAAATTAATTTCAAAATTTAAAATTAGACTTTCAAAGAAACTGATTAATTTACAAAGCACTTGGTGCCCTATTGGATATTAATTTATAGCCGAAATTTAACCTGGTTAGAAGAATCAAGTGTAAAATTACTAGCCATGTTTAAAATGTGTGGAATATACATGCATTGTATGGATTGATTGATAGGTACAGCAAATATATTATAATATAGTTTATAAATCTTTGGCAACATTTCAATAAATGAGTTAGCCTGAACGATCAATTTTTAAAATATAATTCTTCATGTAAATGAAAAATGTTTCAGTTTCACAGTCATACAATAGTACGGTTTGATGTAATGGTCAAGGAAGTTCTTTCATAATTGCACCAAAATTGAGGGTGTGCTTCAAAAATTCCACCAAAAATGAAGGGTTTGCTTTCTTATTTTCACCAAAATGAAGGGTACAAGGACCAGGTGTAGGACAAAGAAGAGACGCTCCTCTTCCCCTTCCGAGTTTTCGACAAAGAAAGAGATGCTCCTCTCTCGTACCATAGTGACAAACTAATAGTTCGGGTTCGGTTTGGCGAAGTAAAAAATTCGTGATTCGGGTATAATTCGGATATAATTCGGGATTGATTTGGTTCAACAGTAACGCAAAAAAAAAAAACCCCAAAAAACCCTAAAAAAAAAAATTGTGTTTTTTTTGCGTTTTATTCGTGAATAAAACGTATTATATGTTTTTTTGCATTTTATTCGGAGTTCAGTTCGGTAACGTCAAAAAATCATTTAATACACGAATAAAACGCGAGTCTTGTTACTATGTCCTGTACAACTTTAATCCTAACAAAGGAGAAATTGTAAGCTGGACCTGGTCTTTGTAGAGGTGTTACACCTGTTCTACGATTTCGCCTAATAATGCATGGAGGAATCTACAGCTGCTGAAAACGGTGCTTCTGACCACCCAATGGACAACTCCAGTTCGCTCTCTCTCTCTCTCTCTGAGTGTGTGAGAGCATCTACAATGGTAATTGTTTTTAAATTGCTAATATGATGTGTCAATTGCTAATATAATTGTTGGGTTGTAGGCCAATTGCTAAAAAAGCAAATTTGCTTATAAAGCAAACGATTTCTTTTGGACATGCTAATATTCTCTCTCTTTCCTATTGGCTCTGACTCCTTTGTTCTCTTTCCTATTGGTTCTGACTCAATTTTCTGGGATTGAGGGATTAAGAAATTAAAAAGAACTTAATTTTTAAATAGTACTTTACAGCTGTTTTTAATTTTTTACGGATTGCTGGGTTGGAGATGCTCTGAAGTGTAGGTGTTAAAGAATTGAAGTGTTGAAATGATCAGATTTTATTCCTAAATTAAAATTTGGGCTAATTTTTGTCAAAATCTGATACTTTATGCGATTGGAAGAAGAATTAATAATTCATACTCAAGTAACTATGTGAAAAAAAAATTTAAGACTGAAATGTTGCAATTTACTATGGTTTATCAGTTTATTTGAGAAAAGATGCAAAACCCATTTTCATATTCAAAATATTTACACTTTACCCTTTTAAGCAATTAATGGGGAATTATTTTTGTTACAGAACCATGTCTAGTAGATCAAATGTGATACTTCACTTGACCTGACATGATATGTATTAACCTATTAGAATCCCTTATAAATGCCTTCACCTGACAATCAGATAATGGTTTTTAAAAAATTAAAAAAATTACGGACACTTTGTTTGGCATATATTAAGCTTGCCTATGAAATTTGAAGCAAATTAGTACTATTTGATTATTTATCATAGTTTAATGTACACTGTTACAAATTTTAATTTTTCAGTAAAACATGGATCCAATCTCATGATCTTTTATATACATGACATATATATGAAAGCTGTTCATTATATGAATTATAAAAGTCGTACAAGTATTCGAAAAGATGATAAATTAGCATACATGATAGAATATTTAGTATACTTCTTAAATTTCTTCTTTTCAGTTTATACTGTAGGAAAGTTGAGAGAAATGCTGGATAATGCAAGCACGGAATTTGATGCATTAGTTTCACTTGATCAGAGAAGTCGATCATTCTTCGCCGGTAGTACGTACCAGATTAAATTTATTGATTTATCTTGATCCAACTTTTTACTTTTATAATGGCTAAATATGCTATTAAGTCCAAAACTTTTATAACATTATTTTGCATTAGTAAACCCATGGTTTGAAAACTTGGCCGAGTCAACTCAGTATCGGCCGTGTCCAGTCAGAGTTTCACCTGAGTCTTGCACCTATGCGATTTTTTGAGCAAAATTCGGATGAAAAGTGTTTGACACGGCTGAGTCAACCCGAGTCAACCCAATACTAGCCGAGTCTGGCCAAGTCTGGGCGAGTCTGACCAAGTCTGGCTGAGTCAACAATTTTTCAATTATGTTTTTTCAATTTTTTCAATTATCTTTAAATATTTTCTTTTCTTTTTACTATTTTTTATGTAACTCTGTCTGGTTTGAAAATATTACACTATTCTCCTATTCTTACATATCTACTCTCTTAATTCCCTATATTCCCTCTATTTTGTTTTTTATTTGACCAAGTAAAGATGTTTTCATGCCTTGTGTTACTGTGCCAAGAACCTCTCATTTTTGTTGTTTTATTTTCTGTTCCTTTAATTTTCTTTTACTTATTTTCATTATTTTTTATTAATATCAGGGAAATATCAAGGGTGCTTTCGAGTTATATGAGAATGAAGTTGAATATGCTGTAGAGAAAAAGAATGTTGAAGTTGCTTCAAGTCTTTACATTAACTTTGCACAATTCACATTTGCGGTATGATACAAAAAATATATTTAATTGTGAGGATTCAGCTGCTTTGCAAACTGTATGCCCCGATCATGCCTCCACATTGGAACACAATTATAATTAAAATTTTAAAATTCAAATCATAAAATAAATCAGAGGTATGATAGAAATTATAATATTTTAATTAATCCCCTTAATAATCAGTTCTGAATTATATTTCTCGCAAATTTTTGTTTATATAGGCAACTGGTAGCAGGGATGCAGCTAGAGAAGTCTTTCTGAGGGGGATTAAACAATGCCATGCAATTCTCTAATCAAAGTTCTGAGTAATTTGAAACTTGTAGGGGTTGATTCAATTTGAGATGATTCATGGTGGGACTAGTCAGATACCGATTTAAGATTCGACAATATCTAATGTGATGAATCAGATACCGATTATGCTATGAAGAACGTGAAGAGATCTCTATGTTGTTTTTTGATGTGAGTGACCTTTTTTTCAAATATGCAATTAGGGCTATGGTACTTTGCAAAGCGCGGATCAGCTCGTACTAGGAATTCATATATCTGTTTTCAAAGTTCAAATAGTTGATTTTGAACTGCTCAACATGTTCTTCATATGAAAAAGTAGTTGAAGACCGGATTTTTTTTTTTTTTTTTTTTAGAATTTCCTTACTATTTTTTTAAATAGGTTGAAAATCACTACTTTTGAATGGTCCATAATTTTCAAATAGGTGATTTCTACTTATTTTAGAAAATAGTAAAAAAAATTCTAAAAAAATGTAAAATTTGATCTCCAAGTCATTTTCATTATGAAAGTAATATTGAACGGTTCGGATCGACTGTTTGGACTTTGAAAACGAAAATATGGATCCATAGTACAGATCAATGCACGCTTTTTAAAGTACCATATCCTCACACTCATAATTGAGGTAATCTTATTTTTGTGTACAGTTTGTAGACCTTGACGGAAAACGGGTACAAATCAGAAAGGCGTGGGCCTGCCACTGCGTACTTTTCCCGAAGGACTCGCGGAATAAAAGAGTAAAGTTAGAGAAAAATGAGTTCATATTAGGAAAAAAGGAGGTGATTTTGCAACCGAATTTGGAATCAATAGTACTGCCAAAAACTCAAAATCCCGAATCAAAAACCAACTTTGCTGTTCCTACGCCTGAGAATATTTTTAATACCAATAATGGTATTGATCATAGTAGTGATGCTGAGAAAACTATAGATCCGGTAAGAGCAAATCCAGAATCTGAAACTATAGACCTGAAAGTTGACGAGTCTTTTCAAATAAGCCCAATTAGGCCTGCTAGCCCAATTCAGGGCGAATGCTCTAAGTCAGAAGTGGAATCGGGTCAAAATATACCCGTTTTGAACCACACCCGAACAAATCTAATAACCCGATGCCGACTTCACAACCGCCATACCAGATATTTCCTACAGGAGCCTTGGCACAATCTTTGGTTAGTGTTTTTGTGCATTTTGCACTTTCAACCTTGTTTTTTTTAATTTTAGGAGTCTATTTGTCACATGTGCTTGCTTGTGCGAATATATAGCTCGTAGCATACCCATAACTGTAAAATTACATGTATTCTTTAATAGATAAGGGTTAATTTAATAGAAAAGCTCCCTTATGATTACATTTAACAGAAGTTCTTCAGCCTATTACCCTCATTTTTTTAGTTTACAATGGTGAATTTAAAAGTTTACATCTAAATTATTTTTCGTGAAACAAATCTCCCTGATCCTTTTTATGAAAACTATATTATGTTCTCATTAGATAAGTGATTAGAGTTAGAATTTTACATCTAGGGTTTAGGGTTAGGGCATGCTCATGCTATGGGTGTTCGTAATTTTCAAAATACCAGCAACCAATGGTTTCTTCTCCCCTTTATTTATTATTTTTTTTGGTTAAAAACCCCTCATATAAATTGAATCCAGTTGAGTTAACAAAAAAAAATGATAGAATGGAGGCGTACAGTCAGGGCAAGTGTGTCCATCTCAGATGTGGCAACACAACCAGCACCAACTACAGCAGATGTACTATTGCTTACAGTTACAGCAACAGCAGTTACAGCAAAACCATTTGCAGTCGAATCATTCCTCGCCTAGCAACAACTCGTTGCAGGAGAAGCAACAGCAGTTGCAACAACAAATGATGTATTACCAGCAAATGTACCAGATGTATTTGCAGCAGTCGATGCAAGTTCAACAGCAACAGCAGCAGCATTGGTACCAGTTTCAGCAACAACAGATGGCACTGGCCAATGCACCTCAGTCTCAGGTCTTTGGTTTTTATGTTGTTTATTGTTTTTCTATCTAAATACGTTTTTTTTGTGTACTATGCATAGTGCAGATTGGTCCGTACTATGGATCAATTTTTCCACTTGTAAAGTCCAAAACAGTCAATCTTAACTATTCAACATGATTTTCATATGAAAATGAACTTGCAGATCAAATTTTACATTTTTTTAGATTTTTTTTACTATTTTTTAAATAGGTAGAAAATCACTTGATCTAAAAATTCTGGACCATTTAAAAGTAGTGATTTTCTACCTATCTAAATAAAATAGTAAAAAAATTCAAAACATGTAAAATTTAGTCTCTAGGTACATTTTCATATGGGGATTATTTTGAATGGTTCGGATCGACTGTTTGAATTTTGAAAACGAAAATATCCATAGTACGGACCAATGTGCACTATGCATAGTACCATAATTTTCACTTTCAACCTTGTTTTTTTTTATATTTTAAGAGTCTATTTGTCACATGTGCTTGCTTGTGCGAATATATAGCTCGTAGCGTACCCATAACTGTAAAATTACATGTATTCTTTAATAGATAAGGGTTACTTTAATAGAAAAGCTCCCTTATGATTACATTTAACATAAGTTCAGCCTATTACCCTCATTTTTTAGTTTACAACGGTGAATTTAAAAATTTACATCTAAATTATTTTTCCTTGGACAAAACTCCGTGATCCTTTTTATGATTTAACAAATTGCATAGTGTTATTTCAAAGTTGTGTCAATTTGCGCTTTCTAAGTTTGCAGTTTTGACTTTGTACAGTGCACAGGCTATAGAATCAAAACAGCATTGCATATGCTTTGTGCGCTGCATGAAACAAAAACTGCTCTATTAAGATATTTACCCAGATTGTGCTAAGTTTGTATATCCTTGCATTTGATTTTTAACTATTGGTAATTAAATAATAATAACACAAGACATAAACAATTAGCAGATCGAATCTAACACAACCAAAAGTGCCCAAAAAAATTTAACATTAAAATATCAGAAGTATCTCAGTGTTAAATTTTACATGATGGTTTATCATAATAAATTTTAAATTGGGTATTGAAAATCAGTAATTTGAAATTACTTTTGTAGTTGGGATAGTACTTCTCTCCCAATTAGTTTAATACACAATTGATTCCTTAATTGGGAGGTTGTGCAGTGAAAATCAGTAGAAATAAACCCCAAATAATGTTGTAACCCCAAATATACTCGAGTTCATGAAATAAAGAAAGCTCAATTGGAAATTTCTTATTTTCTATTGGAATTTTCAATTTTTCTTTCTTGCTTTATCATTTCTATTGAATATATTTTATCTGATTTTTGCATCTCAAATTGCCAAAAAGTATAAAGCATTTATCTTTCATAATAAACAGATTTTGTAAATAAAATAAAATAAAGGTCATTTTTGCAATTTTTTACATTTTTTACCTCCTAAATACCCTGCATTTCTAATCTGAAGTAAATAGTGTTTTTACATTCATAAAAAGACTGAAAAAATATTTAGCAAAAATATAAAATCAGTTTCGTTCAATTTTTTTTTCATTTTTCTATTTTATGGATGAACTGATTAATCATCTATCATAATGCTAATTAATCATAAGTCATTGAATAAACTTATTTACATGGCAAAAAATGTTGTAGACTTTGCACTCGATGTTGTTTGACAACACGGGTTTATGAACCCTACAACACGGCCTTCGATTTGGTTCTCATGAACATCAATGATGATCACGTACTATTAAATATTGTGGGCGTCTGGACAAACGATCTCCGATGACGTTATCAATTTCGTCATGTGAACTATTTATTTTTTATTTTTTTTGGTAATGGTGAATTTGTTTTACATTGATAAATTTGTTCAAAATTAACCGACAATAACTAATTTATGTCTTTTGATATTATTGGAAAATGTAATTAAAGAATAAGTAATATTTAGTTTTCTCCACTTTTTGGTTTAGTGAGAACTAAAGATTAGAATTGGGAGATAATAAATTTTTTTTCTTATCACATTTAGGTATCATATGATTGAAAATGTTGTCAAGTATATAGAAAATAAGCATGCCAAATTTATAAATGTCATGACACCTTAATCACAAAAAAAAAAACTTAATCACAAAAAAAGTATGCTCATTCATTCAAAAGATGTGTTATTTTATCATATTAATCATATTTAGACATGTTAAGTGTCATATTTTGACAACGTGTTGTGCACACTCCAAACAAATACCAATAGCTATCCCTTGTCCATAAGCTCTTACATATTTGTTGATAATGGTGAAATTTCCATAAGTAAAAGGCTATAAGCAGTGGCGAAATCAGATTTTCAAGTTAGAAGGTCAAACGTCAATGGAGTCAATCACATAAAATTTTCTTGCTGCAATGAGAGTCAATATTATAGTACCCATAATAGTTTTAAAAATAAACGAAGATCAATTAATTCCGTTTGTTTCATGTGGAGGCACATGGCTATGAAATATTTCTCCTTTTACATAAAGTATGCATGAATGCACGGTACTTAAATATTTTTGTATGGTCAATTATGCATGCAATTGTTCCAATAAACAATGAATTGGGCCAAAAATATACTTATTATTGCTTTCATAAGAAGGCCTACCAACAACAAAACTTCAGTTTAGCATAATTTTTTTGGAGCCATTCATAGTGATTATATAATTTTAATAAACTTGTGTTTCTATCATGTATGTTAAAGGTAGTTCGTGACTCACTCGTTTTCTATCTCTGATGTCATATTAATGGAATCTAGAGCCTCCATCAATAGGGCTGCTAATTAATGAGCCAAGCTCGGCTCAAAACTCAGCTCAACTCGTCATATAACTAAACAAGCCCAACTCGGACTCGGTCTTGAAGAAAAAAGCCCGGCTCAATTTAATGAGTTTGAGCCTTCAGCTCGGCTCAAACTCGGCTCATAACTCGCGAGCTCAACTCATGCCAAGCATTAGAAAAACAAACATTAAAATCTAAAACTAAACATTCATGTGCTTTGTAATTATAACACAAAAACTAAACATTCATAAGCTCCGTTATACTATATAAAACTAAACATTAAAATCTTCGTTATATCACGTTTCATGTTCAAATTATAACACTAAAACTAAACATTCACGTGCTTTGTAAAATCTACTAAAATTAAAAAATTTAACATATCATTTAGAAATATTCAAATTAATACCAAGCATTAGAAAAAAAATACAAAAAAAATATCAATCTGACACAAGATAATTTGATAACCATCTCTAAATACATGCTAATAAATAACAAAGGGCTTTCATTTTGCATAGCTCCAACTTGGAATACCACAGCTCTCTAAAATTCAGACCGTCTGATGATAAATACATGCTAAAAAATAACAAAGGGTTTTAATACAGACCGTCTAATCATAATCCGGATCAATCAAGTCCAAACTTTTAGTGCACATGGATCATTTAAGATTCTTGCTAATATGTAATGAACAGATCAGATTCAAACCCAAAAAAATAATGTATTTTAGGCCTTCATTGCTGACAGTGGGCCGGTGGCCTGACTGAGAATCAAGGCCCAATAAAGATTCTCAAATCTTAAACACAACGCTAACGAAGAAACCTAAAAACTAAAATGCAAGCTGGTTGCTGTCACGTGATTGTCACGTGGAGATTGTAATAACAGTCAAAAGTATATCTTATTGTAGTCAAACAAAAGGCACCACGGTTCAACAACAAACATACTCTTTGTTTTTAAATTGATTGATAAAACTACATATACATATTAACGATTTAATACTTTGTATTTTTTTTTGTTATACCAATAATTTATTTTTTATATTTTTAATTGCATAGTATTGATATATGATCTTGCTGAAGAAGTAGAAAAAAAAAGATGTAGCTGGTTCAGAAGAAGTTCAAGTCGCATGATCCTTGATACAGCTGGTTCAAGGCTCTTTAATATTTTTGGATGTTATTTAGATGTTATTCTTTACTAGAATGTAAATTAGTAATTTAGTTTTAAATTATCCAAATTTTATTCATATCCGTATTTGTATCCTTCTCGTATCCGATCCGTATTCGTATCCATTTGATATCTATATCCGTATCCGGAACTATCCGTTTTCATATTCATATCAGAAACTATCCATTTTCATATTCGTATCCGAAACTATCCGTTTTCATATTCGTATCCGAAAAATTATAACCAATAACCAAGTATTGCGTATCTTATTATACCACTAGCCAGTAGAGAATTTTTGAATGAAATAAACGTATGATATACTATGATGCCAAAGTAGTGATTTTTTTTTTTTTAATATTTTCTTAGTAGAGGAGCAGAGGGTAACATGTGAAGAAGAAAATTTCGTGGAAATGAGTTGAGCTTGCTAATATAATATTGTACTTGAAACATAGGAGAAACAATTTGTTCTTTATTTGAGACAAATATGCTTCTTCTTTACTGTATGATCCATCTTCATTTTTGGTTTCTCATATCTATATGAATTTGCAATGTATAGCAGGAGCAAATAATCTAGACAATTTTCATTTGTTTATGGGGTGCTTTATGCTTTTATCTTCTCTTTTTGATTGATATTTTTTTCTGCTGAGCAGGATTTTTTACTACAAATTGTTGTAAAGGAAAATTGAAACAATAATGTCTTAGTATAATTAGGGCTGTAATTATGAAAAATATGAAGGACCTGGCACATATTTGTCATGGATCACATCACTCTGGAGCTATGTTACTCGGATACTTCGGATTGGGCTTCGTACCCGTATCGAACACATATCCGATACCGATACGGCTCCGATACGTATCGTGGCGTATCTTTAATTCTGATACGATCACTGATACGGATTGAAACGGCAGGATACGCATCCGATACGTCTGATGCGTCCGCCACAGTGCATGCACCAACACCAAATCACAATTTGTGCACCACGCATAGACTAGAGGCAAAAATATTTCTTTTTGCGCTCTGCAGGAATCGAGCTGGGCCAATACGTGTAGCAAACTACCCATATACCACTGCAACAACTCCCAATTGATGTTAGAGTAACAATTATATTTAATATATAATTTCGTTATTTAATGTATATTTATTGTTATAACTGCAGAATTTTTTATATTTAATTTATAATTTAAGTGTTGAATTATTAATATAATTAAAATAATAAAATAATATATTTAATATACATATCGTATCTAGGATTTTTTAAAATTGCCGTATCGCCGTATCCGTATCGTATTTGATAGATACCCGTATCTGTATCCATGCAACATAGCTTTGGAGAGATGTAGTTTTTTTGTTTTTTTTGGCAAGAGACATTTAAAAAGGAATAAATTTTGGAATTTACAGAAGTTTTTATTAACAAAAAGGTATTATTAGAAAACTCACAGTAATAAATATTTTAATAACTTCTGGTTAACTGAGTAACAAATCCTTGGTGTTTCCTGATATTTGAGCTAGAAATGAGAGAGCCACAAACTACGTCTATCTTAGCTTGTTATCCGCTCTAGACCAGAATACTACTATTCATGCTAGAATGAAAGAAACACTAGTTTATTAAAATGATATGGACTTTTGTTGCTGGCTGTCCTCCCTTTAAAAGCCAAGAAGCACTTGAAACAATAATAAATATTTTTCAGCCCAATTCATTGTTTATTGGAACAATTGCATGCATTAATTATTGACCGTACAAAATATTTAAGTATCGTGAATTTATGCGTACTTTCTGCAAAATAAGAAATATCTCATGGCCTTTTAATTATCATCAAATATGTCAGAGCTTATTAGACAGAAATAATCCGGAATTTTTATTAATAGAAAAAAAATATATATTGACATTGAAGAAGTATTTCGTGGAAAATCGAACGTGATAGTCCATAACGTCTAGGGGACGCTATAGACCATCACGGCCAGCTTAGCCAAAAGCTAAACTAAACAGTGAAAAAACAAAAAAACATAATCTTTGAACATCTTTATCCATCACGGCCAGAGAGACAAAAAAAAAATATAATAAAATTCTGAACTTCATAATCCATCACGGTCAGAAATTTGAATACAGTAGTTGAATAGCGAACGGCTGCTGGTAAACCCAAGAGGGATATGTGTGTAGAGCATCGAACTCCAAAGATATGATTGAATAGCATACAGACCCACGTGCGCCATTAATATGATTACTTGGTATACAATTAATTCATCATTATTCTAACCAAAGTGCTTATGAATGATATTCTCTGTTTTTAAAATAAAAACATATTCGTTTTAACCCTGGACGCAAGTATCGCATGGAACTTCAAATCTGTACTCCAGAATAAAAATAAAATTTCTGGCTGTGATGGACTATGAAGTTCAGAATTTTAGTAATTTTTTTTCAGTTCTCTGGCCGTGATGGACTGTGAAGTCTAAAGTTTTATTATTTTTTTGTTTTTTCGCTGTTTAGTTAAGAGATAATCTTTTCGCTACACTGGCCGTGATGGTCTATAACGTCTAACGTTATCACGTTTTTGTTATTTGTCGAATTTCTGCAAAACTCTTCTTCATTCTCAATATTTTTCTTATTTTTTTTGCTATTAATAAAAATTTCGGCAGGAATAACTATTGGTATTTGTTTAGAGTATACACAACACATTACATGTCAAAATATGACACTTAACTTGTCTAAATATGATTAATATGATAGAATAACACATCTTTTGAATGAATGGGCATACTTTTTTTGTGATTAAGGTGTCATGACATTTATAAATTTGGTGTGCTTATTTTTTATTTACTTGACAATATTTTCAATAATATTATACCTAAATGTGATCATAGAAGAATATTTTTTTCATACAATCATATTCTTTATTCACTAAACAAAATATTGGAGAAAACTAAATATTGTTTATTGTTTAATATCATTTTCCAATCATACCAAAACAGATAAATTAATGATTATTAGTGCATTTTGAACAAATTTATCAACGTAAAAGAACAATATTATATATATATATATATATAGAGTAGAACTAGGGTGCTCTCGAGTTCACCAAGCCCTTGGTGAACTCAAGTCCAAAACTCATCGGATCGGCTTCAAATGACGAATCCGACCGTTGAAACCCGTCTACCTTACGAGTGATGCGTCTACATGCAAAAATTTTAAATTTTGAAATTAATTTTGCATAGAGTCAAGTGGTCAAAATTAGAAGGTTAATAAATTAATTTTAATGTATTCATTTTTTGATGTTTTTTTACCACTTGACTCTATGCAAAATTAATTTCAAAATTTAAAATTTTTGCATGTAGACGCATCACTCGTAAGGTAGACGGGCTTCAACGGTCAGATTCTTCGTTTGAAGCCGATCCGATAGTTTTGACTTGAGTTCACCCTAGTTCTACTCTATATCTATATCTATATATATATATATATATATATATATATATATATATATATATATATATATATATATATATATATATGCAAAGTAAAACACCCTCTTTATTTCGGGCCATATTTTCATTTTGAAAATCCAAACAACCGATCCGAACCGTTCAACATGTTCTAAATATTGAAATGTGCATGGAGACTAAATTTTATATTTTTTGGAATTTTTTTACTATTTATTAAGCCACTTTGAAAATCGCTGATCCACTGTGAACAGTAAAAAACAGTAAAAATTTTTGGACCACCGGATCAGCGATTTTCAAAGTGGCTTAATAAATAGTACAAAAATTACAAAAAATGTAAAATTTAGTCTCCAAGGACATTTCAATATTTAGAACATGTTGAACAGTTCGGATCGGTTGTTTGGATTTTCAAAATTAAAAATATGGTCCGAAGTAAAGAGGGTGTTGTACTTTGCTTAATACAATGCCTCTAAATTTCACTGACACCTGTTCAATTTCTATTTTGACAACTTTGGTATCTACAAATGGTTGGTTGCCAATTCTATTCTACTGGTTAATTTTTTTGCATTAGATCAAGGTTAGTATCAGTACCAAACTATTGACAAATTTGCCCATAGTTGTAATAAGCCATCCCCACCCTCCAAAACAAAAACATAACTCAGCAAAAATTAAAACAAATGAGAACTTCAATATGGTTATTCTGAGTTTGCATGTATTGGTTAGAATATGATTTGGTTTGTTGAAGATGCAGAAGCCAGGTACAACTTAGATATTCATGCAACTTCATGTTCTAGTATTGGAGTGTTGTTTGCAAATTCAGAAAACTAACTGTTTGTGCTTTCTCGAGACCAGTACAACACCACATGGCTAGAGATTGACATATCTCTTTTCTCATCTGACAACGAGCCACAAATCTCTTCCTTCCCGGTTTTTCACCATCTCTTGCAGTCAAGTTCGCAAAAGAACTTGCTTTCTACAATAGAAAGAAAAAAAAACAAAAAGAGATAAAGAATCAGTATTATCCACCAAGTTTCTCGTCTGCTTTTGGGAGGAAAGCAAAATAACAGAAGTAAAGAGGCGTGAAAAGAAAAGGGTATGGTTGGTATATCCACCGGTGGGCCCTTATTACCCTCAGCCACACCCCAATTTTGAGGTGACACTTCCAAGTAAAGAAGTCACGCTCTCTTCCATTCCCTCCCTTCTGATTTTATTTTACAGAGTGGGTAACATTTCGTTTTTTTTCCTTACCTAACCCTTCGCTCCCTTCCAGTACGCCCGTCTGAAGCACAGAGTAAGTTATTTCCTTAAAAATAACCCCTTATGCATGTATAAATCGTTAAAATTCCAAATCTACTCTTCAGCTTTCTAAACAACTCTGATTTGTTATGGTGTATACATCTACACCAATTTTAAGCCACACATTAAGTACATCAATTTTCAAACACTTAGATTACCCAAACAGATATGTACTAATATCCGGGCTAACAGGTATATACAGCAACGGGGTAATTGTAAACTGATACTCTTGCATTATTTGAATTTATCCAATACTATTTTAGATTGAAGGTGAAAGAAAATAAAAGACAAAAATAATATGAGAAAAGAAAACCTCACATGCAATCTCTACAAATATTCAGATTTGGTATGAGGGAAACCGGTCCACCATACCTCTTTCTCGTCACCTGCAATAATTCCAATAGACCCCTGATTTGCTATGATGAATTGTACACATGTAACCAATTTGAAGCTACACATTGTACATCAATTTTCAACCACCCAGATTACCCATATTACAAAATAATATAGGATTCATGCTAATTTAACCTTGGAATATGTTCTTGGAGTTATTGGAAATTTGGAATACGTTCGTAGGATTCATGCTAATTTAACCTTGCCTATTATGCCAGAACAGCAATCTCAGATATAAAAATTCCTTTTCTTGTACAAATACTGTAATTTTTTATTAGTTAGGTTTTCAGTAATGAACCTCTATTTGCTGGCTTCTGCTCTCCAAATGGTTAATATCTGAAAGAATTTATTCTGAGACCTGTAATATATAATCCAATTGGAGAAGGTTAGACAACAGACTCAAAAAACTTAAAACAAAAATAACAAGATAACATATAATAACAAAGGCTGAATATCTTTATATCCCTTCAACCACAAAAGGTACCAGATATCATATGATAACAAAAGGGACAGAACACATGAATGCAGGTAGTAAAGGCACCTGGAAGAAATATTTCCTTTATTTTGTTTTGCAGGTCTGGCTTAGATATTTCAAGGCTGTACAGGGAAGTAGAGAATTGCCATTGCGAACTCTTACAATCTATTGTTAAAAAAAAAGAACTTGCACAATCTATTTCAAATCTGAACTGTTAAGTTCAATTTATGCTACTTTATGAGGATCATCATGAAATAGGTGCCACAGCCAAAAAGCTCTGTTTGCATTTTCTCAAAAAAAGCTGAAGGTTGGAATTGCACTCTTGAAGGACATTTTCCAAGTTATTATAGTAACTTCAGAGTAACTAGGCGACATCAATTGCTACCATACACCTAGTATCAGAACCAACTATTAGTGTGAGCCACATTATGTATCAATCTAGGCGAGGTCAAAGAGAGAAAATGTAGCGTCCAAGATATACCAAGTCTAGAGAACAGTG
>JAJGRW010000111.1:776790-903404 GCA_025461045.1 Carex parvula | reverse complement strand
TCTTCTTCCATCGCATAAAGTATCAATTTTGACAAAAATTAGCCCAAATTTTAATTTAGGAATAAACTCTGATCAATTTTAACACTTCAATTCTTTAACACCTACACTTCACACACTCAGAGAGAGAGAGAGAGAGAACTGGAGTTGTCCATTGGGTGGTCAGAAGCACCGTTTTCAGCAGCTGTAGATTCCTCCATGCATTATTAGGCGAAATCGTAGAACAGGTGTAACAGTTCTCCAAAGACCAGGTCCAGCTTACAATTTCTCCTCTGTTAGGGTTACAGCTGTACGAGACATAGTAACAAGATTCGCGTTTTATTCGCGAATAATTCGTGTATTAAACGTTTTTTTGACGTTACCGAACTGAACTCTGAATTAACTCAAAAAAACGTATAATACGTTTTATCCGTGAATAAAACGCGGAAAAAACACAAAAATTTTTTTTATTATTTTTTAAGGGTTTTTTTGGGTTTTTTTTTTTTTTGCTTTACTGTTGAACCGAATCATTTCCGAATTATATCTGAATTATACCCGAATCACAAACTTTTTACCTCGCCGAACCGAACCCGAACTATTAGTTTTTCACTATGGTACGAGAGAGGAGCATCTCTTTCTTTGTCAAAAACTCGGAAGGGGAAGAGGAGCGTCTCTTAATTTCCACATGAATTTGTCTAATTCATGTGGAATTATGAAAGCACATGCACCCTTCATATTAGGTGGAATTTTTAAACCACGCCCTTAATTTTGGTGCAATTATGAAAGCACTTCCTTGACCATTACATCAAACCGTGCTACTGTATGACTGCAAAACTGAAACATTTTTCATTTACATGAAGAATTAAAATTTAAAAATTGATCGTCCAGGCTAACTCATTTATTAAAATGTTGCCAAAGATTTCTAAACTATATTATAATATATTGGCTGTACCTATCAATCAAACCATACAATGCATGTATATTCCACACATTTTAAACATGCATAGTAATTTTACACTTGATTCTTCTAACCAGGTTAAATTTCGGCTATAAATTAATATCCAATAGAGCACCAAGTGCTTTGTAAATTAATCAGTTTCTTTGAAAGTCTAATTTTAAATTTTGAAATTAATTTTGTATAGAGTAAAAAATGTTCAAAAAATGAATGCATTAAAATTAATTTATGAACCTTATAATTTTGACTATTGAACTCTATACAAAATGTATTCAAAATTCAGAAAAAATTGTATGTAGAAGCATCACTCGTAAGGTAAATGGATTTCAACGATTCAGATTCGTCGTTTAAAGCTAATCCGATAGATTTTAAAGTTGAGTTCAAAAAAAGCTTGATAAACTTAAAAACACCTAGTTCAACTCGATTCACTTTGCCAAAGCTTTAAGCGTGAACCAATTCCCTTTAATTGGCCCCACATAAACATGTCAATAATTGACTTGACTCGACCCAATCCGACAGAATAATGGGAAGAGTATGTGTCCTTGCTTCTCTGATCGATACAAGTCGGGTCGAGTCGGGACAAATTGAATTAGAGCAAATTTTAAGAGAGGGACCAAATTGAATTAGACAAATTGTTTCATTAATGAGAGGGACAAATTTTAGTGCTTTTATTGAAAATAGAAGAAATTACATATGAAATTTACATTTTATTAGAAAACTTTGATCTTGTAATAATATTATATGCTGAAACAATCATAATTCAGGTTATAAAATTGAATTAGAGCAAATTGACCAACAAATATTCGCCTTTGTTTTACCAACCTTCTAAGCATAATGTTGAAAACAGCTAGCTATAAATTGTTACATAATGAAGTTTGAAAATTACACATTTAGTCATTACAATAAGTCCAGTTCTTCTTTGCCCTTTTCTAAACCTAGTAAGCCCAAATCTTCTTCTATAGTGCAGTTTAAAAAAATATATAATGGGCCAAGCCCAAAACCACTTTAGGCCTTCAGCGTTGTTTAAAAAAGAGAAACAACTTGCTGAAGGTGGAATTCGCTGACTCTTAGCCCAAAACCAAATTGAGTCTTAGCGCAGAAACCAATTTGTTGCTCTCTCTTAGCGCACAACAAATGTGAAATTCGCTGGCTCCAATTCATCTCAAATTGTAAGTGCCTACCAGATCTAGGTTTTTCCATGTTTTGTTTGTTATTCCAGATATTGTGGTATTTTTTGAGGTCTTCTTTGGAGAGCATAGCTTAATTGAGATTAAAAGGAAGTTTTGTTACGTCTCTGAAAGTTTTTTTCTTCTTACTATTTGATTTTTCATTTTGTTGAAAAATTTTGATTTGTAGGAAAAAAAATCGCCGCTACTCTCTGGTGCTCTCTGATTTCAAGTGACCAAGTCGATCTATTTGAACCCGATTTCTACCCCCTGATAGAAATTCTACATCCCCTCATACACAGCACTGAAAAGCAAGAGAAATATAAGAATTATAATTACGCTTAAATTTTCATTTAATTAACCCAAAACAAAGCAAAAGGCATCAAAGAAAACAATTAATTTATAAGAATAATATCATTTAATTATCTAAAAGATAATTAAATGATATTGTGAAATACTTATTTTCCCAGGGTTCTTTATAGAGTTATTTGAGTTTTTGGTGTTCCTTTGCAGCACAATATCTATCCCAGAGTGATGAACAAAAGAGGAATTAATTTCTCAAAAATTACTATATGATTTGTCATGTGGCATAAGTGATATAGGTTATGTTATCTTTATGTATTCATTATAGAATTATTGTGGTATATAATTTTACAATTACTCTAAATTTATGTTATCATAATATATTTTACTTCTGTTCATTTAACAATTCTAGATTATAGTACTAGAAATCAAGTTAAATGATTATAAGAAAGTAAAGATGAAAAGAGTTGACAACAACAAAGATACTCTCCCAAATCCTTGGCCAAAATTGGAAAAAAAAAATAATGAGTGCGTTACAAATGGAAAAATGTAAATTGTAAAAAAAAATAATAATAATAAAACAGATAATACAATTTTTGACATGCATATGTCGAAAATTAACATAATAAATGCATAGTAAAGTTCATTGAAGGACAACACACTTTATATTTTTTTTTTTGCAGGGTAAAAAAAGAATATGCCAACAAAATGACTAAACTGAGATCATGCAGTTGTATAATGTACAATCCATATAACATGACCAAGCCAACTTCAATAAATACCAAATCTTCCAAGTTCCAACTATACCAGAATTCAGGAATTCAGGTACATTTAACAAAAATAAAAAAAAAAAAAAAAAACAAACTACTTAAGGGAAGCTAACTATCACTTCATAGTTTTAACTTTGTTTCTCAAGTATTTCTTTCAAAATTAACGGATCATTCTTAACTAAATATTGAAACTGCTCTGTTGCGGCTACCCCTTGAAGGATTCCTGGAGAGGCTAAAAATTTCAAGCATACTGCTTTCAGATGATTGCAACGGTGCCTCTCAGCAAAAGACAACAAGGTCACCACCTCACCAGTGTTAATACTACCGCACAACATCTTCTCGCATATTACCTTTAATCTCTCCAAACCGTATCTATCAGCCGCAACCAATAGTTGCTGAGCCATTAATTTAGTCTCTTGTTTCTCATCACTTCCTTTTGTCTCTTCCAATCCGGGAAAGGAATCATTATATATGAAATGAAGCATTGCTTTGAACACTGGAGCTTCCATTTCTTCAATTTTAATTGTTGTGTCTGATTTTTCCTTCATCGGACCAAAAAATTGTGCCAAAAAGACTGGAGATCTCGTAGCGAGAATGCACTTATGAGCACAAAGAATTTGCCCATCCACTTCAAATGTAACATCTGCTCCATTTCCATTATCCAAAAGATGGCCTAGTTGCTGCTGGATGTTACCAGGGGGGACAAAAGTTTGTGCAGTTGGCTCCACAGGAAAAGCTTTAAAAACAGTAACGACACATTTAGTTATGAAACAATCATCCTTGATATTTGACTCCATCACTGACCTTTTAGCAAATGAAGGATAGCCCCAATTTGAATCGGCTGATCTGAAACTTCTAATTTCTGATGTTTCGCTGAAGGGTAAAGCACATCCACTTTGGTCTAGAATAGTAAAACTAAATTGTGCCTTTCCAACTTCTGATTTGCTTTTAAGGAAAAGATATAGTGATATGTCATCAGCACCTGCCCCAAGGGAACCATTTGGGTAGTACTTGATACTCCAATCATGCCCACCGGCATGAAAATTGGTGGATTCAATGAACCCCCCTTTGCCGATATCCTTATCTAAAGAGTACCCCACAATGCTAAACATATGCGATCTCATCACTTTTTTAATTCGTCTTATACAACCGGTGGTTTTTTTTTTCTAGGACTTCAACGGGATATTGTGTGGATAGTGACATGGATGGATATTAGATAGATAGAGAGAGAGAGAGAGGGGGGGGGGGTTAATTTTCTAAAGCGGAGAGGTTTCTAGTGTTTCAACGGGATTTTGTGCTTGATTTCTCCCACCCCTTTAAAAGGATGAAAAAAATTGCACAAGTGAGTGATATTTTCTTAATTACAACATTTATTAAAAAAATATAAATATGTTAATATAAGCATTACTCGCATGAATGGATCAATTTATCTGGATTAGCAACACACATTTAATACAAACTAGTCAAGTGCCTGCCACGCATTGCCGGGGAAATTGAAAGTATATTTTGATCATTTTCTTCAAATCCCACAACTCTTTTCTACCCCGTTTACAGGAGCCAACTTTCCTGTTTTCGAGTAGCGTGCCACTAATGTGAAGTTAGAGAGGCAATGTGACTGATTCCAAAGACCACCAATTTAACAAGAAAAAGAGTCCAATTGAATCAAAAGCCACACATTAACTAAAAATTTCCCGGTTCAGTTAAGTCGTTCTGGTAGCAAGCATTAAGGAAGGAGGTAGATCTAAAGGTCAAAGAGTTATCTACAATAAATGAAACTTAACAGTCAATTAACAACATCTATCTTCTTTACAAAATAGAATAACACAGGTAATGTTATAATACTACATTTTAGTAGAAACTATGAAAAAAAAAAGCAATATAACAAGAATAAAAGAGAATTTTTAAGTAAAAATTTTACTACCTGTTTCAAATCAACAATCATCATTTAACAAAGCAATCATAATATAGTGCTTGCATTTACCAACAAGTCTTACAAAGTCTAAATATAACAGCATCCATCAAGCAACCCTAATACAATTATATCAATATATATCAAATGTACTTGATAAACTGAAAATCACAAAATCTTTGCTTTGTGTTCATCAAACTTACTGTTTTGCAACCCTATTCGTTGTTTGATCTTCAAAATGAATTGTATATCCAACTTCTTCTCCAAGCTTGATACCCATTTCCTCAGCCACTCTTGATGCAACTGACTATTAGTAACAACAATTAGAATACAAACAATCTTTTGCAATAAAAAAGAACCAACCATGCATAAAGGTAAATACTTGTAGAAATCTTGAACCAATTTAGTTTTTAAGATATGAGAACCAGAAGAGGTACCAGAGTGAGGTTTTATAACTTAACTCTCAAGTGTAACTACCTAGACATAAATAAACTAAGAACAAAAGAGAGACAAACTAAAAGATGGGTACCTGAACAGCCAGTCGCCTACCCTCTGCCCATCCTGCCTCCTTTAGATACTGACCAATGGTTTAAATAGCGATTATAGCGGTATAGCGGGACGGTTAAAAAAAATAAGATGTTGCACTAAGTAGCTAGCTATAGCTAGCTATAGCGCCGATAGCTAGCTATATATCTCCCATAGCGCCATAGCTTTTAGGGTCCAAAAAAGCTATAGCGTAGCTATAGGTAGCTATTTAGAACACTGATACTGACAGATAAGGAAATAAATAAAATATTGGTATCAAACAGAATAGTAATGTTTTTGACCATAGGTATTGAAATAATAATGATTTCAATTTTCACAAATTACAAGTACTGTTATCAGTGCAGTTATATGAGTTGTTCCAGTTCATTAAAATTCAAACCTCCAATAAAAATGCAAAAGAAGCACCCCATTAGTCATCATTCTCATTGCATAGAATTTTCTAAACTTCTCAAAAAACAGAAACAATTTCATTCACTTTCCTTTTTTAATCGTTGCAAAATTCTTGTCTTACATCATTAATATACCTAATACAAAGTCTAATTTTAGACCTCCACTACTTCCATAACATTCTAAAATTGATACATGTTACCATAATTAACTTTGCTAAATATTGAAATACACTAATTATAGCACCCACGCCTCTGATGCTAATTGCAACTTTTAATCAATTTTTAACAGTTATTCAGTAAGATAGGCTTAGAATGAAAACTTAATATGAGTAAATTATATATCGTAGTATTATGTAAAGACCTAATTAACCCTTGTACTGTCAATAAGAAAAGCAAATTACATTTAACTAAAATTTGAGGTACTTTAATAAATCAATAGATATTCACATTTAGCTAATATTTATAAAAGGGGTTGTAAAGACTATCTTAAAGCAAACTTAAAAAGCAAATGTCAAAAATAATTCCAACAAAGCATCGTAAATTGATCACAACAAAATACAACTGGTACAGACTTTTAAAGCATCAATATCATCCTTGCTTCTTGCTTGACTTATATTTATTGGTTGACAACCAGTGCTTAGTGCATGCAATAAGAAAAGTTACCATAACTGAGCTTATAATAATGATTAATAAAGTACCAATTGGTACAAATTCATTATGTACCAGTTGCACCAATTAGTATCGATTCTAACAAGTACCATGCGGTCGTACCAGTATCAAGTATGAAAAAAACCAAATGTTACCAATTAAGAATCAAATTGAAATTTTAACAAATCAAATCATAAACTTATAGTAATACATAAATAATTGAAATTGTCCTTGACAGTGAAAGCCTAGTCTTTTTCAAGTTCCAACAAAACTGTAAATTTACTTCTGTTCAAACTTGTGAAGATGATTGATAAAAAAGAAGCAAGAAAGCATTCTAAACCTGGTAAGGCTACTTACTGGTACGTTTAGATCAGTACCAGTTGGCTCTTTAAGAAGTCAAATGCTAAGGGCCTTATTGTAACAGTAACCTAAAAAAAAGAAAAAAAAAAGTGTTATAGCCTAAATAAAAGAAGTCATAATTGTTATGAGAACTCTAAAAATTATACAACGATAGAAATAAAATTTGGAAAAAAAAAAGAACTTCAAGTTTAGAAATAGGACCTTTTAATCTTTCACAAGAGCTGTGAGGACCCGCTTGTCATAAAAGTCATGCTTCGCAATTGCAATTCAATGCAATTCAATGTAGAAATTAGAGGTGCAGGAGAAGATTGATTGGAATCAAGCTCTGGTACTGATCATATAAGAGATTAAAAGCATTAATGTTATCAAACAGAGATAAAAAAAAATGATCAGAAATAACGAAATCTGATTCACATTATTCCAAGTCAGCATTCTCATCTAGTTCATTGCTTGAGACAGCATCAAAAGCTGAAACAATCTTCTCTGCAGTTCCCCCAACATTTAATTTCTGATTCCACATAGCCAATAACATTTGATGAATAATCAATGTCACAAGAGGTAAAAATAGATGATTAACAGGATTGAGAAAACAATTTCCTTACAACTCTTACAGAGTGCGAGTCCCTCCTAACGATTTTTATCGAGCTCCTTGCGTGTTTTTTGCTCAATTCTAATTCAGGAAGAACCCTCATTTTCGAGCATTGATTCTTTCAGAATCTTTGTCTGTGAACCAATATTTCATAAAGACGACGTGGTAAGCTAATTGTTTCCCATATATTAAATCTATAGATAGTAAATAAAGGAAATCTGCGTGAAATTGCATAGCAGGTCACAAAAATAAATGAAAAAACAAATGCAATCAGGAGATTAAAACAACCTATTATCCCACACCATTACAAGAAAGCCCTTTTGAATTATTTTGCATAATATGTACAAGAGAGCAAATATACAAATGAATCCTGAAGTTTCATATAATCCAATTGTGTACTGCCTAGTTCCGTTTTGGTAAAGATGAGATCAAAATACACTTCAAGTGGTATTTATTGCCTGAAGGATATTAAGTGCTACAGTAAAGTGAATTTAAAAAAAACCTTAGGACCTCGTATATGATTCCAGCAAAACTCAGCCAATTACCCTAGGGATTACTCCTGAGCAAAAATAGATGGAAGTAATTAGAAAAAAATCAGGAATTTCTGCTCTAACTACAGACAACAAAAGCGATCAACTTAAATGAAACCATCAAAAACTCGATTCATGATATCATTTTGTAGGTTACCAACAGGATCTTATTCGATCACATAAGAGCCAGAAATCTAACACAATACAGTGAACGAATTCATGAAATAGAAACTGAGTAATTATAAGAGAAGTACCTCGGATCGACTAAGAAGGTAGCAGAGAAAGCTCAAGGATTAGGGGTTTTTTTTTTGTCGGAAGCAGGAGAGAAGGAGATAGAGAAAAGAGATGGCAAGACACACTCAAATGGAAACCATGGCCGCTCTCCGGAGGATCATGAATTCGAACTCTAGGCGCTGGTTATGAGGAAACCTATGGATACGGTCAAAAGTACTTTTCCCACCCCAGACAGCAGCACCTTGTCTGTGAACTGTTGCCAAATATGTTCCCAGAGGCGACCATTGTACAAAGCCATCTGTTCAATACTGTTAAAAAAAGTAGTAAAAAGAAAAAAAAAAGCAAGTAGACAAATAAATATACAAAAAAACCATTATGAGTACCCCTGATATATAACATCAGGAGATATATTGAAAGCTTCCTAGCTGGTCTACCCAATCACCTCATCCCTCAGGAAGAATGAAAAAGGGAAGAATAAATTATTTTCTCTACCCAAATCTATCAAGTAGTATACAGATGCTATTGGATGGTATGAAGCTGGTCTGGTTTATGGTTTTATTATTTTCTCTACCCAACTGGTTTGGCTCAAGATGATCTAACCTGACAGGTCCTTGGTCAAACCAGACGCTGATACAAGTATCAGACAGCTGATACAAGTATTGAACAGATATCGAACAGAAAGACACACATAAGATGAAGATGAGCATACCTGTCGCTGATACACAGGATCAGGCCCCACCTGCCTTGCATCATTCCAAAATATCTCAGTAACAGTGCCAGCACGGATTACAAATTGATCTCTGGCCTTCTCGTCAGTCAGCCAGTGCTGAAAATTTTCCTGTCAAAATTTTAAGAAAGAAATAAGAAGTCAATTGTGAGGACAGATATGCGGTTGTCTGATGATATGAGAAATGAGGTCAGCGAAGAGGAATTGGTGGGCATACTTCAGGTTCATAAGGTTTAATTTCAGCTGGGGTCCACTCGTCAGGGACATTACTTCTCAATATCATCAAACATATTGACAGCAAATATATGAGATTTGTCCAACTTGTACCCTTCAGTCTTCTCCTGTGCTTCTTTAGCTTCCTGTCATGTTGTGTTCATCAAATTATTAGATAGAAAAATGATGCAATTAAAATAAATATAGCTTGCAACACAACATGATGGTGATTTCTTCAACTTGCTACTGTTTGGGCTCACTTGGTAGTGTGCAATCTGCTATTCTGCTGAAAAACATTGCCGAATATTTTGGAATAATGCCAGAATAGTACCATTCTGCTGTTCCGTCAAAAGGGTGGAATAGAACTCTTCCTGATTTCTATTAATAATAATTATTTGATCAAGTGGTGTTAATCTAACATTATGGGTGTTAATCTAACTTTTTTTCCTTTTGAAGTAGTAAAGTGCGCAGGAATTGAGAAACAAGTTGAAAAAAGTTGTGGTCAGTATCAGAGGATGGTTTGTATTGAAATGGGTAGATTTTTAACTAATATTGTACTTCTACACATGATTACATAAAAACTTCTACATAAAATCAAACAGTGACTAATGGCTGAGAATGTGACTAATATCTTCAATTCTTAAATAAGTCACATTGAAAATTTTGAACCATTAATAGTAAGCATATATTTTTAAATAATACTTAAATAAGTCACATTGAAAATAGAAAACAGAATAGCATAATAGCATAATAGAATAGCATAATAAATAATTAATAGTAAGAAAATTTTCAACGTGACTTATATAACCATTAATAGTAAGCATATATTTAATTACACCAATAAGAGAAGATGGTTCAAATATATAAATAACAGTGACTAATATCTTCAATATCTTCAATTTTTTATTCTATTATTACATAAAAACTTAAATTTGAGATTGAAAATATGTTTTAATTACTTTCTTTAAATGTGACTAATTTAAGAATTGATTGCATAATAATATATTAGTCAACTAATATTCGTGCAGATTCAAACTCAAATTTGAGTTACTTTCGGAAATCCAAATTCATACATTACCAGTGTTATGATCTTTGGTACATACAACACATGCTTATATGGTATAATACACCAGTTGTAATATCAAAATACCAAATATGCCCTTTATTCCATCTATATAAAGACCTGATAAATCTATCCAAATTTTTACATATTCAACCAAATAAACTAATAAAGTAATTGATATATTACCACAAGGGCCCACATCTCTGACGGATCATGCGCCTCTCTTTCTCTATCTCCGCCTCCGGGCATTAACTGGTACAGGTGATTTTGTGGTACTTTTCCTTAGTTTTTCCCTGTTCATTAAAATGTAGTTCCTGCAATGGAGAAAAGTAGTTTTACTTCAATTATACCAGCACAAGAAAATAAAACATGTTGAAAGTCCAATAAAATAACTAATCTTAAATGGTCTAAAATTTTTAGATCAAGTGAAGAGTAATGAAACTTATGCATACTTGACTGGTACATTGCATCACTCAAAAAACACTCTCAAAGAGTTGAAACCAAACAGTAGAATCTCAGCACTTTTGAGTTTCCATTTATTAAAATTTTAATTATGTGATTGTAAACAATTGTTGAATCATCTCAGCCATAGCACGGAACAATCCATGCTATGCATAGTACCATAGCCTCACTAAGTCATAAATTCACAGCCAAACTATGTTATAGAAAATCCCTTGATCTAATTAAAGAAATTACACAAAAAGAAATTCCAGTATTATTTGTACCCTTGATGCTGGTCAAAGGAAAAACCAGCACTATGGAGTTTAGAAAATCCCAATACCCTTGATGCTGCTCAAGGCAAACATGATCTTCTGCTTTCCATCAACTTTAGAGTTGGGAGTACGGAGAATGTGTTGGAAACCTTCGTTCGCGATCAAAGACTACAATAAAATAAATACAAACAATCAAGATCATTACTGATTAACAATAACCGAACTGTCTTTGATCAATTGACCAGATGGAATTTGGATCACAAAATTGTAATTCTTTTCTCGAGTATATCTCCTATCTCGAGCTGGTTCTGGTCCCACCCGTCTAGCCTCGACTTGAACACTTGTACCGGACCGATTGAGACTTGAGCAATCCTTAATTTCTAAAAGAGTAAACTCGCAATTGATTTCAGATTCATTATGAAACTGAGAAGACCTGTACCATACTGTACTGTATAAGTAAAATCTGCAAAAATTTCACAACGATTTTAGTTTTGAGTAACCGCAAATAAAAAACTGTTGAATCTCATTTTACCAAGATAATTTTGAGACTGCTCGACTCATGAAGTGCTAGGATGAAATACAATTATCTCATATATAGGTGTAAATGTTATACTGGCCTACTCAATATCTAGGCCTCATAAAAAAAGCTGACTATAATTTCCTCTTACATCTACACATCTAGGCCTCATTCAATAGCAACATTTGTGATTTCTGATACCAGTTACCGCATTGTTTGGTAACCCTTAGTATCCCTCACATATCTCATGTTTTAATTACATAATTGAAGTTTAATTAAGCCATATTGGATTTTACACGTTATGCTCCAGTTAGATCAACATAAAAGAGATGCACATGTAGGTAACATGTGCTCCTGATGCACTATAATCTCTAATAAATATTCATTATAAACACAAAACTCTAAACATTGCCAAATTTTGTTGCCAATTAACACTCCTGCCACAAATATCAAGCACACAGATCCATGCTCCCGAGTAAAATTACTAAAAAGAGAAAAGAGAAATCAGGATACTTTTCGTTAATAAAATGATACCATCGCAAATGCACTTCACAACATACCTCGAGTGCGAAAAGAGGAGAATCTGACCCCTCAACATGCACCAACAACCTACCTATCAAATCCTAAACAACAAAAAATGATACCATCAAAAATCAAGCCTTGTACACAACCTGTTCGACGAAATGCCAAAGTGAAAACCGCACAGTAACCTGAGCGAAGGAGTCACTGAGAGAGTGTGACGGGTCGGTAGACACCACCAGGTAGGATGGCCGCTGTTTGGTTGAGAAGAAACTGACCATCTTGTGCCAAATCATACTCGTCATCTGAAAGTATCTTGAAATTACTCTTTTCCATTATCTGCTTTAAACAGAAATACTCAAAACGCCGGTATCCCTAAAAGTTCAAAGTGAATTCAACTCAGTATCAGACTATTAAAAAAACCTTGAAAGTTAATTTACCAATAATAACATTCAACCCTAAAAATTAGGGTTTGACAATAGAACTATTTCGAATCAGAAGAAGCTAAAAAAAATAGTACAAACCCTTCTTCCTCTTCTCAGTAGCCGGGATGTTAGCCTCTTCCTCTGTTCTCCTTCACTGTGTGATTTCAGCCTCTTCACTTCTCACCGAATTGCGTCGCCAAATACAAGTGATTCGAACTTTGCGAATAGTCCGCGGCGGAGGAGGGAGGTCGACGCACACACATGGCACCGCCTCCATCTCTGCGCTCTAAATTCTTTTTTTTTCTATTTCGATCAAGGAGAGCATCCAGTTAGAGGCGGGTGAGAAAGGGAACGGGGAGCGGCTTTGAACTGAAAAGCGTTCGCTTTGGGAAAAGTGGGAAGAAGAAAAGAAAAAGCGAGTCGGTTCGCTTTGGGAAGAAGCAAAGACGTTCCGCCGCGCACAGGAAAAGAGAAATGAAATGGAAAAATGGGGCGACTATCTGAAACAATGTGGCGAATATCAATACCTCATGTTATGTTTTGAATCGAAACGGGTATACTTGTAGTTAATTTTATTCTACACGTAAGACTACGTGAAAACAATAGATAAAAAATCAAACAGTGATTAATAGTTGAGATTGATTGAATGTGAGACTGAGACCTTCTCTGAACAGATAGCCTTCTCTTCTATTTAAAATTTTAGGTGGTTTTATAAGACGTAAAGATTTAATAACAATAGAAAGCAAACAAACCAACACGGATTGAGATCTGCTGCGATCTGAATATTGAGCACAGTAACCCTGCAATTCCTGCTTTTTCAAATCTAGCCGTCCAACTTTTTAGTACACGCATCTCAAAACAGCTGATTTTTCTATGCACGCATGTCGAAACAATTCAACAGCTGAATTTGAAAAAGCAGGGATCGCAGGGTACTGTTCACAGTACCCGGATCGCAGCAGATTCTCACCCAAACCAACACCGATCACATTTATTAATTAACAAAATTTCTCAAAATTTCTTGGAACTCATCAAAAGTGAATCTGACCGTCCAATCAGGGAATTAATTGATGACGATTTAAATTCTGGAAAGACTAAGGGCCCGTTCGGCAACGACACTGTTACCGTGGGAAAAAAAAATTACATCTTCAGTGAATTTTTTTTTCCCACAGTGAACAGTAAAAGTAGTACAAAATTTTTGATTCCCATTCCCATTCCTATTCCTAGCAGGCTGCCGAACGGGCCCTAAAACTGCCAGCGCTTCTCCAAATGCAGTGCCAACTGTGTGAGAAATAACTGCAAATAAATTAATTCATATTCCCAATAAGAAAAATGAAAGGCCACTTAGAATTAATTGAGTAGGTGATTTATATATATATGGCACCAAAGGCAATGGAAAAGAGAAAGGAAACCAAACATGTTCTCTTTTTAATTCCTTTGAAATAGACCTCATGAACTTTTATATTTGACCAAGTACCAACACCGCTCACATTTATTAACAAAATATCTTGGAACTAAACTAATCAAAAGGGAATCTGACCGTCCAATCAGGGAATTGATTGATGAAGATTTGAATTCTGGAAAGACGAAAAGACCAGCGCTTTTCCAAATGCAGTGCAAATTAATAATGTATATTCCCAAGAAAAGATATGAAATCAAAGGCCATTGAGAATTGAGTAAATAATTTATTACATAATACCAATTACCCACGCTCTTCTAAGGTTCCAATACCTCATGCCTTTCATACCTCATCATGCCTCAGGTTTTATATATTCGTTTTTAAAGTCCAAACTGTCGATCCAAACCGCTCAAAATGATATCTATATTAAAATATCCTCGTAGACCAAATTTTATAATTTTTAGGAATTTCTTACTATTTTTTAAGATAGGTACAAAATCACTGTTTTTTTGAACGGTCCAAAAACAGTGCTTTTGTACCTATCTTAAAAAATAGTACAAAATTTCCAAAAATTATAAAATTTGGTCTCCAAGCATATTTTAGTATGTTTATCGTGTAGGGCGGTTCGGATCGACAGTTTAAGCATTGAAAATAAAGATATAAAACATGAGGCATGATGAGGTATGAAAGGCATGAGGTATTAGAACCCTCCTCTTACGAAAATAGCTGCAACTTAGTTTATTTGCATTGAATACCAAAAAAAAAAGTTTATTTGCATTTAATTAATAAATAGTGATAATAAATTAATGGCATCAATTAGAGATTTTTTTTTAAATGACATTAATTGAGATAATGCCGAACTCATTGCTTCAACATAAAGCTTAAAGATATGTATGGTGATTAAAAAAAGTAAAGAGGATCTAACTCATGATTTTGATTCATATGAAAGTTATTTTATAATCCTTCAAAAAATAAAGAAACAGTGGGCTGTCAAGTGATCTAAAATATTTCTACATTTATAAATATAACTATCAGTTTTAGTCAATTTGTGATAACCCATATTTTAAACAATAATTGTTACTTAATCATAAACCATAACTAAAAATATATAAAACAAAATTTATAGATAATTAAATATGTCAATATTTAAAATAAACATGCATGTTTATCCAACAACTCATTTAGGTTAGTTTCATTATTGAGTTTGTCTAGTGTGCTATCACCTAGAAAATCTATCGGGTAGACTTCAAACGATTAATCCAAACTGTTGAAACAAATCTACTTTATTCATGATACGTTTACATGCAAACTTATAATTTTTTTAATTCATTTAGTATAAAGTCAAGTGGTTAAACATTGAAAATTTATAAGTTAATTTTAAAACATTCATTTTTCATCATTTTTTAACTGCTTGACTTTATAATAAATGAATTAAAACATTAATAAATTTTACATGTAAACGGATCACTCATGAAGTATATCGGTTTTAACGGTTTGATCGTCTTTTAAAACAAATACAATAAATTTTTGACGTAATAACTCAACATATATCAATCTCAATCTCTTGTAATTCCAAATTGATTGCTTTTCTTTTGTCCGTTTAGATTCGCCCAACTTTGTTTGCATTATGCCCTTCCAAATGTTTCTATTATTGTAAACTTACCAAGTGCATCCCCAAAAGGCTGCTATTTGCAAGACATTCTTCTTCTCATTATTTATCTGTAATTTACAGATGGGTTAGAATTTTGATAATTTTAACTATATGTTTTCAAAAAATATTTTTTTCAATTCTCAAATTATGTCAATTTTTTTTAATAAAAATGAAAATGATATAAATATGTAATTTTTTCGTATAGAATAATTATGTATTAATTGAGAGATTTAAGTACCAGTTCTCACTCAATTCCTTATTCATAAGTTTATGTACATACTTGGAGCTAGCTTTTTGCACAAGAAAAAATCTAATTTAATTTAATCAACACTATTATGGAGTTATTATTCAATATATCAACTATTTGCTATGTGCTTTACATTATAAAAAAATATAATTTAGTAGAGATTATAATTATTTTAATAACATTCATTCAGTAAGGACAATCATGTTGGGGAATCATAAAGGCCAAACAATTACGCCTTATCTAGAGATCAAACAATTACATCTCATCTAGGGGTCAAACACTTACACCCCGGGGAAGAAGAAACAATCCCCACCTTAAACCTAAGGACCGACCTATGCCAAAGATACCCGAAAACATAATCTTAAGTGCGGAATTATACCTGATTCCATGCCGTTTGCCATGGAATACCCCAAAGTCTTGAGCAAGCCGTCTCCGTGAGCGCGAGACAAGTCTTTAGTGGCAAGAAGTCCTTCTCGCCTTTGTGGTTGGGTTGTGGATTAGGTCTTCCAAAGCAACAAGACACGCCCTTGAGAAATCCTCTCCAATTTCCTTATGGATCTCTCCTCTCAATTCTTTAATGGAGAAAGAAGGGAGAAGGCACTCAAGTTTCTGTCTAAGAATAACCTCTTTCCAGAAATATGAGTTGAGTTGGTTATCCTGTGCCTTGGGGACCCTTCCTTATATAGTATTTCACATCTGGCGCCGCGAGTGCGGGTGCACTGGGTCGCACTGGGACTCAGTGCGTCCGCACTAGGTTGAGACGCGTCCAAATAACTGCTTTTCTTTCAGCCCCGAATTTTGGTTAAGTCCTGAGTGCGTCCGCACTGGGTCTCAGTGCGTCCGCATTAGCCTCGGACTTTCTCTCCAGCTTTTACACTGGACTTCAGAAAATTGGCTAAGTCCTGAGTGCGTCCGCACTGGGTCTCAGTGCGTCCGCATTAGCCTCGGACTTTCTTTCCAGCTTTTACACTGGGCTTTAGAAAATTGGCTAAGTCCTCAGTGCGTCCGCACTGGTGCTCAGTGCGTCCGCACTGGGCTTAGACTATTTCCATTTTCTTCACTGCAGTTCCCAAATTTGGCTAAGTCCTGAGTGCGTCCGCACTGGGGCTCAGTGCGTCCGCACTGCGCTCGGACTTTTTCCAGTTTCTGCACTGTAAGTCCCAAAAATTGGCTAAGTACTGAGTGCGTCCGCACTGGGCCTCAGTGCGTCCGCACTCAGGTTTCTGAAAGCAGTTTTCTGTATTTGCAAATCTCAGAATCAGTCCATCAATGATTTGATCTTTGCCCAAAATTGTTCTACACATTTATGGACCACATCCTATTGAATACATAGATTGTCTAATGTCTTAATTCCATATTAGATCACTTTAATCGTGACAATCATATTGACAGTATACAATTCATAATTATATTACATATATGCTCAACGTTGGATATATGATCCAACAATCTCCCACTTGAGCAATATGTCATACCCTTTTAATTATGTATTGTTAATCTTATGTGCGCACATTCTTTTCTGTCATCTTTATGTATTCCCAAACCAATTCCGTCCATCAATTACATTAGCAAAGGACTAAAGCGGCTTTCGTCACATTTATATTAGTCATGACTAGACCATCAATAATCTCAGTACTAACATAACCAAATGACATGAATCATGATGTGGATGTGTAGCATAGAAATTACACGCAATTGTGATCTTACTGTGTCAATTTCTAACTGGGTCTCCTTCTTAAAACTTGAAACTAAATTTCATAAACTTGTTGTAAAATGCAAAATTCTTTTAAACAATTCGCAAATCACATACTCAATTGTAAGGTCAAAACAAGAAATTAGAGATAGAATGCATACAACAATCCTTTTGCAATACCATGCATATAACATAAATAACTTGTTTTCAGTTACAAGTTTCATATCCAAAAATTACAATAAGTAAATAGAACATTAAAATAAACAACCAACAGACTCCCACTAAAACTGAATTTCCCTAACAGAAATTACACCCATATGAGCAACATGCTCTTCAAACTTATTGGGTGGTAATCCTTTAGTAAGTGGATCCGCTAACATGGAGTCTGTCCCTATATGTTCTATGGATAACTGACCATTCTGCACTCTCTCTTTTACAACCAAAAACTTGATGTCAATGTACTTGGACTTTGACGAACTTCGGTTGTTATTTGCGTAAAGTACGGCTGAATTATTATCACAATACAATTTTAGTGGCCTCTCAATAGACTCCACTATACGCAGCCTAGTGACAAAATTTCTTAGCCATACACCATGATTCGATGCCTCATGACATGCAACAAATTCTGCGGCCATTGTGGAAGATGCTATAAGTGACTGTTTAGCACTCTTCCATGAAATAGCCCCTCCAGCTAACATGAAAATGTAGCCGGATGTAGATTTCATGCTATCTTGACATCCTCCAAAATCAGAGTCGGTATACCCAATGACCTCTAGCTTGTCCGATCTCCGATACGTGAGCATGTGATCTTTTGTTCGCTTCAGGTACCTCAAGACCCGTTTGGCTGCTTTCCAATGATCTAGACCTGGGTTTGATAAGTATCGGCCCAACATGCCAGTGATGAACGCAATATCCGGACGCGTACACACTTGCGCATACATGATGCTCCCAACAACTGAGGCATATGGATACTTTTGCATTACTTCCTTTTCTAATAGATTCTTTGGGCATTGGCTAAGACTGAATTTGTCTCCTTTTGCCACAGGGGTATTTCCTGGTTTACTATCTTGCATGCCATACCTTTTCAGGACCTTTTCGATATAATTCCTTTGGGATAATCCTAACATACCTTGGGTTCTATTCCTCAGTATTTCAATCCCTAGGACAAATGATGCATTACCAAGATCTTTCATCTCAAAATTCTTCATCAGAAATTTCTTAGTCTCATGCAACATATTTATATCATTGCTGGCAAGCAATATGTCATCTACATATAAAACCAGAAACACAAACTTACTCCCACAGAACTTGAGGTATATACACTCATCCACAAGATTTGACTCAAAACCAAATGAGATAATCACATTGTGGAATTTGTAGTACCACTGACGAGACGCTTGTTTTAGCCCATAGATGGATTTCTTAAGTTTGCACACCATAGACTTTGCGTCTCCTGACACATAGTTTTCTGGTTGCACCATATAGATTGTTTCCTCAATGTCACCATTGAGAAACGCAGTCTTAACATCCATCTGATGAAGCTCTAAATCGAAATGCGCAACCAATGCCAATATAATCCTTAAAGAGTCTTTCAATGAAACTGGAGAGAAAGTCTCTTTATAATCGATGCCTTCCTTTTGTGTAAAACCCTTAGCGACAAGACGAGCCTTATATTTCTCCACATTACCTTTCGAATCCCTCTTGGTCTTAAATATCCATTTTGAACCAATGGGTCTCGCCCCTTTAGGTAATGGGACAATTTCCCAAACGTCATTGTCAGCCATAGATTTTATTTCCTCATTCATGGCATCGATCCACTTGCTAGAATTAGAGTCTTGCATGGCTTGTTGAAAATTTATGGGGTCATTTTCTAACATACCAACATCAAACTCATGTTCTTGAAGGTAAACTACATAATCCGAAGATATTGCAGACCTTTTCTCTCTAGTGGATCTTCTTATTGGCACTTCTGAATTTTCTTGAGAGTTTCCAGCATTGTTGTCAACAACAATCTGGCCAACAACAGCATTCTCCAGAATTTCTGGAATTTCACTTTGTACTGTTTGATCTTGTTGAGTTTGGTCTTCAATAATGGTTTGATTTTCGACAATTGTATTTTGAGTTAAAATGGGTTCAATATCCACAAAACTCTCAACACCTGTGGGAATATTTGCATACTCCTCTTCGAATTCATCCATTATTGTATCTCCCCCCGCAAACTCAACATCCTCAAAAAATTTTGCATTTCCCGTCTCAAAAACTGAATGTTCTGTAGGATTATAAAACTTATAACCCCTTGATCGCTCGGGATACCCAATAAAATAACAACTAACAGTTCTTTCATCCAGTTTCTTTATATGCGGCCTATAAGGCTTTGCTTCAGCTGGACAACCCCACACACGCAAATGTTTTAAATTGGGCTTTCGCCCATTCCAAATTTCGTATGGGGTTTTGTTAGTTGCTTTAGTGGGCACTCTATTTAGGATATGTGCTGCTGTCTTTAAGGCTTCACCCCATAGATTAGTTGGTAAAGAAGTGCGACTCATCATACTTCTTACCATGTCCTTAAGCGTTCGATTGCGCCTCTCAGAAACACCATTCATTGCCGGCGAACCGGGCAATGTATACTGAGGCACAATGCCGCATTCATCTATGAAATGTGCAAAAGGCCCTTTACATTGTTCACCTGATCCATCATATCTGCCGTAATATTCACCACCACGGTCAGATCGAATGGCCTTAATGCGTTTGTTAAGTTGTAATTCAACTTCCGCTTTGAATTTTTTGAACATGTCAAGGGCTTGAGCCTTTTCCTTAATCAAATAGATGTAGCCATATCTTGAATAGTCATCTATGAAACTAATAAAATACCGTTGACCATTTCTTGTGGTTGTTGGAAATGGACCACAGATATCGGTATGAATTAATTCCAAGACTTTCGAACACCTTTTGGCTTCATATTTTCTTAAATTGGTTTGTTTCCCTTTTATGCAATTTATACAATCATTAAGATCTGAAAAATTTAAGGGTTCAAGAATTTCATTAGACACAAGTCGTTCAATTCTGCGTTGAGAAATGTGACCTAATCGCTTGTGCCATAATGAAGCTGACTTTTCATTTGTTAATTTTCTTTTCTTACTATTTGTATCCACATGCAAAGCTTCAATATAAGAACTATTGACATCCAAAGAATATAGATTATCATAATTAGAAAGAAAACCAGAACCAACTTGTTTTGAATCATGAAACAAACTGAAATTTCCATTTCCAAAAGCACAAGTAAATCCATACTTATCTAATGCAGAAATTGAAATTAAGTTACGTCTAAAAGACGGTACAATAAAAGTCTCATACAAATTCAAATAAAATCCTGATTTTAACAATAATCTATAAGTCCCAATAGCTTCCACCTCAACTTTATTGCCATCGCCCACAAAGATGAATCTCTCATCATTACTTGGCTTCCGGCAATTTAGGCAGCCCTGCAAAGATATACTTATGTGAGTAGTTGCACCTGAATCTATCCACCAAGTATATCTGGATACAGAAGATAAATTAACTTCCGTACAAACCATAACAAGAGATGTACCTTTCTTAACACGCCAAGCATGATAATTCTGGCAATGCATCTTCTTGTGTCCCATTGCACCACAGAAGTAACAGGCACTTTCCGATGCGGCAACTGATTTGCCCTTATCCTGTTTCTTGTTGGTGTTCACTGCAGCATCCTTATTATTCTTATTCTGATTTGATTTCTTACGCTTAGCCGATGACTTAAATTTGGAAGTTGTAGCAAAATGGGCACTTTCTGTCTTCTGTTGTTTCAATCTTTCCTCTTCTTCAACACAATGGGAGATGAGTTCATTGAGTGGCCATTTGTCCTTTTGACAATTATAGCTCACCCTAAACTGTCCAAAGTGTGCAGGAAGGGATATCAATGCTAGGTGCACCAAGAGATCATCAGAAATCTCCAACTTAAGTGCCCTTAGTTGTGAAACAACATTAGACATCTCCATGATGTACTCCCTAATACTTCCCTTATCTTTATATTTCATTGAGACAAGTTTGGTCAAGAGTGTACCAATTTCAGACTTTTCATTCTTTACAAACCTTGTCTCAACTTCGGCTAAAAATTCCTTAGCATTAGTAATCTTATCAGAAATCGAGCCTCTAAATGCCTCTGGAATGGACCTTTTCATAATCATTAGACTCACTCTATTAGATCTGTCACACTTTTCCTCAACTCTCTTTTCTTCAGGAGTTGAGGTAGCAGTAATTTTGGGACAGTCAGTTCTGAGTGCCAAGTCTAAATCCATGACACCGAGAGTTATCATAACACTCTCCTGCCAATACTTGAAATTGGTACCATTTAACATCGGAATGTCTTTTAGGCCAGTAGTAATGCTAGCTGAAAAAATTCGAACAAAAGACACACAAAACAAACACGATTTAGCAAAAAATCTGAATTTATAAATTACATTCAAATAAAGGCTAAACAATTCCATTATTACCAAAGTATCGGTTTCCATTAATTGATTACCGGAGGGCAATAATTAATTTCTTATGATACTTTGTCGCAATAATAAAGTATTGATGATTCATTAACATATCGACAACATGCCTTCCGGAGGGCCGACATTATGACATATGTATAAAGCATAATAATCATCTTCACACTTTAATATCACTCAATTGTACATAAAACTTTAACAACCATAATCTTCCGGAGGGCCGATATATGATTGCTTCAATTAAATGTACACTTAATTTCCTTTTATATAATGAATCTAAATTAACTTTGTCAAAAGAGGCACCGGAGGGTACAATAATGACTCAATTAATTTAATTCAAGATATATATATAACTTTAATGCCTTTAAAAGAATCATAATCTATACTTATGCCATAAAATAGAAGTGCAATTAAATAAATATATATATAATTGCATCATAATAACTGCATTTTTAATCTCAGAAATTATTCTCTAACTTTTCAGAGAGTTGTGCGGCCCCCACGGAATTTTATGCGGTCTGCCAAATTAAAAAAGGTATTTTGTGCATCTGCATCAAAAACCGTGCGATCGCATCAAAATGCGTGCGGCCGTATCTTTGTCTGAGTAACTGAAAAAACTGCATTTATTATGCTGAATTAAGACACGATCCAGAGAGATTTTAATAAAAGATTGGAAGCACCTTAAATAGCCTTTCAAATTTAGAAATTATTCTAAATTTGTAAATTGTTGTTTCAGAAAATTTATATAAAAAAAAATAAATTTCCAAAAAACCCTAATTTCATAACTGCCCATGAAACAGAAATTTTTCAGGATCGAACATTATTTGATCAGAATTTTGCGATTTCAAGTGGAAATCTTCGAGCAAACCCTAATCAAATTAATAATTTAACTTTTAGGCAATCATGATCTCATATTAAACTTTTGTGCTCTCTAAACTTAAATTTTCATATCCAGAAAATCAAGAATCAATAAAAAATCAACGAAAAAATCATCAATTCCTAATTCTCTCTAGATCCTTAAAGACCTAATCCTTCGGCATAGGAAGGCTCTGATACCACTTGTTGGGGGATCATAAAGGCCAAACAATTACGCCTTATCTAGAGATCAAACAATTACATCTCATCTAGGGGTCAAACACTTACACCCCGGGGAAGAAGAAACAATCCCCACCTTAAACCTAAGGACCGTCTTATGCCAAAGATACCCGAAAACATAATCTTAAGTGCGGAATTATACCTGATTCCATGCCGTTTGCCATGGAATATCCAAAATCTTGAACAAGCCGTCTCCGTGAGCGCGAGACAAGTCTTTAACGGCAAGAAGTCCTTCTCGCCTTTGTGGTTGGGTTGTGGATTAGATCTTCCAAAGCAACAAGATACGCCCTTGAGAAATCCTCTCCAATTTCCTTATGGATCTCTCCTCTCAATTCTTTAATGGAGAAAGAAGGGAGAAGGCACTCAAAATTCTGTCTAAGAATAACCTCTTTCCAGAAATATGAGTTGAGTTGGTTATCCTGTGCCTTGGGGACCCTTCCTTATATAGTATTTCACATCTGGCGCCGCGAGTGCGGGTGCACTGGGTCGCACTGGGACTCAGTGCGTCCGCACTAGGTTGAGACGCGTCCAAATAACTGCTTTTCTTTCAGCCCCGAATTTTGGTTAAGTCCTGAGTGCGTCCGCACTGGGTCTCAGTGCGTCCGCATTAGCCTCGGACTTTCTCTCCAGCTTTTACACTGGACTTCAGAAAATTGGCTAAGACCTGAGTGCGTCCGCACTGGGTCTCAGTGCGTCCGCATTAGCCTCGGACTTTCTTTCCAGCTTTTACACTGGGCTTTAGAAAATTGGCTAAGTCCTCAGTGCGTCCGCACTGGTGCTCAGTGCGTCCGCACTGGGCTTAGACTATTTCCATTTTCTTCACTGCAGTTCCCAAATTTGGCTAAGTCTTGAGTGCGTCCGCACTGGGGCTCAGTGCGTCCGCACTGCGCTCGGACTTTTTCCAGTTTCTGCACTGTAAGTCCCAAAAATTGGCTAAGTACTGAGTGCGTCCGCACTGGGCCTCAGTGCGTCCGCACTCAGGTTTCTGAAAGCAGTTTTCTGTATTTGCAAATCTCAGAATCAGTCCATCAATGATTTGATCTTTGCCCAAAATTGTTCTACACATTTATGGACCACATCCTATTGAATACATAGATTGTCTAATGTCTTAATTCCATATTAGATCACTTTAATCGTGACAATCATATTGACAGTATACAATTCATAATTATATTACATATATGCTCAACGTTGGATATATGATCCAACAAATCAATCTTCATGAGGAGGTGCTGTTGTGTTCTTGGCTTCTTCAATTCCCTATTGCAATTGAGGCGTCAGAGACTGTCGGTTTGGTACCCTCTGATTCAATGCCACAATCACCGCCCAATTCAATGTCACAATCACCGCCCACGTTAGAAATAATACAAAATCTCGCATGTGCTCCTCCATCAGAACCACGCACTAATTGAAGGCAAAAACAAAAAATTATTGATTGCATTTTATTTGATTTCCTCCAAAGTCTAAATTATTTAAATATATTTTTTAGGTCAATAATAATCATAGGAAAAGATCATGCTACACATGTGTATATGCAGCACATGAAAAATTGAAGAATTTGAATTATATGAGATAAAACAATGCGTTCGCGCGCAGTTAATTATATGTGGTCATTCAAATATTGTGAAAATAGCACGATTTGTGCTTGTTATATCATGCTATTTCTCATTCCATAAATTCATGTTTATATATAATCAATCTTTAAAAAAATATATATATTGCGGACTTGTATATACAATGCTTAATTTGTGTATGTCAATTGCAGTCCTTGATGTGCTTTCGTGTTTGTTTGACTTGAAATGTTGTCCGAATTGCTTACAAACACTATATGGCACGGATATTAATTCGTGTATAAATTTATGTCTCTTTGTATTATTAAATGAGTCGTGTATAAATTTATGTCTCTTCGTATTATAAAATAAATAACAGTATATATGTCTACTAGTATTGTGCCCATGCATTGCAATAGAAATATATTGTAAGAGAACAAAAAAATATTCTCATATACAAAATGACATATGTTCATACAAAAATAGACCAATGAAAAGAATAATTATTCAACAATAAAAAAATAGTCCGATATATATTCTCATACAAGTGTAAAGCTCATTCTTTAATGACATACATATGAGCTTTCTTTTTACGGGTACATAACATTAAAATAAGTTATACTTGTTGTTATCATATTATGATACATTTTTTTGTCATATTATAACTCTTGTTATTGTTATTATGGTTATCCTCCTCTCCCTATGATTTATATATATTTATGTACTTAATTAAAATAGATAATAGAATCATATTTATCAATTAAATTATATCATTAAATGACAAATAACATTACTTAAATGAAATCACTAAATGAAGACATGACCAATCAATTATCAATCAATCCAAAAATTCTTTAAATGACATTTAAAAAATAAGAAAAAACCATGAAATAACACACTTAGATAGTGACAATTTGAGTTAATATGCCAATATTGATGATTTATAACTCAAAATCTGTCATTAAATTGATTAAAGACATGAAATAATGCACACAACATGTCGTAAATCTATTCCAGCAAAATTGTTTGCAGAAGAGTGGATGTATCTTTCTAAGATTAGCAAAAATAACTCCATTGAAGGTATATATGATGCATTTGAAGATTATTATTTGTCAATTTTTATGATATTGTAATCCAAAATGCAGCTGAAATCAATTAAAAAAGATAGACATACTCGTAATATTTGATGCATCCTTTATCACTACAACATTTTTTTTAAAATAAAACAATTTTATAATAAAATAGCATTTACAAATATGGTCATAAACAAAGAGTAGAACTAGGTGTCCTTTTAAGCTCGTCAATCTTTTGGTGAGTTAATATCCAAAATTTATCGGAATGACGTCAAATGATGAATCTTAACCGTTGAAACTAATCTTTAACTAGTGAAGCATTTACCTGCCAAAATTTTAAAGTTTTAAATTAATTTAGTATAAAATAAACAGGTAAATAATAAAGAAGATTTACAAGTTAATTGTAATATGTTTATTTTTTATCAGATTTTGACTAGTTGACTTTGTACTAAATTAATTCAAAAATTTATAATTTGACATGTAAACACATAACTCATGAAATAGATCGGTTTCAACAGTTTGGATTCGTCATTCAAAGTCAATCCGATAAGTTTTGGAGTTAAATTTACTAAAGAACTTGGCAACCTTAAGAACATCCTAGTTCTACTAAAAAAATATTATTTAAAAAAATTAAGACGTGTTTAACGATAAAGAATACAATTAGCCACGTAGTAATTCATACAATGGATCATAAAAAAATTGTATATTTTAGGAGTTATATTATTATACCTTAAACATATGAAAGGACATCTCTCTTTTAAATGACAAGAAAGAAGCATCATACATGAGCGATAATATACAAATAAATAAAGAGAAAACCAAATTTGGATAGATGAAAAAAAAAAATGACGAGAGAATAACATAGTTAAATGAAACTTTTCATGATAATATGTAAATAAAATTGGTACTTTAAGACTACGTTAAAAGATAACTCCAAGGATTAACAACAAACATTTAATAAAAATTGAATGACAATAGAAAGGAAACAGACCAACACCGATCACATTTATTAACAAAATTTCTTGAAACTCATCAAAAGAGAATATGACCGTCCGATCAGGGAAGTAATTGATGAGGATTTTGAATTTTGGAAAAACAAAAAGGGCAGCACTTCTCCAAATGCAGTGCCAACTGTGAGAAATAACTTCAAATAAATTTCCCAATAAAAAAAATGAAAGGCCACTTAGAATTAATTGAGTAGGTGATTCATATATAAATGGCACCAAAGGCAATGGAAAAGAGAAAGGAAACCAAGCATGTTCTCTTTTTCCTTTGAAATAGAAACACTACCCTTATTTTCTCTCCTTTTTGAACTTTGAAGCAACCTCTCATTTCAAGCAACCTACACAATAAGCTGTGTTGGTCGACAGAGCTACTGGTAATTGTACCACAACCTTGTTAATTAACTGAAGAACATACGGATATTTGCCGTCATCTTCCTCGTTGGTAACACTGGCGCTAATCAAACTGTTGCACATTTCATACACAAATATTTGAAAAAAAAGAGAAAAATTGAACATAAGTCAATTGGACTTCTGTTTAATTTTATCTTTTAAAAAAAACTTCTGTATGAAATTTGTATATAGAAGATGAGGAAGATGACAGCATATATCGTACCTTCTTCAGTTAAAATCGACGAGGTTGTGGTTTGGATATAGAAGATGGAGAGGATCAATTTTTTTTTTTCTTGAAAAATTTGTATATATTTATATTTATAAAATTATTTTGTTGTCATAAACTTTTATATTTGGTCTAGTTTTGCATTTGCTGATGCAAGTTGTCAACATTGAGACCTAATATGCTCATCGCCATTTAATTGGATATAGTTGCAACTCAGTTTATTGTATTAAGTTAATAAATTGCTACAATAAATTTTAATTAAATAATGATCCCTTTTTTGTGAAAATTTTTATTTTATTGCAGCCACTATTAATACTATATAGTTTGTTTATTTTTTTTGTAGTCCTTAAACTTTATAAAAGGCGATATCGATATAATTCATATTACATTTTGTACTTTTTTTTTTTTTTAAATCTTCACAGAGAATGTGAAATCGTGAGAGGGGCTCGAACTATCGACCTTTGAATAAACACAGTCTTAAGACTTTTTCTCCTAACCAAAGAGGGTCTGATTCATTTTGATTCATATGAAAGTTATTTAACTATCCTACAAAAACAATAAAACAGTGTGTCAAAGTGATCTAAAGTACTTTTACATATATTAGTTCTTGTTTCAAATATAGCTTTCAGTTTTAATCAATTAATCACTTCAAATTAGTCCAAAATGAATATAAAAAATATCTAATATACATACAACAAGCTGGTAATGCAATACTATATGATATGTTTCTTAAAAATATAATTGAAAATTTCAAATTAATTAAATAAATATGTGTACATATATTATTAAATTATAAGCTTAACTGTGTCCGTTTTAATAATTTTTAATAGTTAAATGACTCCAAAAATATAAGTAAACAAAAGAAAATGTTTGAGTAACCAAGCCTCATGTACATGCTACACCATCTCACGTATCAGGTTTTACAAAATACAGCTTGCATTAGAATGACATGTTTGGCCATATAAAATGAATTAACTATTGATTTAACCCATATAAAACCATGATTAAAAAATTAATGTTTTTAATCATCCCTATTTTTAATCTTAATCTCAATAATAATAAAAATAAAATTAAAAATAACAACAATTTTCCTTTGTAGGGGTGTCAATGACACCCTTTTATCCGTTTACCTGACCCTTACCGTACCCGTTAAGATGGGTATGGGTAAGATTTTATTTTCGTAAACTTATTGGGTACGGGTAAAGATTTTTTTTCGTTATCTAAATGGGTAAGGGTACAGGTAAAGCCTATTTCGTACCCATTACCCAATCGAGTAATTATAAAAAAAATTATATGTTTTATATATATTAATAAGCATTGAAAAGAGTAATTTAATTAGTTTACTTGCGCTTAGCATGATCAGAATTTGTTTATCAATAAAGTACCATACATGTGTGAAATGAATGTATATGTTTTAATGTTTTATTTAATAAATAATAAAAATAATTATCATATTAGTATTACCTGTTATTTATCCGCTACCGTTTCGTCATTTGACAATCATAACAAGTAAAGGTAGGATACGGATAAGATAATTTGTAGCGAGTAAAGGTAGGATATATATAGATAAGGACAATTTGTATCGGTTACGGGTATAAAAATACTTCCATCCGACCCTTTTATTGGATTGATTTCAAATGAAGGTTTATCTATTCTATTGTGTGACCATAACGGGCATAAAAATACTTCCATCTGACATTATCAATTTTCCAACATTACTTCTTTAATTTAATTTATTTTGCAACTTTTTTTTATTGTGTGACCATACGTAACATAGCCATTTACTTGTCATAACTGTCATTCACTATTTTAGTCACGTCACGTTTCGTTTTTGTTTCATTATAGATTAAGAAGTGGACACTAAAATTGAGTTCAAAATTTATGTTTAAATGCATATGTTTGTTTCTATATGAAATCTGAATGTTGATATTTTCTCATACGTTATATTAAAAATAGTAGATAAAATTAACTATTTTTTTTTTGCAAAGATATATTGTGAATTTTATAACGTCTTTATCACTTGATTTATGAAGTACGCATTTACAATTTATTTTCTCAAACGTTGTCTATGACATATATCAAGAATAATAAAATAAGTTTTAGTCTCATCTTTCACAAAAGAAAACCATAAATTTGTTAACATTTTAGTCACATTATTGAAAAATTGAGACATTTGATTAATTCGCTGATAATATTATAGAAAGTTATCATTAAAATAAATTGAAATCCGATTAAATAACTGCGGATTTTTCTCAATATTTTATTTAGATGGAGGTTTATCTATTCTATTTGGAGAACATACTTGCACACTTGTCACGAAGCCCATCCATTACTGTTATCAAGTTCGGCGGGTATTCTATTCATATCGGATCCAATAGTCCAAACAAAATCCGAAGTTCCCCATCTGACGACAAGTCGACAATGCAGATTTTGATGAAGCATTCAATTAAATAACCTAATAGAAATAATGTAATTATCAAGAAAATAGCCGTTATACGAAGAAGTTGCGACCAATTATTTGAAGCACTTACAACAATTATTTTATTAAGTTTAACAAAATATTAAATCAATTTAAATAAAGTTAAGTACAAAGTTGATTCATATATATTCTAATAATTAAATTTTGTGTAATTTGAGTCTCAGTTTGATGATGCACCAAAAATTGTTAATTTCTGACCAGAAAAATAAATTTATTGATTGTACGTAAATCATATACAAATCTCTGAGTAAAATTTTGAATTCACTCTAAAATTTATCAGATTGACTTCAAATGACGAATCCGAACTGTTGAAATCCGTCTACCTTACAATGATGTGTCTAGATACAAAAATTTTAAAATTTTAAATTAATTTAATATAGAGTCAGGTGGTAAAAAAACATTCAAAAAATGAATGCATTAAAATTAATTTATAAACCTTCTAATTTTTACCTCTTGACTTTATACTAAATTAATTCAAAATTTTAAATTTTTTGCATGTAGACGCATCACTCTAAAGTAGACGGGTTTCAACTATTCGGATTCTTCATTTGAAATCAATCCAATAAATTTTAGAATTGAGTCCCATTGACACCCCTATCCTTTGTCTTATATTTGAATTACAGCATGTTCACTTAAGAACTACCGTATATATGTTTGTGAAGGGTAATAATTAGGAGAATTGAGCAATACCTTTTAACTAGTAAAAAAAAAATTATCAATGCTGTAACTTCTGAATTTTTCTTTTAAAAAAACAGAGAGTATCTAATGTTACAATCAAAGATTCACAACCAGGAAAAAAAAAACAAATATAATGTTACAAAAAATGAAACCGCAACAACCCAACCCAATCCAAATCCATGCAAAATTTAAGAGTACAATTACAATTGATAAAATAGAAAAATGTACAGACAATAGAAAATTAAATCTAGCAACCATGGCAAGTATGTAAAGTAGAGCAATCCATCAACAACAAACTCAAAAAGGGAACATACAATCAACGAGACACGAAATCTAACCATGCGTCTCTAGGCAGAGAGGGGAGAGTTAATTGTAATTGTGATATCCTCTGCTTGCATTCTTTCGTGTAGTCTCTTTTTATTGGAAGAATTAATCGTCCACCTGCGCACAATAATTCATGCAATAATTATAGTAGATCAATTACAACGAAAAGAATATAAAAGTACTGACAATTGATAATAAAGCCCTGTAGTCATGCAAAGTACATGAGTAGCAAATCAAGACGAGGAAACCTGTAAAGAAATCTTACAAACAAAAATAAGCATGAGATCTCACCTTGTTATACGCACAGATGGGATATGCTTAATTTTGTGTATATCTTTTTCTTCCATAGATTGGCGTAGTTCATGCGAGGGGTCAACTACTAGTAGCTCTTGAAGAGTCGGCACCTTTTGTAGCTCGGGAAGTGCGTGCAACTTATAACAATAGCTAATTTCGAGGTGACGAAGGATGGGCATAGCTCCCTCTTTTATGTCCCAATGACTTAGATTATACAGAATTCAAGCTTCAGTTTTTCGAGGTGAGGAAACCCTCCGGTTAAACAGATCAGCTCAGTTCCCACATATGAGAGATCTTCTAAATAAAGTATCCTGAGGCTCTTCAGCCTTCCCAATATGGGCATTGGATCTTCCTCAAGCTCGGAGTATTTAAGCTTCAATTTGGTGAGGTTTGTTGGGAACATCTCAACATTTAGAATATATATATCTCTTACCCATCTTCCCTTGAGATGTAGTTTTTGTATCTTCCCATGACAAGGTAAGTCTGTTGTACCACCAAATGGTAGCAAACCATTATATACAATACCGAGGTCGACCAACTGTTCTGTCTTTCTCAGCACATCCTGGAGGTTTTGCCACTCTTTTATAGCCCTTCCAATAGATAGATGATCATCAATGATAATCTCTAACGTACGCAAGTTGATACAACATCCTAATTCAACAATTGATTCTTTCTTTACCCGCACTCCTTTAATTGTTTGTAAATTTGTATACTGATTCCATTTTAATGGCAAATAAAAACCCCAAGGACCATATACATGTCTTAGATTTGGGATTACGGCATCACAGAAATCTATTGTATGTCCGCGAGTATCTAGAATCACTCTCTTTAACTCAATGGTTTCAAGATTATGAAAGGAAAACTCCTTAAATATATCTTGTGAAATTTGCAGTTTGTTAAACTCAAATACCTCAAGTGTATCAAGCCCTTCGGCCACTGTCTCCGAGGGAAGTTGGTCATATCGACACTCTCGAAGGTTAACACTCTAAGTAGTCTAAAGCCACTATAATTTAGTTTGCTAAAGCCACAAATATCTGCATCTTCGTCAAAACCAAAACAGAGTAAAGAACGAGTGTTTTCTGAATAAACACCATCCTTTGTAAGAGTGCAAAATTGCAGTGCCGCACGTCGCGGTTTTCTAGCAGCCAGCTGGTTAACATTGTCGTCTTCTTTTGTGAATACAGTGAAGAAGTTCTCCTCTTTGGCTTTGGTGATAGCCAGATCCCTCAGAAGATCGTGCATATTGCAGTATTTGCAGTTGCCATTCCAAAATTTTTTAGTAACTTGAATCAAGCACCTACAACAATAATGACATAAAAAAAGAAGGGAAATATTTGTTTAGGAATAAGTAGGTATTTCTTAAGTCAAATTAAAATGAAAATTAATTAACGCTCTGCTATATAGGTAGGTATTTCTTAAGGTGGTCCCACTTGGATAGCCCATGGTGAGGTGATAAAAATATAAAATATATTTAAGTAACTCGAAATGCTGAAATTATATTTTAAAAAAATCTTACTAGCTCGGCTGTTACTTATAAATTTGTTTTGAGTGGATCTATTAAGTTGCATTATAATTTTTTTTTAATATTTTCGTAGGATTAGGATATACATTGAGAAAAGTATAATTTGCAATAATAAAAAATTACAATATTAGCTTATATTTCAAATAAAAAATTGTAATTGATTTTTAATTATATCGACTGGACCAATGGAAATTATTTTTTTTCTATGATATTATTATGTTGTTAAAATTAGTAGATACTCAAAAATTTTGAACTGAAGCTTTATCTGCTATCTAATTATTAAGATAATTATTTTTTAAAATATAACATTTAGCTATTTAATTATGAAATTTATCCACTCAATCAAATAAAGCAGTTAATGAAAATGAAGACTTTAATACGACCAATGAGAATAATGTTACAATTATATTTAATTTAAATAAATTTTCTATTTTTGAAGTTTTTAGTTCTATTATTAAAATAGCAATAAAGTGTCCACTAAAAACTCTATTCGAGATTGTATTGTAAAAATAAAATTTCTAAAAGTAATGACTTTTGTTTTTTATAGTAGGGTTTTAATTCACTTTATTTTTTATTTTCTAACTTTCATGTTAATTTTACGATTCAAACGAATATCTACAAAAATATGATTTTTAAAGTAATTCACAACTCATTAATCAATATACGATTTAAATTTAGAGAAGAATTTTGGAGTAATAAATTCGGCCTGAATGTGATGAGACTGGGCTGGACCAAAAACTATAGAAGGAAAAATCGGAATTGGAATTGGAATCGGTCACTTGACTGTAAAATCGGAATCGGATGAATCGGTAGGAATCTACTAAATCGGATCAGAAACTCGAATTTTTTTTATGAGAAATTGTTTTGTACTAAAAAAAATAAGAATAATTGAAAAAAAAATAATATTTTCTAGGCCCAAAATATCTGCCTATGACTTTGCCTCAAACTAACGACTTCACGTGGCATATATCAATTGGACTTGGCTTAGTATTTAAAGATAATAGCTGTAATATTGGGAACAACACTAAAACTAATGGTGGAGTGAAGGCCAATTAGTTTATTCGTAATTTAAAATCGAACTCAATAGATACAAAAAAAATGAAATAAAATAATTAAAAAAGTAGAAATATCACTTGCAAACTCTGAGATGCAGCTTCTGAATTTTGTGTGTGAATCTCTAAGAAAGTTGTAAGTGCAAATAAGAATTAAAAATAAAAAACCTAGAGAAGATAAATGCATTGCAAAGAAATTGAATAACAGAAAACTGAGAGCAAAGAAATTGAATCAAATAAAAAATCATTAGACCAGCTGTATCCATTAAAGTCGTAACCCTTTGGTACAGTAACTAATAACTTAAATATAATAGCTATTCGAATCTAACAACAAAATGTGTGTTATTGTGGTGGTATTGCTCAAGTCGTTTGGTTTGGTGTACCGAAGCATGCCGAAAAAAGCCGTTTCAGCCGAAATTTGACTGGAAGTGGATCGTTTCGGCCAAAATTAGACGAAAAAATCATCTAGTGCGTAACTCGGCCAGAAATTGGACCGGTACGTCTGATTTTCTGTTCCCTTCTATGCCAAAAACACAACATGATTTCTTTTATACGTGATACGTACCTTAAAATATAGAACTGAAAAAGGGATGTACCTTTGCACGAGCTCTTCAAGGCATTTCTCAGCTCTGTCCTCTATTGTTCCAGGTCCATCTTTTGGTACGAATCCTTCAGCCATCCACATTCTTGTAACTTGCTCTCCCGAAATCTGATAATCTTCTGGAAATGAAGCGAAATAAAGAAAACATGGTTTGAGTTCGTAAGGCAAGTGTTGATAACTCATGGCCAGGACGTTCGAGCAGTTCTTCCCATCTTCGTCGTGCCAATCCATGGTCTCCTCTTTTCTACTCCAGGCAGTGTAGTTGCGCTCTGTCCTTGACAGGATACCGCCTAGCACAACTAATGCCAAGGGTAGCCCACCACATTTCTTTGTTAATCTTTGGGCAACTTCCAAGAGATCAAGAGGGTAATTCTCAGGTTGTATATGTTGTTGGAATGTCTTTCTGAAGAGGAGAGCTATACCCTCATCATCATTTAGGTAACGGAGTTTATACGGTTTTGTATTGCAATCTGCTGCGAGAGCAACATCAAGTGATCTACTAGTAATTATCACGCGGCTGGCATTTTTCGGATCGGGTAATGCTATTTTCAATTGCTCCCAATCATGATCCCTCCACACATCATCAAGGATAATTAAGTACCTCTTACGGCTAAAGGATTTCTGAAGCTCCTCCAGTAAATCCTCATCAGTTACGGGTGGATTTTGATTTTTCATTGTGGGTTCGATTGAGTAAAGAATTTTTCTGAAGATATCATTTGTATTGAACTTTTGAGAAACGGAGATCCATGTGCGACAATCAAATCGCCCTTCCAATTCCGCACTGTGTTTACAAAAATGAATGTGTTACATCAAGAAAAGAAAAAAAAAAAGCAGCACAAAGAGAAAATTTTATTGGACATCTTTTCCATGATTACATGATTGATTATTTGTATGGTAAAGAAGATTTGGACCACATTTGTAACAAATTTATATGAACCACGTCTTTGTGTATAAATTTTCTTGTAGCTAAGAACATTTGGTGAATCATATATTGGATGACACTAATTTCAGTGAATTTACTTGCATGATTGCAAAGTTTCAGAACTTAATTTTCTCGATTAAAAAAAAAAAAAGTGGCTGGTTGCTCTAGGTATTACAATTACATGCAAATCTTCCGGATTTTGGTCACCATTAAAAAACAAAAAAAGTGGCAGGTTGCTCTGGATATTACAATTACATGCAAGGTAATTGATTGCTAATAGAAATGGAGAATTCATGAAAAAATTTCCCACATTCCTTACCTGACCAGATCAAAGAATTGAAGTATTTCCTCACTTCTTGTGGAAAGGAAAAAAAAAAAAAATCTAAACAAAGGATTAAATCTGGACAGTTGGCTTCTTAAACAACTAGTTAGATCGGATTTAGCCATTTTCCACAAAAAGTATTTCGCTTTTTATACATAAACATGATTTTAGAAGAGAGAACATGCACCTTTTGTAAACTTTTTGGGCCAAGGTGGTCTTCCCGAGGCCTCCAGGACCCACAATCGAGAGCACCATTCGCCTTGAAATGCTTCTATCAAGGAGCAGTTTGATAATGTTGCGCTTGTCATCCTCAAGGCCAACAACTTCTGAATCAACCACGTGAGAAGGATTTGTCGGCCTAAAAGGTACCAGAGCATTTTCTTCACTAGCAGCACCAACATCAGTAATTCCCAAGTCGGTTCGACGCTGGTAAATCATTTTGAGTTCCTGAGTGATTTCTTCGAGCTCACCACTCAGCTTCAGCTTCAGCTTGCAAATTTTGTACTTTCTTTTTAATGACATACAAATGTTACGGTACCAGGGAGGACTTTTTGGATGGTATTCTTCAATCTCAACGAGGAAGGTATCAATCACATCTTCTATTTGGTGGGCCACTTCTCTGATCTGGTTAACCCACTCTTTTACCAATTGATTTTGGTTACACTTGGAATCGGCATCTCTTAGCAAAGCTTGGATCAAGCGAAGCTCCTTCTGCATCCGCTTGATCTGGCCACTCACAGCGTACAATTCATTTGCTTTTTTCTGCAAGGCATCAGCAAGCTTGCCCAACACATAGCCCACAGCTGCCTCTGCCATGTATTTCTGATTGTGGGGAGTGTCTTTCTCTCCTTTTTTTTTATGGGGGGGGGGGGTTTGAAAGTGAATAAGCTTTGTGTTTGAGGATAATTAGTAGAGCTGCCTGAGATGCTTATATATGGAGAACTTGGATTAAATTAGGCCAAAAGAAAGAGAGAAAGATTAAGCTAGCGTACTGCCTGAGATGGTTATATTTGGAGAACTTGGATTAAATTAGGCCAAAAGAAAGAGAGAAAGAATAAGCTAGCGTACTGCCTGAGTTGGTTATAGAGGTATATATAACTATCTGAGGCATATATAGGCATCTTTCTTTGCTTGTTTTTTTTTTTTTCTTTGATTGATGTGCACAGGTTCTTTTCTTCCAGGCTTGGCATTTAGACAAAAAGGAAAAGATAAAGAATAAGATAGCGTACTGGCCCCGGGGCACTGTAGTTGGTGTACCTTTGATAGGCTTATTTGCTTTTTTTTGTTCTTTGATTGATGCGACCATAATGGGATGACAGATACTTGTACCTGAAGAGCAGAGGTTCTTTTCTTCCAGGCTTGGCTCATGAGTGATGAAGCCAAGTTCAATATTAACCTCAGAAAGATACCAAGATGATGAGTGTTTGGCTTAGGTTGCTTGTTGGGATAATCAGGGGTCATGCACCCATAGGAATATTACTTTTCTCTGCAAATTGTTTGATAAAGAAAAAGAAAAAGAAAAAGAAAAAGAAAAAGAAAAAGAAAAAGCAAAAGAGAAAGCAATTTATATCGTAAAGGTACAGACTGAATAACACATGACCCAAAAGGGCTATTCGCCAAGAATATATCATTAAACTTTTCTTTAGAGAAAATTGTTTATTACTACAACTTCAAATTAGTGTAATTTGAAACTTGGGAGTTACAAACAGAACATTACCAAAAGTCCATCAATTTGAAACTTGGGAGTTACAAACAGAACATTACCACTGTCTTATCAGCAAAACACTAATGCAAATATAAAGCTACTAGACTTAATAAGTGAATACAAATATGCAACTATGACCTATCCATCATTTTTGTTTGACCTGAAAAAGTCGGGATATAGAAATAAAAAAAATAAATAATAAAAACATATACAAATAATATACATAAAAAAAAAGTAAATTCTAGTTTGAAATGAAATGAATTGATTTAGGTTCGGACCATATAAGTTATTAAAAGCTTAAGCTTAAAATAATGAATTAAAGAATGATTAAAGGCCGAACTAAATTGAGTTGATGGACCAAATTATTAATTAAAACATGGCCGAATCGAATAGATGCTGAATTAATTTGTGGGCCGAATCAAGCAGCTGGGCTAAACCAAATAGCGGGATTTAAAAGAAACATAGTTGGCCTGTAATTAATGAAGAAACAAAACAAGGATGCCCCGTTCCTTCCCTCATTTATCCTGACTAAAGGGACCCACACAAGCTCAGCCAGCTAGCGCTCAGCGGTCAATTTGAATCACACGCCTCGTGCTGCCTCCAGCTGTGCACTCGGCTCATATGGATCAGCTCCCAATCAGCCTTACGGCTCATGCTACTCCACGCCCATGTAGATGAAAGGGATCTTCCTTCTCTTCTCTAACAGACAAAAAATTGAGAGAAATAGCAGGGAGCTCGGTGCCAAGCTAAAAGATGCCTCTTGGATATTCCAATCTTCAAATTACACGTGCTAAATGCTGATTGACTATGCCTAAGAGAAGGAATATGCTTTGGAACCTTCGAGCTGGCCTATCAAGATGCTAGCTGTCCCTATTTACCTCGCACGCCAGCCGTTCGATGAAATGAACGGTCGAGATTAAGCTGCAATTTGAAAACCTTAGAGTTGCCCTAGCCCTGAGGCTATATAAAGAACATCCAGAAGCAATGAAGAAAAGGATTAGAATCATAAGTTAGAAACCATGACAAAGCCGTAAACCCCCTCCTCTTGTATCTCAAACATAGCACATAGCTAGCATAAGTTCTCTTTGAGGCTTCTTCCAAATCCCTTCTCTGCCAAAGCCAATAGAAATAGAATAGGCAAAGAAAAACCCCAAATCTCTTGCAATGTAGATGCCTTAATAGGCTTAGCTTTCATGTACAACCATGATGGATTAATGAAAGCATGCTCCTTTGGAGCTTTTATTCTAAAGTTTTGTTTAATGTTGTGCTGCCTCTTTTTCTCTCTTCTTTTCATTGTTCTTTTTTCTAGTTATTTTCCTTTCTTTGCTGTTATGGAGGTTTAAGTCATGGTCTTGTGATGATCATGAACTTGAAACCTATCAAATAAAAATGTTCTTCTTGGCTGTCAATGCTATTAGAGAATAATCAAATTTACCCTCTCTCTTTTTCTTCTTTTATTTCCTTTAAAACAAAAAAATAAGTTTGTATTCAGATTTGGAAGATAAAATGGAAATGAATAAGTGATGAGATTTGATGCTTCACTGTATCTCTCAAATATATTTGATATTTTCATTTTATCTTGAAAAATCGGAATATAAACATATAAAAAAAATTTAATCTTTTTATTTTCTCACTTTCCCTTTTCTGTTTCAATAAAAGTATATAAAAACATAGTAGAATTACTATTTTAATTTAGTTATAAATATTTTGCTCCCTTTGCTATTTTACTTCAAAATAATAAATATGTTAGTTAAACCAAAAGTATAAAAATGTGACTCTCTTCTTCTATTTGAGCTTTTTAATCTTTTATGTTTTTAATTCTTGTATAAAATAATTAAATAGTGAAGATGTGTGTGTTGAGCTGTATAGTTCCATTCACATCCAATCTATTTGGTTATTTTATTAGAAAGAATTAAAAGCAACAAAAAAAAAAATTAAATAGGGTTATAATGGTTGAGCTGTATAGTTCCTATTATAAACTCTTTGATATGGGACCTATGTTGCATAAATGGCTCTAGTTGGTTTCTTTATGCATAAATGCATGCTATGTGTACAAGAATACACAATATAAAGGAATTAAATAGACCCTTTGAGCAAATAGTGAGAGAATGAGGTTCAAATTGTAAATAGGCATTCACTATGTTGAAGTTAGCCATTTACACATTTAAATCAATGATTTCTTGATGATTTGTCCTTTGTTTAAATGAAAAGATATGCTAAAACATGATTTGAATAAATCCAGGGACCTTTCTGCGTATTCATGAATTTTGATAAATGAAGCTTGTTTGACCTTTTTTGTTACTTGCTGGTACCAAATCGTAGCCCAAAAGCTACTCAAACTCATTATAACTAACAACCAGCCATTAACTACTATGGTAGAAGCCCCTCACCAGCTACTGGTACAAGTTGACACATAGTACCAGTGATAAATCTAGAGGTAAAGGCTGATGGTGCATAAGAGGTCTTCAAAATTGCAGAAATGACCTATGCTGGTAATTTGGACAGCCCAGATTGATACAGGGACCAAAATAAAAAATAGACATCACAGTCATGTAAAGGACTTCAAAACACATACACAAATTTTGTATTTTTCTGATTTTATTTCGATTTTATATGAATTTTTGAAGTTCAGCTTTAAAAACAGAAAATCAGCATTTCAAATGACAAAAAGACCTCTGCTGGTAAATCAGACAGCACAGATTGATTCAAAGACCAAATTAAAAATGAACATCATAATCATGTAGAAGATTTCAAAACACACAAAATAGACACAAATTTCATATTTTTCTGAATTTATTTCGATTTAATATGAATTTTTGAAAATCAGCTTCTCAAAATGAAAAAAAATCAGCATTTAAATAGCAAAATGACTTTCACTGCCCCTCAATGTAAATGATGACTTTAAAAATAGAAATAAAATTCCAAAAATTGTGAAACTTTCTATAACTACAATTCATTTGCTATGTTACAGATATATAATAAAATAATGCATGACTATCAACAAAATTAACAAAAATGTGGACTTGAATATAACAGACCATGAAGCTTGTACTATGTCAAATCTCAATATCGAACTACAAGCTGAAATAAGTCTTTTGTTACTTCAAATGTGTCTCCAAATACCTGAAAGGATTGAACCCAGACCCTGATTGTACCCCTGGACCTATGTACCATACCTCGGAACCAAACCGGTACCAAATCAAGGAAATCCGAATCTCAATATGACCAACATTCAAGCAAACTTAAAATTGATGCTCCTATCACTTTCTGAGGGATGATACGATGTCGAGTGACTAATTAATTGAAGAAAGTCACAATCTAATTTGAACGAATCAAGTTTAAAAAAAAATCAAAATCGAGTGTTACATTTGAGCTCTACAGTGAAACGCCGCCGTCGATGGCCGGAGGTGACCGACGACATGATCATCGTATTCTCAACTCTCAGGCGATGCCGACCATGCTCCTCTTGGGCCTTGCCGTGGCCGGGGCATGACCGGAGCTTCAAAAACCTAGCCTCGGTAAAGCTTTGTTCATACCGGGGTTTGCACAAATCTCAAAGCTCAGTGATCTGTTCAATCGCGGCGCCGAAATGGAAAATTCGAAGTTTAGATAAAATGCTTAAAACTAATTAAATCTACATTAATTAAATTTACATAAGAAATGTTTTTTTGATGAAATGTTTTTTTGACGAAATTTACATAATAAATTTAATATGTTACACAATACATAAAAGATTTGCTAACCCCAGCTTCTTTGTTAATTAAATCTTAATTTTTAAGTAATTAAGATATTTATTTTAGTGTGCCAAGTGTTAGACGTATATTTTATACTTGCTAATAGCACTGTCATTGATAAAAAAATATTTATTTTAAAATAAGAACTCATACCTCAAATTTCTCAATTAAATATGAGAGAATTTTATTTTTTATCTTTAGTTTGGTTTTTATAAAGGTTTTGAGGATGAATGAATAAAAATGAAAATATATTTTGCTTTACACAAATTAATAGTTTTCGAGTTAGAGAATAGCAGGTTGAACATAACACAGTACTCATATAAAAACATATATATATATTGTGCAATATGTTGTACAATAAACAAGGAAGTTCACAAATAAATATTGTTCTTAACAATAAACATGACTAATAAATTAAACCTGAAAAAATACAACTTGAACAAATAATTCATCATTTCATCCATCAAATTGCAAAAGTATTGCACATAATATCACCGTGTCCTGGATGCACCTGCAAAATCAAGGAAAACGAGTAGAGGGCTGAACCTGTGACTTGTTCCGAACCTGTGACTTCTGGCAAAGCCTCTAGTGGTTACTATTGAACTAAACACTGGTTCTCGAATGTAAACAAACATTCTTTGCTTAGTGACAAATTGAGAGATAGATAATTGGTGATCCAGGATGCATTGAAATTTCTTCAACTAGTTGAATATTTCTTGTCCACAAATAAAGGAATGCATTTGCAAATACATAATTATATCGGGAGCATTTTCTGTGTCTCTTAATCTTATCCCTTAAACTATTCAATACACAAATCATGCAACGTTGTTATAGCATGCTCACTATTCACCTCCTCTCAAGTATTTTAACCTTATCCTCCTTTTCTCTCGCTGCCATTGTAACAAAGGCATCGAACAATGGTTCATGACCCACTTTTTTATTATAAGTGATAACCCACTTTTTAATGAGAGATAGATAATTGGTGATCCAGGATGCATTGAAATTTCTTCAACTAGTTGAATATTTCTTGTCCACAAATAAAGGAGTGCATTTGCAAATACATAAGAAGAGCAGCACTCTGTGAGAGAGAAACCCATTGCCTTCATTACACAAATCATGGAACGTTGTTATAGCATGCTCACTATTCACCTCCTCTCAAGTCTCTTAATCTTATCCTCCTTTTCTCTTGCTGCCATAGTAACCACTAGTAAAACTGATCTATCAGCACTTCTCTCCTTCAAGTCCCAAATACATGATGACCCATTTGGAGTCCTCTCCTCATGGAACGAGTCACTGCACCACTGTCAATGGCAAGGGATCTTGTGTGGCCGGCACCATCCTGATAGAGTGACTGCTCTCGTTCTTGACTCCAAACAATTGTCAGGTAATATATCTCCATCTCTAGCAAACCTCACGTTCCTCCAAAGGATGAGTCTCTCTGATAACCAGCTGAGAGGAAGTATCCCAGTAGAGATTGGAAACTTGGGTAGGCTACGTTTTCTCAACTTGAGTAGGAATTTTCTGGATGGTAGCATTCCATCTACTCTAAGTAACTGTTCAAATCTGGAAGTTATTTATTTGAGAGATAATAATCTCCATGGAACCATCCCATCTAACTTAGCGCAATGCAAAGAATTGAAAAAAATCAGTCTGAGGAATAACATTCTCACAGGAGGCATACCATTGGAATTCGGCCTCTTCCCACAGCTCCAAATATTAGCACTGTATGGCAATAATCTCACAGGATCCATCCCACCTTCCTTAGGTAACCTTACCAAACTATCACTTCTCTATCTTGACCAAAATAGCATTAGTGGTCACATCCCGTCTGGCTTGGGAAACCTTACTAACTTACTGCAACTTAGTCTTTACAAAAATAAATTATATGGTTCCATCCCACATTCCTTGGGTAATCTTCAAAGTTTAATAGCATTTGATCTTTCCCAAAATATGTTAAGTGGATTCATTCCTGATGAACTCGGGAAGCTTCAAAACCTCCAGTTTTTTGACATTTATCATAACAACATTTCGGGTGAAATACCACACTCCCTTTACAACCTCTCAGCATTGTATTCTATGCAACTTGGTAATAACCAGCTTGATGGAACCCTCCCTTTCGATATGTGCAATGCTTTACCAAACTTGAAATATCTACGCCTGTTTTACAATCAACTCAAAGGACAGATCCCACCATCCATATCCAATTGTTCTGCTCTTATTGATGTTGAATTAGATTATAATTACTTCACTGGCGTGATACCATCTGGCTTTGGAGCCTTACAAGATCTTCAGGCAGTCGTTTTGGCAGATAATCAACTAGAAGCCAAGAGACCACGTGACTGGAGTTTCATGGATGCTTTGACCAATTGTACTTTGTTACAATGGTTACAACTTGACAACAACCAACTACAAGGAGTTTTACCTAGTTCTATAACAAATCTTTCTACTAGTCTTCTTGTACTCTCACTGGACAATAACCCAATTTCAGGAAGCATACCAGTAGAGCTCCGAAAACTCAATAACCTAATCATCCTTGACCTAGGTGGAATGTTTCTCAATGGCACCATTCCATTAGAAATTGGTAATCTTTTCAAATTGGGACTATTAAATCTGAGCAGTAACATGATTTCAGGTCAAATCCCATCAACTTTTGGGAACCTGACCAAACTGACCGAACTCTTTCTAGATAATAATGCATTAGAAGGGAGTATGCCACCAGAGTTAAGTAGCATGAAATACTTAGAACTCTTGACTATTTCAAATAATAAGTTGGTAGGTGAAATTCCCAAAGAAATCATGGGTCTTCCTTCTCTTTCCGTTAGTTTGGACTTGTCACACAATTATCTAACTGGCATCTTGCCACCAGAAATTGGTAACTTGGAAAACCTACAATCAATTCGTCTCTCGAATAACAAGTTGAGTGGAGAGATTCCAAGCACAATTGATGGATGCCAGGTACTTCAAGCCCTTTATCTTGATAGCAATCTGTTCCAAGGAACAATTCCAACCAGATTGAGCAATCTAAAAGGGCTGCAAACCCTTGATGTCTCTAACAACTCGCTCTCTGGTCAAGTCCCTGAATTCCTGTGTACAATGAACTTGCAATCTTTAAATATTTCTTTCAATAATTTCGAGGGGGAATTACCAAAAGAAGGCATTTTCAAGAATGCCAGTGGTCTAGATGTAAGAGGAAATCCAAAGCTTTGTGGTGGAATACCTCAAATGCATTTGTCACACTGCATTTCACAACCTTCCACACAGAGAAATCACTTTCGAAGAAACATGGTGCTCATAAGTTCTGTTGTTGGTTGTTTTATTTGCATAACCGCAATCATTTGCTTGTTTGTGATTTATTATACTAGAAACAACCCTCAAAACAAACCACAATCTGATAAAGCTTTGAAATATGGGTTAGAGCCTGTTTCATACAATGACCTTCTAAGAGCTACTGAAAATTTCTCCCCGAATAATCTAATTGGAAGAGGTTCATTTGGAGAAGTTTACAAAGCCGTTATGAGCTTCGAGAATGTGACAACCGTTGCGGTGAAGGTGCTAAACCTTGAGAAACACAGTGCTTGTAGAAGTTTCTTCTCTGAATGCGAGGCATTAAAAAATGTGAGACACCGGAACCTTACAAAAGTGTTGAGTTCGTGCTCTAGCATAGACCACCAAGGTAATGATTTCAAGGCTTTGGTTTTTGAGTTTATGCCAAATGGTAGCTTGGAAACATGGTTGCATCCAAATGCATGTAGGGATCGGCCATTTAGAAGCCTCGGCTTCATCCACAGGTTGAACATTGCATTTGATGTGGCGGCAGCGCTAGATTATCTGCATTACCATTTACCTGCACCAATCGTGCATTGTGATCTCAAACCTAGTAATGTACTTTTGGATGATGACATGACTGCACATGTGAGTGATTTTGGATTAGCGACGTTTTTGGTTCTACCTGATACCATGCCGTCTCAATCAATGTCGAGCACAGGTGGAATCAAAGGTTCTATTGGCTACATTCCTCCAGGTACATTTGGCAGAGCTTATTATTTGAGTAGTAGTTTTTTTAGTATGTTCCTACAACAAAACTATTCATAGACTTTGTTAAGGTTCAAAGAAAATATATGTTGCCTCATTTATACTGACATGATTGAGACTTAATTTTGTTATCTATGTATACTTCTTTAATTACCGTTTTGGGCTATATAATTTGTAAAAAATACACAAATATATGCACCATCATGTGAGCCCAAGTTTGAAAAACTAGGTGAATTATACAGATGTTAATAGATAGAGTCACAGTTCAGTATGCTTCTGTACTAAATTTAGGGCTGTAACTATTAACTTTTCATTGTCTAGAGTATGGGATGGGTGGTCGGCCATCGGTAGAAGGAGATGTCTATAGCTACAGTGTTCTTCTGCTTGAGTTGTTCACTGGAGTAAGTCCAACCGACGAAAGAATCAGAGATGGTTTTAGCCTTCAGAAGCAAGTTGAGATGGCTTTCCCCGACCAAGTCATGGATATAGTAGACCCCAAATTATTCTCTGAAACTGATGGAGAACACAATCTGTATGCACTTGAAAATGTCTATAGTTGTTTGGTTTCAGTGATTCAATGTGGGCTTATGTGCTCCAAAGAGTCTCCAAAAGAACGCATTTCTATCAAAGATGTTACCAAGGAGTTGAACTCAGCACGAACAAAGGCGCTTAGGCCATAGAGACAGAAAAAGAAGGATCAAAAGAGAAGAAGAAGGGCTCCACTAAATAAATATGTATTATCAGTAAAATTTGGATAGCAGTGGTAATTTATGGTGTTGTGGTATATATGTTCTAATGACGAATGTTATTTCTTTCTATTAACAAATTGCGTGTGTAGGGGGGGGGGGGGGGGGGGGGGGGCGCGGGATAGTCTAAGTATATTGAAAGACGTTTGATATGCACTCAATTAAATAAGAATATTGTAATGCGTGTGAATTGCATTTATGCTGCATATTTATATATTGGAGTATTGTCTTAGGCAACTGTAAATCAGTAGTGAGAATATGCGAAGTGTAAAACATGCTACATACAGATCCAAAAACTCTAGATGAGATCATTAACGTAGAAATAAAGGGATCAATCCATGAGAATATGCGAAGTGCAACTGTAAATCAGTAGTGGAAGGAGCACTACACATCTCAATGGAAAGAAAATCAATGCTACAATTAATGTAGGTTTGTTGGTGAGAAATAACTACATTAATTGTAAACAGCTGTCGCTATCACTCTATTTCTGGATCTGTATGTAGCATGTTTGCGGTGTCCTCTTACTCCCGTCACTTTTATTAATCCTGATATGTGGGCCATTTTATCAGATAATATAAGGCCTCTTAATTTGGGCCTTTACAGGCCAGGTGAATCACATTTGCATCTATTTATCAGCATTTTCTCGTGGCGAGTGCTGTAAAGGTACGTAAAATTACACAAAACAAATGCGCCCACCGTGGGGCTCGAACCCACGACCACAAGGTTAAGAGCCTTGCGCTCTACCAACTGAGCTAGACGGGCATCAACAATTGGATGTTTTTATAAATAAGAATACAATATTGATTTGAACCAAATCAAATAAATTTAGTCATCAGGTACAAATAATGGGGGAAATTAGTCATCAGGTACAACAAGAGCAACGATATGAATTTGCTGGTTAAGTTTCGATTTCGAAGTAGCAATGGAGAAAGAGAAATTGCAAACAACAAATTTTCTAATATAATATATAATTGGGAACCAACAATATTTACTCAAAATTTTATATAAGGATGTAGGAAGTAGGAACCAACATTTAGGTTTATGAAAAAACACATATTCAATTCTTGGAATTAACATTTAAAAAATATTAGAATGTATCAAAATCCCTTAATAAAAAAATATTTGTTGCTTTATTTTGAACTTACCCACATATAATATATTTTATACGATCATAGATCCTATAAATATGGATAGGGCTGAGCTAGAAAATTGTGACAGAGAGTTAGATAAATAGGTGTCATGAAATTTTATTTTATGAGTGGGACCAGTAATATTAATTTATGTAAAAAGCAAAAAAATTAAAGGACAAAAATAAAAAATGAAAATCAATTTATAGGAGTGGCTTAGCACCTTTCAATTGAACTATGTTCTGCACTGGATATGTATGTGAAAATCCCAAAATATATTCTTCAGACTGTGACATCTAACAAACAAATGTTATGACGGAATCATCTTGAAGATCTCATGATCTTGCATGCATAGAATTTCAGAATTCATATTTCATCAGATGCTAAGACTCAAAGGGACAACATCCAAATAATTTAATCAAGAGAAATTTAGATATATACTCATCATAAGTTTTTCAATTAGATATTTTTTTCATCAAAACTTCAAAATTAGTTATTTTTCCATCTAAATATAACTAGAGGAGGGTTCAAATGCCTCCATTTTTAAAAATTTATTAAGTCAAAATTTAAAACTTAATGATCTCATCTAGAAATTCTGGATATAGTAACACTCTATTAAATAAGAATATTGTAATGTGTGAATTGCATTTATGCTGCATATTTATATATTGATGTATAGTAACACCTAATGTCAATGATCTCATCTAGAGTTTCCACACAAATTATGTTAATGTTAATTAAATATATGCAGAAAAATGACAACACATTAGAAAAAAAGAGTAGGATTTAAACAGGCTAATGCAAGCCTAACAAAAAAAAGAAAACATCGATATATCTTATTAAACCTCTGTGTAGTACAAAAAGATCAGAGAACAAGAACCTGAAAATTAATAAGTCTCCATATCAAGGACTAATTCCTAGACAACAACATAAACCGATGAAAAAGAAAAACATAAGAGGATTAACAAAAAAGAATCAAAATTGACAAGTAAACAAATCCGGCACTTGATCTAAAGGCCTTCATTGCAGTTGCTAGCATCACTGCCTCATCAAAATGGACATCTCCAGTTAAACGGTACCCATGCTCGCTATCAGAATCCATGTAACATTAATAAAGAAATGAGTCAAAAAATTGCAGCAAAACATTATATTGGCTCCATAATTCAAAACATTATCAAAAACTTATTAAAAGTATCATAATTCAACTACTGCAAATTAAATTGATTAAAAAACTCAAACCCCACTAAAAGACAAAACTTGTGGATTTCCATTCAGAACTCATTCTGCTGTAATATTTATTTATTTTTTCTCTTTTCTCTTTTGTAATTTTTTTAATGGAATCTACAGCCTCCATCAAACTGTAAATTTAAATCTTCTGAAGTAACTTAAAATTTGAGTTTCAATTCGGATTGTTTGTTTTAAATTGATATGATTTTTAAAACAATTTTATGAATTTTCAAATTAATTGAATTGAATCAGATTCTAATTGGATGATCCGAATTCCATGCTAAAAAATTATTCAAAAACCGTGGCGGATCTATGTGGGGATGCACCTACTCTCTTCGAGTCTGGATCCTCTGCATTACCTCACCGTTTGTGTTTTAAAACAGACCGTCTGATCATAATTCGGATCAATCCGGTCCAAATTTTTAGTGCACATGGATCATTTAAGATTCTTGCTAATATGTAATGAACGGATCAGATTTAAACCCAAAAAAATAATGTATTTTAGGTGATATGAATTCCTTTCTCTTCTATGAGATGGTAATAATAGCAAAGGATGTCGTATTGTAGTCAAACAAAAGGCACCACGGTTCAACAACAAAGATACACTTTGTTGTTAAATTGATTGATAAAACTACATATACATATTAACGATTTAATACTTGTATTTTTTTATCGTACCAATAATTTATTACTTATATTTTTAATGCTATGATCTTGTTGAAAAACTAGAAACAAAAGATGCAGCTGGTTCAAAACAAGTTTAAGTTGCATATGCAGCTGGTTCAAGACTCTTTTTAGATGTTATTCTTTACTCTAATGTAAATTAGTAATGTTTTTTAATTATCCGAATTTTATTCACATCCGTATTTGTATCCGTCTGACATTTAGAGAGAAATAAATATTGGAATTTACAGAAGTTTTTATTATGAGAAGGTATAATTAGAAAGCTCATAGTAATAAATATTTTAATAATTACATGCTAATTGAGTAACAAAATCCTGGGTGTTTCCTTATATTTGAGCTGAAAACGAGTGAGTCACGAACTACCTCTAACATACATGATAGAAACACTAGTTTATTAAAATTATATAATCACTATGAATGGCTCCAAAAAAATTATGCTAAACTGAAGTTTTGTTGCTGGTAGGCCTTCTTATGAAAGCAATAATAAGTATTTTTTGGCCCAATTCATTGTTTATTGGAACAATTGCATGCATAATTGACCATACAAAATATTTAAGTACCGTGCATTCGTGCGTACTTTATGTAAAATGAGAAATATTTCATAGCCATGTGCCTCCACATGGAACAAATGGAATTAATTGATCTTCGTTTATTTTTAAAACTATTATACTTGTATCTTATTTATATATAATTTAAAGTAAATATTATGGGTACTATAATATTGACTCTCATTGCAGCAAGAAAATTTTATGTGATTGACTCCATTCACGTTTGACCTTCTAACTTGAAAATCTGATTTCGCCACTGCTTATAGCCTTTTACTTATGGAAATTTCACCATTATCAACAAATATGTAAGAGCTTATGGACAAGGGATAGCTATTGGTATTTGTTTGGAGTACACACAACACGTTGTCAAAATATGACACTTAACATGTCTAAATATGATTAATATGATAAAATAACACGAGTAGAACTAGGGTGTTCCTAAGTTCACCAAACCCCTTTGTGAACTCAACTCTAAAATCTATTGGATTAGCTTCAAACGACGAATCCAAACCGTTGAAATCCTTCTACCTTAGGAGTGATGCGTCTGCATGCAAAAAATTTAAAATTTTAAAATAATTTTGTAAAGAGTCAAGTGGTCAGAAGGCGTTCAAAAAATGAATGCATTAAAATTAATTTATAAACTTTCTAATTTTGACCACTTGACTTTATACTAAATTAATTCAAAACTTTAAAATTTTCACATGTAGACACATCACTCATAAGATAGAAGGATTTCAACGGTTTGGATTCGTCATTTGAAGCCAATTCGATAGGTTTTAGAGTTCAGTTCACAAAGAGGCTTAGTGAACTTAGGAACGCCCTAGTTCTACTCAAATAACACATCTTTTGAATGAATGAGCATACCTTTTTTTGTGATTAAGTTTTTTTTTTGTGATTAAGGTGTCATGACATTTATAAATTTGGTATGCTTATTTTCTATATACTTGACAACATTTTCAATCATATGATACCTAAATGTGATAAGAATTTTTTTTTATTATCTTCCAATTCTAATCTTTAGTTATCACTAAACCAAAAAGTGGAGAAAACTAAATATTACTTATTCTTTAATTACATTTTCCAATAATATCAAAAGACATAAATTAGTTATTGTAAGTTAATTTTGAACAAATTTATCAATGTAAAACAAATTTACCATTACCAAAAAAAATAAAAAATAATAATTCACATGACGAAATTGATCACGTCATCGGAGATCGTTTGTCCAGACGCCCACAATATTTAACAGTACGTGATCATGATTGATGTTCATGAGAACCAAATCGAAGGCCGTGTTGTAGGGATCATAAACCCGTGTTGTCGGGTTCATAAACCCGTGTTGTCAAACAACATTGAGTGCAAAGTCTACAACATTTTTTGCCATGTAAATAAGTTTATTCAATGACTTATGATTAATTAGCATTATCAATCAGTTCATCCATAAAATAGAAAAATGAAAAAAAAATTGAACGAAACTGATTTTATATTTTTGCTAAATAATTTTTCAATTTTTTTTTTTGAATGTAAAAACACTATTTACTTCAGATTAGAAATGCAGGTTATTTAGGAGGGAAAAAATGTAAAAAATTGCAAAAAGGACCTTTATTTTATTTATTAATTTACAAAATCTGCTTATTATGAAAGATAAATGATTTATACTTTTTGGCAATTTGAGATGCAAAAATCAGAAAAAATATATTCAATAGAACTGATAAAGCAAGAAAGAAAAATTGAAAATTCCAATAGAAAATAAGAAATTTCCAATTGAGCTTTCTTTATTTCATGAACTCGAGTACATTTGGGGTTTATTTCTACTGATTTTAACTGCACAACCTTTCAATTAAGGAATCAATTGTGTATTAAACTAATTGGGAGAGAAGTAGTATCCCAACTACAAAAGTAATTTCAAATTACTGATTTTCAATACCCAATTTAAAATTTATTATGATAAACCATCATGTAAAGTTTAACACTAAGATAGTTCTGATATTTTAATGTTAAATTTTTATGGGCACTTTCGGTTAGATTCGATCTACTAATTGTTGATGTCTTGTGTTATTATTATTTAATTACCAATAGTTAAAAATCAGATGCAAGGATATTACAAACTCAGCACAAATCTGGGTAAATATCTTAACAGAGCAGTTTTCGCTTCATGCAGCGCACAAAGCATATGCAATGCTGTTTTGATTCTATAGCATGTGCGCTGTACAAAGTCAAAACTGCAATGTTAGAAAGCGCAAATTTGACACAACTTTGAAATAACACTATGCAATTTGTTAAATCATAAAAAGGATCACGGAGTTTTGTCCAAGGAAAAAGAATTTAGATGTAAATTTTTAAATTCACTGTTGTAAACTAAAAAATGAGGGTAATAGGCTGAAGAACTTCTGTTAAAAGTTATCATAAGGGAGCTTTTCGATTAAATTAACCCTTATCTATTAAAGAATACATGTAATTTTACAGTTATGGGTACGCTACGAGCTATATATTGGCACAAGCAAGCACATGTGACAAATAGACTCTTAAAATTAAAAAAAAAAAGGTTGAAAGTGCAAAATGCACAAAAACACTAACCAAAGATTGTGCCAAGGCTCCTGTAGGAAATATCTGGTATGGCGGTTGTGAAGTCGGCATCGGGTTATTAGATCTGTTCGGGTGTGGATTCAAAATGGGTATATTTTGACCTGATTCCACTTCTGACTTTGAGCATTCGCCCTGAATTGGGCTAGCAGGCCTAAGTGGGCTTATTTGACAAGACTCATCAGGTTTCGGGTCTATAGTTTCAGATTCTGGATTTGCTTTTACAGCAAAGTTAGATTTTGATTCTGTATTTTGAGTTTCCTTCAGTACTATTATTGATTCCGAATTCGGTTGCAAAATCACCTCCTTTTGTCCTAATATGGCCTCATTTTTCTCTAATTTTGCATTTTGCTAGTGGAATCAGTTAGGGGGAATGCATTTTGTGATTCCTTTGGAAAAAGTACCACTAGTGGAAAACACAAATCAGGATCGGTTATATTCGCACATCAGGATCGGACCTACAGCCGATCCTGTTCCAGCCGATACAAGTAGTCAATCTAAACTGTATCGGTTAAAGAACCGATCCAGATACCAACCATCTGGATCGGTTATTTATTAATAACCGATCCTAATTCTAACTATCAAGATCGGTTATTTATTAATAACCGATCCTAATTCTAACTTTCAAGATCGGTTATTTATTAATAACCGATCCTAATTCTAACTTTCAAAGTTTTATTATTTTTATTTTTATTTTTTTTGTGAAACCAACATTTTGAATCTTGATATGATGCACTAATGATACCTATACAGTCTATTTAAATCCAAGAAGTGCAATGGTATATCTTGATAAACAGAAAGATGCCACGATGACCCATTTCATTTACCAGTAAAGTAATACATGACTAGTTCTTAGCAATGACACAAGCCTAATAAAATACTAATTCCTAAACCCACTAAAAGCCCAGAGGGAAACCTTGACAGCATTACATGTTTGACTACTAACTAAACTTTGAGACTTCAAATGTGCCTCCAGCTCTGGTACCACCACAAAATTACTTTATCCATCATCCAGCGCAGTCCCAAGTGGCAAGCTCTGTAGGAATATCTATAGTTGCAGCAAACAAAACATATTATTCTTGTATCTCAAAAGATTAGTAAAAATATATATAATGCTGGTACAAAACTTTGCCAGTTGGTACAGCATATCTATATTTGCAGATGTTCATTGCAATTTAATTAACATTACACTAACTCTACCTTGAATTAACTCAATCTCCTCATTTCCCAGAGATTGGCTACATCAAATTTGCATTTATTTTTAGGAACATGCATGTCAAGGTGTCTATTACATGCTCAAGAAGTTTCAGATCCATTGAAGGTCCAGAGCTATGTCAAATAAGTGATTTTATAAGAGAGTATTTGCTGGTATTTTCTGAGTTTAGCTGCTGTCAGCCAATCTTTAAAAATTCATTCTGGACAATCTACAAAGCCAATTTTTTTGTTCTTTTTATGGAAATGTAAAGGAAAGTCTAAACTACATGCTTGACAAGTTTCAGGATTTTTTTAGTTTTCTAACTATTTTTAACAGATGCTTGAATGCAGGGGCAGATTGGTAAAAGATGCAGAAAACAGCATTTTTTTGCATTTTCAGAAAGCAAACTTTAAAAATAGCTAGTAAATCATAGAAAAATGCTATGAATGTAAAATTTAGGTCTAAAGTATGTGTTTTTGAGTCCTCTATCTGACTGTTCAAATAAATTTTTGGTTTGGACTTCTGATCAGCCTGCACTGGCTGATCTGTCACAGAAGATCAACCGAAAAAGTATGAACTCCATGCCATACCTAAACCTAAACTAATAGTAACAAGAAATGCCCATTATGCTATATCACTCATGAAATTAAACAAACAAGGGCCTATGCTTACAGGTAAATGCCCATTATGCTTGATCACTCATGGTTTCTTATAAAATATAAGAGTTTAAGATGAAAAACGTCAAGTAAATTTAGACATACCGGTAAAGTCTCCCAAATAGCTTGATCACTCATGGTTTCTTCATCTCCTGGCATCAGAGCTCTACAAATTCGAACAGAGACAGTGGATTGCACCAACTCATAATATAGCTTGATCACTCATGGTTTACTTATTCTCCTTGCACACTATACCATAAAAAGGAAATTACAATCTTTCTCATCAAAAAGTATATGTACCATAGTTAAGGTTTTAATTATGTAGTGAATTAACATTTAAAATGAAATTAGACCAATCTTTCTCATCAATTAACAACCTGCATTGCTCTCCAGTAGTAAGGTAGAAAAGAGATAGCATAGGCCAAGTCCCTGAAATGCTTTCCTGTTTCAATTAAATTTTTGAACTTCTAAGTATATTTATATTATTATTCTTATTTAGTAATTTTAGTATGACATGTAGAAATCCACCATAACCACCTAAAAGAAAATAATTGAGAGAAATTATTGTTTGAAAAGTATCTCATTTTATCTTAATTAGAATACCAAATTATTTATCTTTTTTCTATCTATTATGTACCTTACTGAAGGCGAGAGAACAATGTTCCTTAGTATTCAAAAATAGAGAACTCGAGTTGACTTGTACATGCAGAACATTGAAAGGGCAAACTAGCAACAGCAAAAACATCTGCAATACATTTTAATATAACTTTATGTTATTCCTAAATTCTTCAATAAGTTTACCAGTATAATCCAAAAGATTGAGCTTGCACAGAAATAATAGGAAGATAGATTTCGGTTCTGAGATCACACAGATTCTCAATTCTTTGATAAAACTCTTATAAAAACAACAACTGCCTCTGCCAAAAGTCCTGACGGCTGTTTAAATACAAACCCTAGACAAAAATTGCATAAAAGATACATCAAAGACCCTAAAAATGCAAAAATTATAAAGAAAGGTCCAAAAGTCCAGATCCGACGGTCGGATCGCGAATCTGAGCCCGAAAAATGGGCGAAACGGATCATAGATCCGTTTCGAATCCGCCTTTGGGTTGTGGAGTTCCTCTCAAAATTTCAGCCCGATCCGACGGACGGATCAAAAGTTACACCCCTTTTTCTGAAACATGCGCAGGCCCATATTGCTTGACAAAAACACGGGATTCCAGCACAAATTGCTTGACAAAAACACTATGCAAGTGTAAAACGGTTAAAAAGAAAATGTTGCCATACCTCTGAAACACATATTCGAAAACCCAGCTTGGTTAATTTTGGAAATGCTACAGAACTCGAAATTTTGTCAGAAACTGATTTCTAAGTTTTTGTACTTGCCATGGATCCAATCACACCAACACCGTTACCTTGAAATCGAACTCCAGAACCAAGATCTCGTCTTCCTCCGCCACTACTGTCTTACGAGGGGAGATGCTGGTGCTGGTGTTGAGATGGAGCAGCGACACGGAAGCAACGTCGACGCTGAGATCGGCGGAGGTGAGCATCGCATGGGAGAGAGACGACGTCGACAGTGGTGAAATGAGATCGGCGGAGGCGAGAGCGGCTGTGCGGGGGAGAGGGAACTTGAGGAAAAACCTAGCGGGATTTAGAATCAAAAAGTGGTGAAATGAGGTGTTCTGGCGGCTTGGTGAAATAAGCTGATAAGATCGGCTCAAACAACAACATCAAGATCGGCTCAAACAACAACACCGATCCTGATAAGATTTGCACTATCAAGATCGGTTCATTATTAACGGCCGATCCTAATGAGTCAAAATTAAGATCGGACTTAGAAACAACCGATCCTGATACTCACTTTCAAGATCGGCCCATACTATTGTCCGATCCTAAAAGTATTAGTATCACATTTTTAAAAAGTCCGATCCTGATGGGGCGATACTATTTGTACATTTTCTACTAGTGTACGCAGTGACGGGCCCACACCTTTCTGATTTGTACCCGTTTTCCATAAAGGTCTACAAACTGTACACAAAAATAAGATTACCTCAATTATGAGTATGAGGATATGGTACTTTAAAAGCGTGTATTGATATGTACTATGGATTCATATTTTCGTTTTTAAAGTCCAAATAGTCGATCCGAACCGTTCACTATTACTTTCATAATGAAAATGTACTTGGAGATTAAATTTTACATTTTTTTAGAATTTTTTTACCATTTTTTAAAATAAGTAGAAATCACCTATGGATGAGGCGTATCTGAGAGTGAAAGGGGAACGGTCTAACATCTTTGTTTGGAGAAAGGCTCCCTACTCTTGGAAATGTATTCTTGGCTTGTTCCAGACGAGACATATTCTCATTTGCTTTCATTTCCTTTAGAGCGGATAAAATTCTGGACCATTCAAAAGTAGTGATTTTCAACCTATCTAAAAAAATAGTAAGAAAATTCTAAAAAAAGTAAAATCTGTTCAACTACATTTTCATATGGAGATCATGTTGAGCGGTTCAAATCAACTGTTTGAACTTTGAAAACAGAGATATAAATCCATAGTACGGGCCAATCTGCACTTTGTAAAGAACCACTACTACAAAAACTGGTTTTGTACACTGCACATTGTACACGGATTTGGCAATTATATTAAAAACAGTGTACCAAATATGAGTTCAAAAGATCTGAACGATTTCTACACGGATAATTAGTTAACAATCAGTGTCGAATTATTAGAGAGAGCTACACGGTTTATTAGAAACCACAAATCCGTGTGTAAATAAGTGTGTGTGCAAATAATTGAGAGAGCTACACGGACTTTTAATACAAAGCCGTGTAGGAACATTACACACGGTGTTTTGATATATAGCCGTGTAGAAATCTTATAATTGTACACGGATTTATAACTAAAAAAGCCGTGTAGAAATAGTTGGAGAGCTACACGGGTATATAACTAAATAGCCGTGTATAATAGTGTAGGGTTTATTATCTTCCCTTCCAGAGCGCCGTTTTGATCAAGTTTTTAGTTAATACATCTCGAACTAAGCTTTTTCCTATCAGATTTCTTCTAATTAATCGAGGCCAGCAGCTGAGATCTGAGATCTTTGAATTAAGTTTGTATTTTCTCTTCTCCATCTTTCTAAGGTTAGTAATATGTATTTAAATCATTTTCTTCCTCTAATTTTCTGTTATTTAGGCTTATTTAGGTCATTTCATGCATGCTTGAATTCTTAATTTTAGATGTAATTAATTAGTGTATTGTGGTCCAATAACCGACCTTTAGATGCTTTTAGGTCCATGCCCGTTCAAAATTAATCCAATAGGGATTAATTTTGGATAGTCCCCGTTTTGGGACTGCTCTTTGAATATTATGTCTCATTTAGGATGTGAACACATATTAGCGGGATTTAATTAGTATTTGAGGAAAGTTCGACAGTATTTTCCCTTATTGCTCCTACGAGTATGTGGTTCGTACGCATACTTGGGGAGTTAAGGGGAAATGCTGCCGAATTTTTCTCAAATACTAATTAAATCTCGCTAATATGTGTTCACATATGAGACATAATATTCAAAGAGTGGGTTAGGATTGTAAACCGGCCATTTGTAAGCCCAAAATTTTGTACACGAAGGAGAATGTTGACCATGCATGATTAATTGATCAAATCATTTTTTTAATTTAATTTACAGATGGATCGAAGCTGGATGTATGAAATGCGACGTGACAGTGAAGAATATTTGGTTAGCGTTGATGAGTTTATAAAATTTGCTGAGAGTTATAGAGCGAAGAAAAAAGAAGAAGACATTTTATGTCCTTGTAAAGATTGTAAAAATTTATTAAAATTTTTGGACATCGAAGAAATTAGAGCTCATTTGATTTGTCGGGGATTTAAGAAGAGATATACATGTTGGTTCATGCATGGTGAGAAATTTGGGGAAAGTAGTAGTGCCAATAAAGATTGTAATCGTGAATTGAATGATGAGAATGTTGGAATTTCTGATAATTTTGAACTTGATTGGAACGAGGATTATGAGAGTGCCGAATATTCTGATATTAACGTCGAACCCGAAAATGACGATGATGAGATGGAGAGGGATTTTGATGAAAATGTAGAACACGAGTTTACTGAAAATTTGGAGGATATGTTACGTGATGTGGAAGATGAAATTAGTGATAAAAATTATGATAAATTTCAAAATTTGTCTAATGAATCCAAGAAGCCGTTGTATCCCGGGTGTACCAAATTTACAAAACTGTCAGCTGTGTTGAAATTATTAAACTTAAAAGCAGACAATGGTTGGAGCGATAAGAGTTTCACGTCCTTATTACAGCTTTTAGGAGAAATGCTCCCAGATAACAACGAGTTACCCGGTACAATATATCAGGCAAAGAAGTTGATATGTCCAATGGGGTTGAAGATCGAAAGAATACATGCATGTCCGAATGACTGTGTATTGTATCGTAACGAGTACGAGGCCATACATGTCTGTCCTAAATGCGGTGTTTCACGATATAAACGTCGTAAGGACCAGGACACTGATGATTGTAACGAGGACACAAGTGGCTGACCTCCGGCTAAGGTGTTGTGGTATTTGCCGATAATACCGAGATTCAAACGGTTGTTTGCGAATCCCAAAGATGCAAAATTATTGCGATGGCACGAAGAAGAGCGCAAAAATGATGGTAAACTAAGGCACCCGGCTGATTCTCCTCAATGGAGAAACATTGACAGACATTTCAAAGAATTTGGTTCTGAACCGCGGAACCTTAGGATTGTGGTGAGCTCAGATGGAATGAGTCCGTTTGGAAGTATGAGCAGTCGGCACAGTACTTGGCCAGTTCTTTTATGCATCTACAATCTTCCTCCTTGGTTGTGCATGAAACGCAGATATATAATGATGTCATTACTAATCCAAGGACCCAGACAACCCGGAAATGACATAGATGTATATCTCGCACCATTAATCGAGGACCTCCAAAAATTGTGGCGTGATGACGTCCCGGTGTGGGATGCGTATATGAAAGAGACCTTTAACTTGCGGGCCATGGTGTTTTGCACCGTAAATGATTTCCCCGCGTACGGGAATTTGTCGGGTTACACTTGTAAAGGAGAAAAAGCGTGCCCGATCTGTGAAGATGACACGCAGGTGCTGAGGTTGAAAAATTGTCAAAAGAATGTATTCATGGGGCATCGTAGGTTTCTTCCTATTAATCACCCATATCGTAAGAAGAAGATGGCATTCAACGGGAAAATTGAGCTTGGAGTGGCTCGTCATCCATTAGACGGGGAGAGTGTCTTCGAACGGGTAAAAAACATTGATGTTGTTTTTGGAAAATGCGCCAAAGCACTACCGAAGAATATTTGGAAAAAGAGGTCCATATTTTGAGAGCTACCGTACTGGAAATATTTAGAAGTGAGGCATTGCCTAGATGTCATGCATGTCGAAAAAAATGTCTGTGACAGTTTAAGTGGTTTATTATTGAACATTCCGGGGAAGACGAAAGATGGTATTAAAGTGAGAAAAGACATGGTAGAGATGGGAATACGACCCGAGCTCGCACCGCAGGAGAAAGGGAAGCGCACATACCTACCCCCCGCACTGTGCACAATGTCAAAGAAAGAGAAAACAAGCTTCTGTGAATGCCTCAATGGTATAAAAGTCCCATCAGGATATTCTTCGAATATTAAGAAGTTGGTGTCGATGAAGGACTTGAAACTGGTCGGTCTGAAATCTCACGACTGTCATGTTTTACTGACACATATAATTCCCGTTGCAATTCGGAGAATTTTACCAAAGCACGTTCGTCAAACCATTACGAAGCTTTGTTCTTTCTTCAATGCAATAAATTCCAAAGTGATAGACCCTCTAAAATTGGACTCTTTGCAAAAGGAGGTCGTCGTTACTCTTTGCCAACTTGAGATGTATTTTCCGCCATCTTTTTTCGATGTCATGGTTCACCTTGTTGTTCATCTTGTGAGAGAAATTAAGATTTGTGGTCCCGTGTTCCTTCGGTATATGTATCCATTCGAGAGATACATGGGCATCTTGAAAAAATACGTAAGGAACCGACATCGACCCGAAGGCAGCATTATAGAAGGATATTCTACGGAGGAGGTGATTGATTTTTGCACCAACTACTTGACCGGTGTGGATCCTATTGGCGTTCCAAAATCTCGATACGAGGGAAGGCTCCAAGGAGTCGGGACAATTGGGTTGAGAGCCGTAGTTGCTGATCTAAATGAACTACAAAAGGCACATTTTATTGTACTACAACACATGACAGATGTTGCTCCCTATATAGATGAGCACATGACAATCCTTCAACAACAAAACTACACGAGGAGTCAGAAGTGGCTTACTAACGAGCATAATCGTTCTTTTATAGGATGGCTGAAAGAAAGAGTGCAGTCACACCCCGTACCTGAAATTGTTAAACTGCTTGGCGAAGGACCCCAAATTGTTGTTAGAACATTCCAAGGATACGAGATTAACGGATATACATTTTATACTAAATCCCAGAGTGATAAGAGCACGATGCAAAACAGTGGGGTGACGTTGGTGGCGACCTCTCAAGAATTCAGTAGATCCGGAGATGGCCGGGCTGTAATAGCATCAAAGTCATATTATGGCGTTATTCAAGAAATTTGGGAGCTCATTTACAGTCCTCGCCTGAGCATTCCCGTGTTTCGGTGTCAATGGGTCGAAGACCAAGGTGTTAAAGTTGATAACGACGGGTTCACACTCGTTGATTTAAACAGGGTTGGGCATGTTGATGATCCGTTTATACTCGCCAAGCAAGCCACCCAAGTCTTTTATGCCACTGACCCGAGTGATGCCAGGTTGAGCGTCGTCCTATTCGGAAAAAGAAGGATTGTCGGGGTAGAAAATGTCGTCGATGAAGAAGAGTACGACCAGTTCGACGAAGTACCTCCATTTTGTACTGATGTGCAAACTGAGGTAGCAACACTTGAAGGGGTAGACGAAGCTGACTACATGCGGTCCGACCACAATGAAGGATTATGGGCCGAGGGTACTGTTCAAATAGTGGAAAAAAGGAGAAAAAGGAAAAAAAAAAGCATAATGTGTAATATTTATTTTGTTTAATACCGTGTAGCTTTTAATATTGCAACTTTAGCTTGTAATATATCAAATAAAAAAGGAAAAAAAGAGAAAAAAAAAGAAAAAAACATAATGTAGTTTTTGAAAATTATCAAATATTATGTTTAATGCTTATAATATTATCAAATATTAGTATTAGTTTTTGAAAATATTAGTTAAAACATTTAATAATAAAATAAAATAAATATTAGTTAAAATATTAGTTTTCACTAAATATTAGTTAAAATATTTAATATTAGTTAAAATATTTAAAATATTAGTTAAAATATTTAATATTAGTTAAAATATTTAAGGAAGGATTATGTTTAATGCTTATAATATTATCAACTTTATCCAACATTTAATATTAGTTAAAATAAATATTAGTTAAAATCCTGCTGAAGTATTGCGGCCCGCAACGAAACGAGTCAGAGAATTATTTTCAATCCTGCTGAAGTAATTAGCGGGATTTAATTAGTATTTGAGGAAAGTTCGACAGTATTTTCCCTTATTGCTCCTACGAGTATGTGGTTCGTACGCATACTTGGGGAGTTAAGGGGAAATGCTGCCGAATTTTTCTCAAATACTAATTAAATCTCGCTAATATGTGTTCACATATGAGACATAATATTCAAAGAGTGGGTTAGGATTGTAAACCGGCCATTTGTAAGCCCAAAATTTTGTACACGAAGGAGAATGTTGACCATGCATGATTAATTGATCAAATCATTTTTTTAATTTAATTTACAGATGGATCGAAGCTGGATGTATGAAATGCGACGTGACAGTGAAGAATATTTGGTTCGCGTTGATGAGTTTATAAAATTTGCTGAGAGTTATAGAGCGAAGAAAAAAGAAGAAGACATTTTATGTCCTTGTAAAGATTGTAAAAATTTATTAAGATTTTTGGACATCGAAGAAATTAGAGCTCATTTGATTTGTCGGGGATTTAAGAAGAGATATACATGTTGGTTCATGCATGGTGAGAAATTTGGGGAAAGTAGTAGTGCCAATAAAGATTGTAATCGTGAATTGAATGATGAGAATGTTGGAATTTCTGATAATTTTGAACTTGATTGGAACGAGGATTATGAGAGTGCCGAATATTCTGATATTAACGTCGAACCCGAAAATGACGATGATGAGATGGAGAGGGATTTTGATGAAAATGTAGAACACGAGTTTACTGAAAATTTGGAGGATATGTTACGTGATGTGGAAGATGAAATTAGTGATAAAAATTATGATCAATTTCAAAATTTGTCTAATGAATCCAAGAAGCCGTTGTATCCCGGGTGTACCAAATTTACAAAACTGTCAGCTGTGTTGAAATTATTAAACTTAAAAGCAGACAATGGTTGGAGCGATAAGAGTTTCACGTCCTTATTACAGCTTTTAGGAGAAATGCTCCCAGATAACAACGAGTTACCCGGTACAATATATCAGGCAAAGAAGTTGATATGTCCAATGGGGTTGAAGATCGAAAGAATACATGCATGTCCGAATGACTGTGTATTGTATCGTAACGAGTACGAGGCCATACATGTCTGTCCTAAATGCGGTGTTTCACGATATAAACGTCGTAAGGACCAGGACACTGATGATTGTAACGAGGACACAAGTGGCCGACCTCCGGCTAAGGTGTTGTGGTATTTGCCGATAATACCAAGATTCAAACGGTTGTTTGCGAATCCCAAAGATGCAAAATTATTGCGATGGCACGAAGAAGAGCGCAAAAATGATGGTAAACTAAGGCACCCGGCTGATTCTCCTCAATGGAGAAACATTGACAGACATTTCAAAGAATTTGGTTCTGAACCGCGGAACCTTAGGATTGTGGTGAGCTCAGATGGAATGAGTCCGTTTGGAAGTATGAGCAGTCGGCACAGTACTTGGCCAGTTCTTTTATGCATCTACAATCTTCCTCCTTGGTTGTGCATGAAACGCAGATATATAATGATGTCATTACTAATCCAAGGACCCAGACAACCCAGAAATGACATAGATGTATATCTCGCACCATTAATCGAGGACCTCCAAAAATTGTGGCGTGATGGCGTCCCGGTGTGGGATGCGTATATGAAAGAGACCTTTAACTTGCGGGCCATGGTGTTTTGCACCGTAAATGATTTCCCCGCGTACGGGAATTTGTCGGGTTACACTTGTAAAGGAGCAAAAGCGTGCCCGATCTGTGAAGATGACACGCAGGTGCTGAGGTTGAAAAATTGTTAAAAGAATGTATTCATGGGGCATCGTAGGTTTCTTCCTATTAATCACCCATATCGTAAGAAGAAGATGGCATTCAACGGGAAAATTGAGCTTGGAGTGGCTCGTCATCCATTAGACGGGGAGAGTGTCTTCGAACGGGTAAAAAACATTGATGTTGTTTTTGGAAAATGCGCCAAAGCACTACCGAAGAATATTTGGAAAAAGAGGTCCATATTTTGGGAGCTACCGTACTGGAAATATTTAGAAGTGAGGCATTGCCTAGATGTCATGCATGTCGAAAAAAATGTCTGTGACAGTTTAAGTGGTTTATTATTGAACATTCCGGGGAAGACGAAAGATGGTATTAAAGTGAGAAAAGACATGGTAGAGATGGGAATACGACCCGAGCTCGCACCGCAGGAGAAAGGGAAGCGCACATACCTACCCCCCGCACTGTGCACAATGTCAAAGAAAGAGAAAACAAGCTTCTGTGAATGCCTCAATGGTATAAAAGTCCCATCAGGATATTCTTCGAATATTAAGAAGTTGGTGTCGATGAAGGACTTGAAACTGGTCGGTCTGAAATCTCACGACTGTCATGTTTTACTGACACATATAATTCCCGTTGCAATTCGGGGAATTTTACCAAAGCACGTTCGTCAAACCATTACGAAGCTTTGTTCTTTCTTCAATGCAATAAATTCCAAAGTGATAGACCCTCTAAAATTGGACTCTTTGCAAAAGGAGGTCGTCGTTACTCTTTGCCAACTTGAGATGTATTTTCCGCCATCTTTTTTCGATGTCATGGTTCACCTTGTTGTTCATCTTGTGAGAGAAATTAAGATTTGTGGTCCCGTGTTCCTTCGGTATATGTATCCATTCGAGAGATACATGGGCATCTTGAAAAAATACGTAAGGAACCGACATCGACCCGAAGGCAGCATTATAGAAGGATATTCTACGGAGGAGGTGATTGATTTTTGCACCAACTACTTGACCGGTGTGGATCCTATTGGCGTTCCAAAATCTCGATACGAGGGAAGGCTCCAAGGAGTCGGGACAATTGGGTTGAGAGCCGTAGTTGCTGATCTAAATGAACTACAAAAGGCACATTTTATTGTACTACAACACATGACGGATGTTGCTCCCTATATAGATGAGCACATGACAATCCTTCAACAACAAAACTACACGAGGAGTCAGAAGTGGCTTACTAACGAGCATAATCGTTCTTTTATAGGATGGCTGAAAGAAAGAGTGCAGTCACACCCCGTACCTGAAATTGTTAAACTGCTTGGCGAAGGACCCCAAATTGTTGTTAGAACATTCCAAGGATACGAGATTAACGGATATACATTTTATACTAAATCCCAGAGTGATAAGAGCACGATGCAAAACAGTGGGGTGACGTTGGTGGCGACCTCTCAAGAATTCAGTAGATCCGGAGATGGCCGGGCTGTAATAGCATCAAAGTCATATTATGGCGTTATTCAAGAAATTTGGGAGCTCATTTACAGTCCTCGCCTGAGCATTCCCGTGTTTCGGTGTCAATGGGTCGAAGACCGAGGTGTTAAAGTTGATAACGACGGGTTCACACTCGTTGATTTAAACAGGGTTTGGCATGTTGATGATCCGTTTATACTCGCCAAGCAAGCCACCCAAGTCTTTTATGCCACTGACCCGAGTGATGCCAGGTTGAGCGTCGTCCTATCCGGAAAAAGAAGGATTGTCGGGGTAGAAAATGTCGTCGATGAAGAAGAGTACGACCAGTTCGACGAAGTACCTCCATTTTGTACCGATGTGCAAACTGAGGTAGCAACACTTGAAGGGGTAGACGAAGCTGACTACATGCGGTCCGACCACAATGAAGGATTATGGGCCGAGGGTACTGTTCAAATAGTGGAAAAAAGGAGAAAAAGGAAAAAAAAGCATAATGTGTAATATTTATTTTGTTTAATACCGTGTAGCTTTTAATATTACAACTTTAGCTTGTAATATATCAAATAAAAAAGGAAAAAAAGAGAAAAAAAAAAGAAAAAAGCATAATGTAGTTTTTGAAAATTATCAAATATTATGTTTAATGCTTATAATATTATCAAATATTAGTATTAGTTTTTGAAAATATTAGTTAAAACATTTAATAATAAAATAAAATAAATATTAGTTAAAATATTAGTTTTCACTAAATATTAGTTAAAATATTTAATATTAGTTAAAATATTTAATATTAGTTAAAATATTTAATATTAGTTAAAATATTTAAGGAAGGATTATGTTTAATGCTTATAATATTATCAACTTTATCCAACATTTAATATTAGTTAAAATAAATATTAGTTAAAATAAATATTAGTTAAAATCCTGCTGAAGTATTGCGGCCCGCAACCATTCATATTGCGGCCCGCAACGAAACGAGTCAGAGAATTATTTTCAATCCTGCTGAAGTATTGCGGCCCGCAACCATTCATATTGCGGCCCGCAACCCTTCAGAGCATTTTACTGAACCTGGGACCCGCGTGTCGGAACGATTTATACACGGACTTTTAGCTAATAGTCCGTGTAGAAATGGAAGAGAGCTACACGGACTTTTAGCTAATAGTCCGTGTAGAAAGGTGATTTGCACACGGTTTTTAATGTACAACTGTAGAAAGGTGATTTGCACACGGACATTAACTTAACAGCCGTATATAATGAGGAAACATTGGTTATTTCGAAATCTTTCTCTGCCAAAATTTTCATAAGTCCGAAAACCCTTCTCTGCCAAAAACCTCCCAAAATCCTGAGCTCGATCTTCACCGCTCACCGCGCGCCTCACCGCCTCACCACCTCGGTCTCTCTCACCCGTGGTCTCTCTCTCTAACCCGTGGTCTCTCTCACCTAGGTTAGCGTCTCTCTATCTCGTTCTTTTTCTTATTGGGTTTGAACCCGTTAGTACAGCACAATGACGCCCTGTTGTGTTGCTGTACCAGTTGGTATAGCACAATGACGCCCACTGGTACCGGCCTCTTTCCTTTGTTCTGCTGGTATTTTAGGTTAACCATACAATTTTTGTTTAAGTACAATTTCTGATCAGCAATAGATTAACCATACAATTTTTGTCGGGACAATAGATTAACCAACTGTTAGAAATGTACTAATAGGTCAGAATATTATGGGCCATATTAATAATTAATATGGGTCATTTCTTATTGGGCTAGGCCGGAATTTTCTGTTCTCATCTGATCTGATCAGATCAGATAAGTCTTCTAAAAGGGCTCAACGAATTGGTGCCATGAATAGGCTCGAACGAACTGGTGCATATGTTTTATAAATATGCAATGATCTGTTCAGAATTCGGTTAGCCATTCTATTCCATTTTTCAGAAAACGAAAGAGAGACAGAACGAAAGAAAGGGGCTGTCAATTCGGTACTAGCATACCGAATTACAGTAGTTGCTCAACCTGTTCGTGTGGATACTGATAGAGGTGTGACTGCTGGGCTGTTGCGTGAATCTGACATGAGAACAAAAGAAGAAGACGGAAAGAAAGAAGAAGGCTACTACTAGACTAGACTTGAAGTTTCCGCTGCGCGTCTAGTGGTAAACTCTGTTTTAATCTTGGAATTAGTTTAATGCATGGATTTTGGTTCTCGGGTAGTGAACAAATCATGAACTGAAATCGAATTGTTGCACTAATAACCTACCCGAAACCCTACAGTGGTATCAGAGCCACTTGTGTAGAATTAATTCTGGATTATTGATTGTTAATTAGATTAACGTCTGAATTGAATCAATTGGATTGATTAAATTATACGAACTAATATGGCGGTTTTTCTGTGGGTTATGGAATTAATAAATAATCATATCAATTGGATTGTTCTGACAGAATTGAATCAATTGGATTGGTTCGAATTTTTGGTTAATTGGATTTAAACCGAAAATACTGTTTTATGGAAACTGAATCAATTAGATTGGTTCTGTTATATGATTATTTTATGAAATCTGAAAAAGAATTGTTTCACGTATTATAGTAACCCCTTTCGTATCGTCTTATACATGAGCCCATATTTAGAATTGGATTCTATCTAACTTTGTTTTGCAGTTACGGAATATGTGAATAGTATGATCCTGTTGCCTTGTGTGATATGTTGTAATGAATGCATGAATGATGTGTGTAATTGCGGCCTATGGTGCCCCGTGAATTAATTTAATTTATAATTAAAAAGTGACTTGCATGTCACTTATTGTGTATCATTTATGCGGTCTGCGAGCCGTTATTCTTAGGACATGATTGTATTTTCTTTATTGCTACTAGAGTAGTTATATGGTTAGTATAAAGAAGATTACATGAAGGATGGATGGTGGCTATTGTCAAGTGGAATCTTACAATGAAGAATATCATGCCATGGATCATACTATTTCACTTTTACATTGGGCTCATGTCATTTAATTTAATTGTTTATTTGCATGTTTTTATAATAAACAACAAAGTCCCTTAAAGAAAAATTAAGTTTTTCATGCCTTTCTAAAATCTCTAAACTATCAAGGTTTCGATCGTTAATTGATGGGCTTGCCAAAGCAAGGTATCGTTAGTTATCTTAATGAGATAGGACATGAGTGTTGGACACTTATATTTAGAGAATTGGTTTCACTTAACTAGGCTATCAAAACGTCTTTGGGCCTTGAGGCATAGGTTTGAGGAGTCGGAACATGGGATGTACCTCGAACAAATCAAGAGTTATATTAGATATAATTAGCATTAGTATGCTTACCTAAATAACTAAATTCAAGCAGTGATGCCAAAGCTCACTTGGATTTAGTGAAATATGGATCTTGAGTCGCTATGTGGTTTATAGGGGACATCGGTTTTTAAAACACATAGTGGGAGTCAACTTTTATTTAAAGGTTTTTCTAAAAACATAAACTTTAAGTCTAAATTTCTGCATATTTGTTTTGTTGTAGATAATGGCAAATACATCTACTTTTATGTTGCGATCTGCTATTGAAAAAGAAAGTGCAAAACTCACTGGTCCAAACTTTATGGACTGGTATAGAAACTTACGCATTATCCTCAAACAAGAGAAAAAGGAATACGTTCTAGAGAAACCCCTTCCTGAAAAACCAAAAGCTAATGACAAAGGTGAAATTTCTGTTGAGGATCAACAGAAATATGATAAGCATGTGAATGATGATCTTGATGTCACTTGTCTCATGCTCACGATAATGAATTCTGAGCTTCAAAAGCAGCTTGAGAAATTAAGTGCTTATGACATAATTGTGCAGCTTCGTGAACTTTTTCAAGTTCAAGCTCGTACTGAGAGATATGAGACATCAAAGGCATTGTATCAATGCAAATTAGCAGAAGGAAGCCCGGTTAGTCCTCATGTACTCAAGATGATGGGGTACATTGAGAATCTGAACCGTTGGGCTATCCCCTCGGTAAATTGTCTACTGACATTATTCTCCAGTCCTTACCTCCAAGTTACCATCAATTCATTCTGAATTTTAACATGAATGGGCTGGTGGAGAAGTCAATGACAGAAATGCATGGGATGCTAAAGACAGCTGAGCAAAACTTGAGGAAACCTAATGATGTCTTGTTGGTTAAGAAGGACACGAACTTCAAAAAGAAAGGCAAAGGAAAGGCCAAAGGCAAAGGAAAAGGAAAAGGCAAAGGCAAAGTTCAAGTTGGGAACTCGAACAAAGGAAAGTCTGTAGCCAGTGCCGCCGAGTCGCAATGTTTCTATTGCAATGAGATAGGTCATTGGAAGAGAGACTGCAAGAAGTTCAAAGAAGATCAAAAGAAGGGAAGTGGGACTTCCGCTTCAGGTATATTTGTTATAGAAATTAACATTTCTACTTATCAAACTGATTTATGGGTATTAGATACCGGTTCAGGAGCTCATATTTGTTCAAATATGCAGGTGCTCGCAAAGAGTAGAATGTTGAATAAAGAAGAGGTACAGCTACGTGTCGGCAATGGAGCACGGGTTGCTGCTTTGGCCATAGGCACTGTATCATAAGCTCTACCTTCCGGAATGATCTTAGAATTAAATAATTGTTATTATGTACATGCCATAAGTAGAAACATTATCTCTATTTCGTGTTTAGATATGTTTGGATTTGAATTTAAATTTAAGAACAATGGTTGTTGTTTTTATTTGAATGATATGTATTATGGCAAAGCTTCATTACATAATGGACTTTATATTCTAGATTTTGATGTTCATGTTTATAACATACAAACCAAAAGACTCAAGTCAAAAGATTTGAATCCCACTCTTTTATGGCATTGTCGTTTAGGACACATAAGTGAGAAACGCATAAAGAAGCTTCATAAGGATGGACTTCTAGATTCATTTGATTTGGAATCACTTGAAACATGCGAAGCTTGTTTGTTGGGAAAAATGACTAAAGCACCTTTCACTGGAATAAATGAAAGGGCGAATGACCTATTGGTACTTATACATTCTGATGTATGTGGACCGTTTAGTTTAGTCGCAAGAGGTGGTTTTCAGTACTTCATCACATTTACCGATGATTTTAGTAGATTTGGTTATGTCTATTTAATGAGACATAAATCAGAAGCATTTGAGAAATTCAAGGAATTTCAAAATGAAGTACATAATCAACTTGGCAAGACAATTAAAGCTCTTCGATCAGATCGAGGAGGCGAATATTTGAGTCAGGAATTTGGTGATCATTTAAAGCAATTTGGAATTGTTTCACAACTTACTCCTCCGGGAACACCACAATGGAATGGTGTGTCTGAACGGAGGAATCAAACTTTGTTGGACATGGTTTGTTCAATGATGAGTCAAGTTGATCTTCCATTATTATTTTGGGAATATGCTCTAGAGACGGCAGCTTTCACACTAAATAGGGGTTTCATCAAAGGCAGTTGAGAAGACACCATTTGAGATATGGACTAGGAAACGTCATAGTATGTCTTTTCTTAAGATTTGGGATTGTGAGGCTTATGTAAAACGATTAATATTTGATAAGCTCACACCTAAGTCAGATAAAAGTTTCGTTGTTGGATATCCAAAGCAAACCAAGGGATTCTATTTCTATAATAGGGCTGAGAACAAAGTATTTGTTGCTCGAAGTGGTGTCTTTTTGGAGAAAGAGTTTCTCTCCAAAGGAGTTAGTGGGAGTAATGTCCATCTCGAAGAAATTCGAGATATACAAGAGAATACTCCTATAACTCAACAAGAACCACAAGATATTGTGGAACCTATACAAGAGACACTACCGTTACGAAGGTCTGATAGGGAACATCGTATGCCTCAGAGGTATTTGTTGCTCATGACAGAACAACGCGACACATTGTTGTTGGACAACAATGAACCTACAACGTTTCATGAAGCGATGGTGAACCCAGACTCTGATAAGTGGCTTGAAGCCATGAAATCTGAAATGCAATCCATGGAAGACAATCAAGTTTGGAGCTTGGTTAATTTACATAATGGCGTAAGAACCATTGAGTGTAAATGGGTCTTTAAGAAGAAAATTGACATGGATGGGAATGTTCACATTCACAAAGCACGATTGGTGGCAAAAGGTTTCAAGCAAATTCATGGTATTGACTATGATGGAACTTTTTCACCAGTTGCGATGCTTAAATCAATTCGGATAATCCTAGCAATTGCCGCATACTATGATTATGAAATTTAGCAAATGGATGTCAAAACCGCTTTCCTTAACGGAAACTTAAACGAGGATGTGTACATGACACAACCCGAAGGTTTTGTCGATCCAAAGAATGCTAGGAAGGTATGCAAACTTCGAAAATCTATTTATGGATTGAAGCAAGCATCTCGGAGTTGGAATATTCGTTTTGATGAAGTGGTCAAGGAATTTGGATTCATCAAGAATGAAGAAGAACCTTGTGTTTACAAAAGGACTAGTGGGAGCGCACTTGTTTTTCTTGTTTTATATGTGGATGACATTCTGTTGATTGGAAATGACATTCGTTTACTTGAATCAGTTAAAACTTCACTGAAAAATAGTTTTTCAATGAAAGATTTAGGTGAAGCGACTTACATATTGGGAATAAGGATCTACAGGAATAGATCAAAAAGGCTAATTGGATTGAGCCAAAATACGTACATTGACAAGGTGTTGAAAAGATTCAACATGCAGGATTTAAAGAGAGGTTCCTTACCTATGTCAAGTGGCATAAGTCTTTGCAAAAATCAGTGTCCTTCGACACAAGTTGAGCGAGACCGCATGAGTAAGATTCCATATGCCTCGGCAATTGGATCTATCATGTATGCTATGATTTGTACACGTCCCGATGTTTCATATGCTCTAAGTGTCACTAGTAGATACCAATCAGATCCAGGTGAGAGTCACTGGATAGCAGTAAAGAATATCCTTAAGTACTTGAGAAAGACTAAGGATGTGTTTCTTGTTTATGGAGGTGAGGAAGAGCTTGTTGTAAATGGTTACACGGATGCAAGCTTCCAAACCGACAAAGATGATTTTAGATCGCAATCTGGATTTGTATTTTGCCTTAATGGAGGAGCTGTTAGCTGGAAGAGTTCCAAGCAGGAGACAGTTGCCGATTCTACCACAGAAGCTGAATATATTGCTGCTTCGGAAGCAGCAAAAGAAGCTGTTTGGATAAGGAAGTTCATTACTGAACTTGGTGTGATTAAAAGCATTGAAAATTCAGTGGATCTCTATTGTGACAATAATGGAGCAATCGCACAGGCTAAGGAGCCAAGGTCACACCAAAAGTCCAAACACATACTTCGACGTTTTCACCTTATTCGAGAGATTGTGAATAGAGGTGATGTGAAAATATGCAAGATAGGAACGGATGCAAATGTAGCAGATCCGTTGACTAAAAATCTTCCGCAAGTTAAGCATGATATACATACTAGAGCTATAGGTATTAGATACATGAGTGATTGGCTCTAGTGATTGCTACAGAGGTTGATTATTTAGATGTTTGTTTGTATGTTTATGTTTTATGAATAATATGTTGTAATGTTCCTTGAATAAATTATTGCTTATTATTTATCATCAATTCGATGAATTGGATCGTAAAACTTTATAATAGGATGCAATATTATTCTAAATAGTCCCTAGTCTTTTATTAGTAGTCGGAACACTAATAATTATATGGACTAGTATGTGGATTGATTGTTGATGATCATGTTTTACGGATCATCGATATGGGATATCCAATGCAATCACATGGATACATGTTTTGATAAACATGGTATTGGACAGACCCGCTATAAAATACTGTATGGATTAGTATGTGTCATCAGTTTATTTTATACAATAATTTTTGTTGAATTCTTTGACCTGAGATCATCATTGATTAATTCAATGAGAATTATATACTTTGATTCTATCAAACGTTAGCCCTAACCAGGTAACTATAAAGATTGTAATTGAGTATACTATGAATCATGTGGAGAAATATGAATGGTCAAGATGGAATTTATCCCTCTCATATAATGAGAGCATGATATCTCTGGGCCCCTCTAGAAAGATAGATTGAAAAATGCATGGCCGTGCTATATGGTTGATAGTCAATCTAACTTTGGTATGAGAAATCAAAGATTGTACTACACAAAGATGGCACATATCCTGCTTTGAGTACAATCAAGATGTCAAGTGATAAAAGGATTAACATAAATAATTGTGAGGTAATTGTCGGATATTGACATTCATGTAATTTGGGTAGTCATAATGCCCTGCTAGGGACCGCTTATGATTTGTGAACTGAAAAAGGATTTTCAGCTCACTGCCAACATTATATGAACCTATTGGGTCACACACAAGAACAAGGTTGAAAACAAGTTCAAAATATTTGGCTTTAGTACAAGTGGGAGACTGTTAGAAATGCACTAATAGGTCAGAATATTATGGGCCATATTAATAATTAATATGGGTCATTTCTTATTGGGCTAGGCCGGAATTTTCTGTTCTCATCTGATCTGATCAGATCAGATAAGTCTTCTGAAAGGGCTCAACGAATTGGTGCCATGAATAGGCTCGAACGAACTGGTGCATATGTTTTATAAATATGCAATGATCTGTTCAGAATTCGGTTAGCCATTCTATTCCATTTTTCAGAAAACGAAAGAGAGACAGAACGAAAGAAAGGGACTGTCAATTCGGTACTAGCATACCGAATTACAGTAGTTGCTCAACCTGTTCGTGTGGATACTGATAGAGGTGTGACTGCTGGGCTATTGCGCGAATCTGACATGAGAACAAAAGGAGAAGACGGAAAGAAAGAAGAAGGCTACTACTAGACTAGACTTGAAGTTTCCGCTGCGCGTCTAGTGGTAAACTCTGTTTTAATCTTGGAATTAGTTTAATGCATGGATTCTGGTTTTCGGGTAGTGAACAAATCCTGAAATGATTCGAATTGTTGCACTAATAACCTACCCGAAACCTTACACCAACTACGGCTGTACCATTTCTGATCAGCAACTACGGCTGTACTCTTTGCCAAATTGCTCCCTATAATTATTGTACTTGCATGTTAGGGTATTTTAGGTTATTTTAGGTTAATTCAAATAATCTAGGTTATATGTCAAAATTGATTGATTAATCTCTTGATGATTAATCTATTGATCTAGGTTAGCCATGAGAAAAGTTGTATGGTTAATTAATCTAGGTTATATGGTTGGTTGATTAATCTAGGTTATATGTCAAAAGTTGGTTGATTAATCTAGGTTATATGTCAAAATTCAAATAATAGACCATGTCGAATGTAGTAGACAAAATATGTAGTTCATTTATCTCTATTTTGTTAATTTATCTCTTTTTGTGCAAGAATATCAATTATTGGTCACTTATGATTTGATCTTTAATTTCATGCAGAACCATGTCGAATGAGGATGAGTACGAGGATATGATGGAAGAAGAGGAGCAGCAAGCTACTGCCTCGTCAGAAAGAAGGAGAAGAGGGCCTACAATGTGCACGAGCATGTCCGAGCAGACCCATCAAGAAATCTGGTTCACAGAAGACGGGCGTGCGCAGGGACCAAAACGGCAGAAATACTCAAATTGGTGTACGAGCTTCGTGAGGCAAAATGCGAGTATCCTTGTTGAGAGATGGGATCATTTCGAGGATAAGGTGAAGGACGAGTGGTGGAACACGGTGAAGGTAAAGTGCCTAACAACTCTTCTCTTGAATTTTCACTTATGTATGATCTATACTTAAATACACTAAATTTTTGTGTCAATCAGGCTCAGTGGAACATCGAGAGTGATGTTCCAAAGGATAAGACGTTGAAGATTATGAACAATGGTTGGAAGCAATACAAGAGCACGTTGAAGACGGAGTTCATGGAGAAAGGGAAAAATCCGGTCGGCTACTACAAATGGCTAAAACAAGAGGACTGAAGCGTATCAAGTTTTGAAGTCTACCGAAGAGTTCCAGGTATCTAACTCGTGCCAAATTTATGCTTATTCTTTCTCGATTTGTACTTATCTTTCTAAAACTAACTGATCGTTATTGTCTTGTTTCTGTGAAGGCAAAGAGTGATAAAGGCAGGAGGACCGTTGCCTTTAACAAGTATCCACACCATCTAGGGTCAGGTGGTTACGAGGGTAAGTCAGCAGAATGGAGGAAAGTCCTGGACGCGAACAAGGATTCTGACTCACCCGTGGTTAGGATCCAAAATCCTAGGGGCAAAGATTGGGTCATGGGTAGAGCCGAGGTAACCGCTGACGGGAGGATAGTACTCCCAACGGAGTTGCAAAGCGTGGCTCAAAGAATGGTAAGAGTCATTTATAACTCCGAAAGTACATCAATTGTTCTTTTGCTTTAACTAATTCTTCTACTTGAACAGTTGGAAGTGGAGGAGGAGGTCAACTCGGGTGCCCGGAGTGTCGAACGACAAAATGATTCCTTGTCCGCAGCGCTCGAGAATCCAGAACACCCGGGTCGAGTAAGAGGTGTAGGGGTCTACAGGGGCTGGAAGGAGGTGTTCCGAGTGGAGGGACAAAAACCTCGAAGAAAATCTCGTGCCAAGGTAAACAAAGACGAGATAGTTGCGCAGATACGCGCGGAGGTGAGCGCAGAGTACGACGCAAGGTTTGCTGAGATGCATGCAATGTTGACACAAATTAGATCAGCAACTACGCAGCCATCCGAGCAACCACCTCCCATTTCGCCGGGAATTCGGCGAAGTAGTCAAGCATCCGGCACGTGGGGCGCCTTAGACGATTTGGATAATCTCAAGGTAATCAATACTTCTTCATAATCTAAAGGTATTTAAAACCTGTTTGCAACCTTGTTAGACAATATCGCATCACTAAAATAAACAACTTTCCTATAAATTTGCAGGACCCCAGAGCATGCGACCTCGTCCTGCGGAATGGCAGTGTTTCTATTATCGTTGCTAAGGGCGTTGTACATCCACTCGCCAAAAGTGTACACAATACTCAGCTAAGACCCGACCATGCATGCGTGCAGGTTGAGTTAGTCGTGGATGGATGGCAGCGCGTACCCCTTCCTGTCCCTACCGACGACGCGGTTGTGCTTGATGACGCACGGATGTCATTTGTCCAATGGCCCAAGAGTCAGATTGTTTTGGATCAGGTAATCCATAAAATAATTCATTTATTTTGTTACATTCAACTCATTCTTTTTGAAATACTAGAATAATACATCTATAACTTGATACAGACACGAGGAGATGATGTTACCGGTACGGCTCTCTCACCGGTACGCCTGACGCGCCACAATCACCGCCCCGTCCTATGGTCACAGAAGAAGAATACAGCCGTTTGCCCAATGATTTGCGCCTTCTCCACGACTACTTGATGACGGCGCCCGACGGCATGGAGGCTATCGTCATCCCTGTCCCACCTGGGATGTTTCTACACGAAGGCAGGGAGCTCCTGCTGTTGTTCAGAGACTTCAAGGACCTCTTCCACCACTCGTCATCCGACAAATGGCTCGATGTTTCACACATCACCATTTTCCTCATGTTAGTGATATTAAAATATTTTCATTATTGTATAGAACTCAAATATATATTCTAATTACAATATGATGAGTTTTCAGGAAGCTAGTCCGAAACTGTGATGAGATGGTTGAAAGGAAGAACTTGTGCGTGTTTCTGGACCCCGAGAAAGTGAGTGGTACGGCAGCGACATATTATCCGGATATGGCTATCGAGTACATGTCTTCTGCGATGCATCGTGCTAAGGTGGAGGAGAAGAAATTCATTCTCATGCCATACCACGAGGGGTTAGTTCTAATCTTAACTTATGTGTTGTTTATATTTTAATTAAAGAATTGTATAAAGGAATTAAAAGTTAAACATAAAAAAATGAAATCACACCATCAATCATAGCAAATACTAGTGTGACTTTTATATGCTAAAGTACTATAATTCTTCTCCTCGATCCAACAGCAAACATTGGTGCACGATTCTCATTGTGCCGTACTTAAGTGTGGGCATAATTATTGATTCTTGTAAGCCACCAGGAAGGACTGCGGCTGCCAAGTGCAAAGTTATCTTGCCTTTTGTGAATAAGTAAGCAATAATAATTCTATAGGTTTGCATTTCTTTCAATCATATCAAATTATAAAATTGCTAATTACAATCACTCACTTTTGTAAGGGCTTTTGTGAAATATATTAAAGAGGGAGGATCAGATAGCACGGGCCCGGGCAAGAAAAGCAAGTTGAATTGGAAGTACATGTTGGTGAGCACACTTTATGAGTTAGAAATTTCATATCTTGTTAAAAAAATTATTGTCATTCTAACAAATGCCGCTAAATGTAAATTTCAGAGCCCGCAACAGAAGGAGGGTTGGGAATGCGCTTATTACACGATGATATTCATGTTTGACTTTGTTGAAAGAATACAATTTGAATTCCCAAAAGCGGTATGTACTTCATATGAATTTCCTATATAATAAGTTGATATCTACCTTTTCTGAAATACTAACTATTATCAAATTATAATTTTGTAGAATGTGACAAAGCAAGATCATTACTCTTGGGATCAGATCGACGATGTGCGGTGCATGTGGGCAAGGTGGTTTGCCATGGAATTTTGTAATCCTCGATATGGATTTGCATAATTTTGTATAATTTGGTGTATATGAATATTGTATAATTTATTGCATATGGATTTCTGGCTAATCTGAAAAATATGAATTTCTTGCTAATCTGGAAAATATGGATTTATTGCTAATCTGGAAAATATGGATTTCTTGTTATATGAAATCTGGAATATGGAAAATCTGGAATATATAGTTCTGTAACAAAAATGGCTAGCAAAACTGGAGGCTAGCCAAAAAACAAAAAATACCAAAAAAAGAAAAAATGTTCTTTCTACACGGACATTTAACTAAAGTCCGTGTAGAAAAAAAAAGAGCTACACGGACATTTAGTTAAATGTCCGTGTAGAAAGAGGAGAGCTACACGGACATTTAACTAAATGTCCGTGTATAAAGAGTCAAGCTACACGGTTTATTAGTTAAAAGTCCGTGTACAAAAAGAATCGTACACGGTTTTTTAGGTAATATCCGTGTAGCTCGGTAAAATGGAGAGCGACACATTCTGGTCTTTGTACACGGCTGTTTGTGAAGTTATACGTGTAGAATCTTTAAAATTGCACACGGCCAAAAATCCTTGTGTAGTTATTGAACTAATCGTACACCCTCGATTTAAACACGGTAGGAAATCCGTGTAGCTCCTCCTTTATTGTCCGTGTATAATCTCTTTTTTTGTAGTAGTGAACCATAGCCTCACTCCTCAATTATTGTTTAAACAAAAGAATAATCAGCTAATTGCATATTTAAAAAAATGGGCACTCACATAAAAAAACAACATAAAGGCGTAGATTCATCAGTTCGAGGTTCTATCACATTAGATATTATCGAATCTAAAATCGGTATCTGACTGGTCCCATCATGAATCATCTCAAATTGAATCAACCCCTACAAGTTTCAAATTACTCAGAAAAATTTACGGATGCAAATATAGTAATAATTTATTTGAAGTTAGGGAATTGCATGGCATTTGCTTAATCCCCCTAAGAAAGACTTCTCTAGCCGCATCCCTGCTAGAGAAATATAATTCAGAACATATAGTAAAAGAGCAAACTTAAAAATGAACTGATTATTAAGGGGATTAATTAAAATATTATAATTTCTATCATACTTCGGATTTATTTTATGATTTGAATGTTACAATTTTAATTATAATTATTTGCAAAGTTAATGTAAAGCAGCTGATTGGGCATACAGTTTGCAAAGCAGCTGAATCCTCACAATTAAATATTTTTTTTGTATCATACCGCAAATGTGAATTGTGCAAAGTTAATGTAAAGATTTGAAGCAACTTCAACGTTCTTTCCACTACAGCATATTCAATTTCATTCTCATATAACTCGAAAGCACCCTTGATATTTCCCTGATATAATAAAAAATAATGAAAATAAGTAAAAGAAAATTAAAAATTAAAATAAAACAGCAATGAAGAGAAGTTCTTGGCACAGTAACACAAGGCATGAAAACATCTTTACTTCTTGGTCAAATAAAAAAAAATAGAGGGAATAGAGGGAATTAAGAGAGCAGATATGGAAGAATAGGAGAATAGTGTAATATTTTCAAACCGGACAGAGTTACATTAAAAATAGTAAAAAGAAAAGAATATTTAAAGATAATTGAAAAATTGAAAAAACATAATTGGAAAATTGTTGACTCAGCCAGACTTGGTCAGACTCGCCCAGACTCAGCCAGACTTGGCCAGACTCGACAAGAATTGGGTTGACTCGGCCAAGTCAAAGACTTTTCATCCGAGTTTTGCTCAAAAAATCGCACAAGCGCGAGACCCGGGTGAAACTCAAACCGGACACGGCCGATACTGAGTTGACTCGGCCGAGTTTCCAAACCATGGGTTTACTAATACTAAATAATGTAATAAAAGTTTTGGACTTAATGGCATATTTAGCCATTATAAAAGTAAAAAGTTGGATCAAGATAAATCAATAAATTTAATCTGGTACTACCTGGCGAAGAATGCTTGACTTCTCTGATCAGTGAAACTAATGCATCAATATCCGTGCTTGCATTACCCACCATTTCTCTCAGCTTTTCTACAGTACAAACTGAAAAGAAGAAATTTAAGAAGTATACTAAATATTCTATCATGTATGCTAATTTATCATCTTTTCGAATACTTGGTACGACTTTTATAATTCATATAATGAACAGCTTTCATATATATGTCATGTATATACAAGATCATGAGATTGGATCCATGTTTTACTGAAAAATTAAAATTTGTAACAGTGTATATTAAACTATGATAAATAATCAAATAGTACTAATTTGCTTCAAATATCATAGGCAAGCTTAATATATGCCAAACAAAGTGTACACAATTTTTTTAATTTTTGAAAAGCTATTATCCGATAGTCAGGTGAAGGCATTTATAAGGGATTCTAATAGGTTAATACATATCATGTCAGGACAAGTGAAGTATCACATTTGATCTACTAGACAGGGTTCTGTAACAAAAATAATTCCCAACTAATTGCTTAAAAGGGTAAAGTGTAAATATTTTGAATATGAAAATGGGTTCTTGCATCTTTTCTCAAATAAACTGATAAACCAATAAATTGCAACATTTCAGTCCTAAAAAAATATTTCACATAGTTACTTGAGTATGAATTATTAATTCTTCTTCCAATCGCATAAAGTATCAGATTTTGACAAAAATTAGCCCAAATTTTAATTTAGGAATAAAATCTGATCACTTTAACACTTCAATTCCTTAACACCTACACTTCACACACTCAGAGAGAGAGAGAGAGAGAGAGCGAACTGGAGTTGTCCATTAGGCGAAATCGTAGAACAGGTGTAAAATTGAAATGTGCTCGGAGACTAAATTTTACATTTTTTGGAATTTTTTTACTATTTATTAAGCCACTTTGAAATTTTCCGGACCACCGGATCAGCGATTTTCAAAGTGGCTTAATAAATAGTAAAAAAATTCCAAAAAATTTAAAATTTAGTCTCCAAGCACATTTCAATATAGAGAACATGTTGAGCGGTTCGGATCGGTTGTTTAGATTTTCAAAATAAAAATATGAGCGTGAAGTAAAAATGACATCTTACTTCACAACTCACCATAGCCCAGCTCTATATATATAGCTAGTCATCTTCAGCTTTTAATTAAATCCAGTACCTCAGATTTTTCCTCCTCTAGTCTGACAATCCTTACTTTCAGGTATTGCACGACCATTATTTCAGGCGGTATGAAAAAAAGTTTCCACATCGGACATATGGATGCAAATCTGATCAGCGCAATATCGATTCAATACAACAACGCAGAGTCGTCGGAATACTACATCCAAACCTTGATTAGCATGCAGGACCAAAGTTTCATCTTTGCACCATACCACGAGACGCAATTTTCATAGAGTTCACTAACCCCACTAGCTCTTTTCTTGCTAACTTACAATTTCTATGGGTTAGTAGAATATAGCTATTCTTCAACTAACCCAATTTGCTAATTGGTGTTTGGATCACCAAGATTTGAGAATAATGGAGCTAACTCAAGATTAGCTCTATTCTTGGATGATCTAAAAGTACTTTTACACATGTTAGGTCATGTTTCAAATATAGCTGTCAGTTTTAATCAATTAATTAATCACTTCAAATGAGTCCAAAATGAATATAAAAAACATCTAATATACATACAACAATCAATACTATGATATGTTTCTTGAAAATATAATTGAATATTTCCAATTAATTAAATAAATATTTGTACATAAATTATTAAATTATAAGCTTAACTGTCCGATTTAATAATTTTTAAATAGTTAAATGACTCCAAAGTAAGTAAAAAAAATAAAAACCTTTGAGTAACCAAGCCTCATGTACATGCTACACCATCTCATGTATCAGGTTTTACAAAATACAGCTTGCATTAAATTAGAATGACATGTTTGGCCATATAAAATTATGAATTCACTATTGATTCAACCCATTTAAAACCATGATTAAAAAATTATTGTTTTTAATCATCCCTATTTTTATTCTTAATCTCAATAATAATAAAAAAATAACAGCAATCTTCCTTTGTCTTATATTTGAATTACAACATGTTCACTTGAACTAGTCTCCAATAAATAACTCTTTTTTTTTGGAAAATACAGCTTGAATTAGCATGGGATGATTGGTCGTATAAAATCATGAATTAACTGTTGATTTAACCAATGAATGAGACATTTACACCACACCACACCACACACTACATTGGGACTAGGGGTGAAAACTGGTTGGATATTATCTGACCGAATCCGGATCAGTATTCGAAAATTAGATATGGATATAGTTTTGAATTTTAATTATTCGCATTCTAATAGTAAATATATACCATATAGTTAATATATATTATGAAAAAATTTATGTATATATCTACGAATATCCGTTATTCGATCCGTATCTGTATGTATTTGTATAATATCTAATCTGTATCCGTATTCCAAACATGCCAACAACAAAAGCTCTTCCAGTTCTCTGCATTCTCTTCGTATTTTTCACAAATTCTCTTGTATTGCATTGTACCGAGGCTGCTCGAACCCTGGAAGAGAGCAAGGCTGATGGTTAGTAGTTAATTTATCTCTTTCATCTTTAATATATAGCTGGTGCATTCAAAATTTAATTCTTATTTTTTTAACAAGCTAGTATTTAAACTTAATTGACATGATAATTCAATGAAACTTGAACCAGTATCTTTTAATTTAATTTCCCTAATTAATTAAGTGGTATGTTGAAATTTTTAGTAATAGATAAATTGAGAGAGATATTTTCCGTATTTCTTTAATTAATTAAGTGGTATGTTGATCATAGACTCTGCTGCAGCTGACCTCTGTGAATGATTCACTACAACACACAGAATTTTGAAATAGTAAAAATTACTTAAAACTAATTCTCTATAATGGTTTGTTCTCATGTTTCTCAATTTATGATGTAAAAACAAATTTAAGTAAACTACAATTCATTAAATTGTTAAATCTTAACTTCTTGGCTAGATCCAAATTTATTTTTAAGTTGATCTACTGTCTGCTAATTTTTAATTATACTGAGTCATGAAATATAATTGAGGTAGAAATTTGGTACAAACCTTATTGTTGGACTACAATTGTATTTGTATTTTGTATTTGTAGATAACACAAGTAAAAAATAGAGATATTGAATTCGTTTATTATTTTTTTGTTATTACGTCTAAGATACAATAAATTTAAGATTTATATATCTATCGTTGCGACATTGATATTGCTTCTTATTACCCAGATTATTGAATTTTTTTTTCTTATTAATAGTTTCTTATTTTGTCTAAGATACAGTCAATAAAGATTACAAAAGCTTTAAATATATTCATTAAATCTTCTACTACGTACAAACAATGTATCAGTTGAATTATGTACTATAACTATATATATGTGAAAATCTACCATATCTAATGGGGAAGTAAAAAAAAAATGGTCCAGCCAAATTTATTTTTTAGAGAAATACATAGGCCACGCCCTTGCCACCCAATAATCTTAAGGAGAGAAACGCCACACTACATAACATGCATGTTTATAAAAAAATTATAAGTTAAAAAAATATATATTAACAAATCAAAATTAATCAATAATTATAATTATTATAAATCATTAAACTTCAAAATTTAATAAAACATGAAAGATAAGCATATATAATTGAATAAGTAGATTTAAATTTAAGTGTGTTTGTAATACCATTTTTTATTATAGCAAGTACCTCAGCCCATTAAATGCAGTTTCCATAAGGGGGATTCAATTTCTTCAGTTAATTAACCCAACAAAAATCACGATTTCAAACTATAAAAAATTGTACAGCCTAAATGACAAACCTAACAAGTCATTTTGACTGAGATTAACAGAGTAACAAACGCTATCCTAAGACTAAATAAAAAGCAGATGACTAGATATGATGCGAAAATTTGCTGATATCATTTACTTTAAAATCAGAAGCCAAACTTGGAGGATAACACTGGAAGTAGATAAAAACAATTGTGTATGTATACCGTGTGGTCCATATCTAATTGGAAAAAAAAAATATGGTCCAACCAATTTTACTTTTAAGAGAAAAAACAGGGACCAATCCCTTGCCACCGTATCTGAAGGGGAGAAATGACTACAGATATATAATAGATGTGCAACTACAACAAAAATAAGCATTTCACAATAATAACATAAAAGTAAAACATATAAATTACAAAAAAATGATATTAATAAATCTGTATGTTCTGTTTGATATTCGTAATCCTTAATTCTAATAAAAGGAAATTGTCAAATTCGATTCCGAAGCTTATTTTTATAGTTAGGTAAGAACGCTATCAAATAAACAAACGAAATTCTAGGTATCAAAATGGATTTCTTATTTTTATAGTTGGACGATTAACTTAGGTCAGAACGCTGGGCTCTTGGAAAATAAATTAATATAGGCCCATGGTTAAGCCCAAAAGAGATTATACCTCAACAGCGGTAAATAGCAGAAATAACTATTTTCATTCAACAGGCCCATGGTTAAGCCCAAATGAAACTTTTGGACATGGCTAATATTGTGTTCTTATCCTTGCTAGTGTATAAATTTGGTTTTCTCCGTTGAAAAGGATCGTCTTAATAGGTTTTATTCCTTGAAAAGACTCATCTTATATTGTCCAATTACAACATACATCACAAAAATATTGCCACTTTTTCTAATTTCCCAAAGGAAGATGTGGTACTCAAAATGCTTTTGTCACCCAGAGTAATCTCCCAAGGGAAGATGTTGTCCAATTACAAGGTTTGTAGCAATCTCGAATGTAAACTGTTTTTCTCCAATTTCGATTTTGATCATTGTTTTTGAATTTTTTTGGTCTTAGATGGGGATAAAGATGCCAACACCTATCCTGAGTGTGACCATCATTTTTACAGTAGTTACATTTCTCATTTTTAGATTGATTTGGGCGATTTTGAAAGCTAGGGTTTTGATTGAAATTGAGATTTTTTACCGCTAAGCCATGGTTCTTGTGTCCCTCATGGCTTGCAGTCTGTGGACCATTCATGGCATGTCTCCTACTTTCCTCTTGTTAGATTAAACATTTAATTTGAGAATAAGAAGGAAGAGGTACTATGGTCATGATTTGAGATTTTACGGCTTCATAGCTCGGGTTTAGACCCGCGAGATACTAAAAAATATCATCCTCTTCAGCTTGCCTTTGCAGTGTGGCCAGATCTGTTGTTATTGGTCGATAGGAACGAAACTCATTTCGTTTTTTCTCAAGAGCACTAAGGTACTCCGTATGGCTTCTCGACCCTTGTTTTTCTTATTGAATTTCCTGCATGAGTTGATAAATATGTGAGAAATTATTTTGCTGACCATACATAGATTTTACCGCTTTCCATAAATCATGTGTTGTTTCGGCCATCATAAAGAGGTCGGATATAGCTGGCTCCATGGAGTTTAGTAGTAAGGTGATGATTCGATCGTTTGTTGTTCTCCATTGTTTTGTTGCCTTTGTTTCTTCGGGAGTTAGCTTGTTTGGATCTTTGATTTCTAGTTTTTTATTTTCACCAGTGATGTATTCTAACATCTCTCGACCACTCAGGGCCCTAGATGCTGTCCTCGTCCATGACACGTAATTTTTGCCATTGAGCAAGGTATTTGTTAGGTTCGAGAAGTTCGTTGCTTTTTCTTGAGCCATTTTTCTTGTTGAAATTTGTTGCAGGTTTTTTTTTTTGGTCACAGAGTCTTTTGCTCTGATACCATGTTAATTTTTGTAAGAGAGAAGAAAAGAGATTTAAGAAAGCAAATTATTATTGCAAACTTATTTTCAGCTTTACATGTATCTCTAATTATAGAAGAAATAAAAAAAAAACTAGCCGTTACACTATGAGCCTATTTAATTACAACCACTGTCTCCTAGTCTATTAATTACATGACACTATTCCCTACAGTTAGTTTAATGAGTTCCAGAATGTCAAATTAAAATGTCAAGTATATAAGATGGAGATCTATATTTAAAGTGGGAATGTTTTCACCGATTTGTCGTTTGGTTATAAATTGATTGATTGTATATTTCATTATGGATATTTCTCAAACCCTGTAAAATACTTGTACCATGTATTGTTAGCCAACACTTGAAAGAGCTAGCTTCAATATATGCATGTGCGGTGGACCATACATACATATATCATCATTAATAAGATTAATTGTGAAGAAAGCCAATGGTATTTTGGTTCTATGTTCGATCGGAAATGTCTGATCCGCATTAAGATTCGTGTGAATCTGATTCACACGAATTTTGAAATTGTTTGTGCGTATCTTGACGGGAATCAGACAGTTCTAATATCATACCAAATTTGATCCGATATCATCGAAAAGCTTCCGATTCCGGCATAAAAGAACTATGGGACACTAGGTATTTCTATCCCCATAACAGCAAACTCAGGATCATCATTCATCAAATCCTTAGACGTATGCGCACAACAATCTTTTTCTTTTTTTAATAATTCAAAGTTTAAATCTTAAATGATAATTATTAATTAATTATATTTTTTTATATTTCTTTATCTGAAGTAATACGTACAAGTCAAAATCGTAAAACTTCGAGTTCACTTTATACAAGATCAAAGGATTGAATGCAAAAATGAATCACAAAAATCGTCGACCTTCAATTTCACCCTTTGATCTTGGACAAAAAAATAATTATTGATCAAGCATTATTTACAAATACGACAAGATCAATGATTCACTTTCATTATCTTAAATTTGAAATTAAAATACTAATAAATAAAATTTTGGGGATCAAGCATTATTTTACAATACGACAAGATCAATGAATCACTTTCATAATTTAAAATTTGAAATTATAGCACTAATAAATAAAGTTTTGTAATCAAGCATTATTTAACTAATACGACAAGATCAATGATTCACTTTTATTATTTTAAAATTTGAAATTAGATTACTAATAAATAAAGTTTTGTCATGAAGCAATATTTTACAAATAATGCAAGATCAATAATTCACTTTTATTGAATACCAGCTGCTTGGTACCTTCTCTGTTCAATGATTTCATGAATGAAATCAGTGGTATACCCATTATTATTAAAAAATAACTTTTATTATTTTAAATTTGAAGTTAGAATACAAATAAATAAAGTTCTTGTGATCACGATAGGACACTAAAATTGTAATCAAATTATTTGTGTGTTGAAAGGGCAAAGAGAGTTGGGATTGGGTCCCGTATGACCCAAGAGAGCTCAGAAGCCGACTTCACAATTGTTATGGGCTGCCTGTGAGGAGATTGTTGTTTTTCACGGAATATTTTTAGTTACCATTTAAAAATAATAATATATAAAGGTGGGGGTTATCTACGCAGCTCTTTTGATTGGTGCGAAGATATTACCTATGTAACCAGTTTATTTATTTATCAGTAGTTTGGTATTTTGTAAAGGTTTTGAGGATGAATGAATGAAGATAAATTATATTTTACATTACACAAATTAGTGGTTTTCAAGTTAGAGAATAGTAGGTTGAACATAATACAATACTTATATAAAAAACATATATGTTGTGTAAGAGGAGGATTCAAATATATCTCTATTTTTTGTGCCTCCATCATGCCTTCATTTTTAAAAACTTTAATAATTCAAAATTTAAAACTTAAGAGTTAAAATAAAACTATTAGATATGATCTATATATTTTATCTATGCACTTGTAAAAAATTATTACATTCCAACTTTACTTTGTTTGACATGAAGGGCTTGTAAAAATGTCTTGATATCAATAAACGTTAATCTTTCAACTTTATTTTGTTTGTCATCGTGACAATTTAGTCGCCGCTAACAACTAATCGGCCAATTAATCAGCCAAAACAACCGTTTTTTACATCACTAGATGTCTGTCTTACTCATCAGATACGTGAGAAAATGTACTGATGTAGGAAGAATACAAATCGGATTTGTTTGTAAATGAGTTCGGTAATTTCGGTTGGAGGGATAATGGGTTAGGTGGAGAGAAGACGGATTGGATATTTGTGGAGTTTGAGGTTAGTGAGAGATAGATGGGCTTATATTTGTATTAGGTTTCATTGGGTCCTTTTATACATCAAGCACATGTACAGGCCTATATATGAGGTTTACGTGTTGAAAGGCCTAATAGGGCTGGGTTTAGGGCCCAATATAATAGGAGAGATCGTGATCAGAAACCAATTGTGAAAGTGGTCCAACCTAAGAGGGCTGGGTGCATGGGCTACCTGTGAGGAGGTTTATGTTTTTCAATTTGAAAATTTGAGAATAGTATTGTCAATATGTTTAAAACTATGAGATATCAGTTTTTTTCAAAATACAGAATAGGCAAATAAACTACGGACATTGAGTAGTTAGTTATCCAAAGCACTCTTTATATATCTTCAAGTCTCCGGTCTCCCACAAATAATGGAAGCAATAAAAAAATTCCCTAATTTTGCACTTCGAATTAAGTCTCCAGTCTCACACAAATATAATGCAAGCAATAAAACAAAGCTTTTGATCAAAAATTCCCTAATTTTGGATTTCTCGTTATTTTAGTACTGACGGAACGAAAATAAGATCCTCATTTGAAAAATTAAGTTCCATTTATATATAGAGAGAGCTGCAAAATGGATGCCACTAACAATTTGGAGGAGAGGACATTTGTTTTCTATTTTTGAACATGACTAAAATTTTGATTTTTCTAGTATAGATATGATGAGGTTCTTTCCACGGAATCCAAGGAGGTCCCGATGGGCATCAGATCAAATTCGGACCGATGGCCGGTCGGAGCTATCCGATCCACATCAAGAATCACACACACAACTTTAATTTGTGTGGATCAAGTGCGCATGAATCTTGACGCTGATCAAAAGAATCTAACCGGACATCCGACAGAATTTGATCCGATGCCAATCAGACCGCCCTCCACTACCTTTCAACAGCTCCCCATCCCCCACCTGAGCTTAGAGATGAGGATCTCAAGTTAACTCCAAGATTTGTAGTTCTTAATATTTATCAGACTTCCATCAAAAGTTAAATCTTATGAAAGTAAGATAAAGCTAAATCTTATTAAAGTAAGATAAAGATAAATCTCATTATATGGTGTTGTACTGATATTGAGTTTTGGCCGTTGGTTCTAGGAACTTTCTTAGTGCAAAATGATTCATAATTCGGGTCCCATGTCCCAACTTTCATAGTCAGTCATCCCAGTCCGGTCTTCACGAGAACAATATAAAATATTTTTCTGCTGCAAGATGACAAATTGGCAATCCTTTTATTTTGTAATAAGATAGGAAGGGGTCAGGCTTCTAATACTATATTTTATTGATAAATTAGACATGGAATACAATCAATTTAGCAAAAAAGCGTGAATTTTTCAATGAATTTTGAGCATAAAAATGGAGCTGATAACAGTACCCACGCTACAGTACCCGCAACTATATAACTACCATAACTATCTTGAGAACCGCAAAAACTCTAGTACTGAATTTTTTTTGTCAAGTATTAATATCTATGCAAGGAAGTATACATTGTTTTTAAAACGGGAATGAGAAGTTAAATCAGCAAGATGCAAATTCAGATCATATCACGATTTTCAAACTTTAAGTTACATCAATGCAGAATAAATAAGAAAAGAAAAGGAAAAGAGTATCTAGCAATTATGAGAATCAAATAATTAATAAATGATTACTACATATGCAATATGCTGTGGCTTTCTGCATACTGCATAAAAACCTCATTTAAAAACATTAGTTGTATCAATTGTAACATGTGTTGCTCTGGGAATGCGTGTTTAGATTCAGTATCTTAGATATTGATTTAATTTTATTATTCAATACTATAAAATAGGTCCACGTTTCAAAAAAGGTTCTACTTGCAATACTAACAACGTAGATGTTGTTCCATGGAAGAGTTTAATTGGAAAAAAAAAAAAAAACATTTCAGCGATTCTTTCCATAGAGTTTATATTCTTGATTCCTTTGGGACAGTGATGTTTGTCAGTGTATAGACCATGACCAGAAAAAAACAAGGAGATAGACCATGAGAGAATAGGCATTTAATGTCAAGGTAGCGTGGAAAAAGGGGCATGGTTTGAACCGAGGGAACGTGCTACAACAGAAAGTAAACCAATTGTGGACCCCTTATTCTCTTCCATATCTCTTTCACGTCTCTTTCACATTAGAAATTATTGAGTTAATTTCTACCCGTTTTGTACTACGCATCTACCCAGAGACATGTGTGCATCTACCCAGAGACTTCCACCCATTGATGGATTCAGTGTATTGCTTTAAGACACTGTGATAGTACTGTGGGTTATTGCTTTATGACTTCCACCCATTCATATATAGTACTCTTTTTGGTTTTTTGTTCTTGGTTTTCAATGCATAGTACTGTGGGTTATTGGGATTTCCACTGTGATACTTGTACTATGCATCTACCCAGAGACTTCCACCCATTGATGGATTCAATGTATTCCACCCAGAGACTTCCACCCATTCATATATAGTACTCTTTTTTTGTTTTTTGTTCTTGGTTTTCAATGCATAGTACTGTGGGTTATTGGGATTAATTACAAGCACAACCATGAAGCATGTCAAATTTTAATTTCCCCCATGTAAGCGTGTATCACGGGGTTTGAATTGATGTGGTTCGAGGTAAATACGTAATGTTAAAACTTTTGGGGTATACATAAATTATTCTTAATAAAAAAATTCTTTTGCTTTTTGTGGTTTAGTTTTAAATAGGCAGCAAATAACGTCAATTTAATTGTTGTTTTATATTTTTTAGATGTGCCAATATCATCCTATCAACATTTATTAAAAACGAAAGTGATATAATTTGAAGTGCACATGAAGTGTCCAAAGGTTTCTCTATTTCACATGCAAATTATTTTTACTTTAGTCAAATCACAAAAAAAAAAAAAAAAACTACGACAACATACTTTTTTCTTTATTTTCATCACACATCCTCTTAAATTATTATACTATTATATTAGCTTAGTGAACAAACATACAACATCAACATCATGCATTCTTTAAAATCTTCTTCCAAGTGAACAAACATACAACATCAATCACAGTAACACAACACTCTGCCCAACCCTCCCTCTCTTTATTTTCTTTGGAAGCTGATAACAATACCCGCGCTACAGTACCCGCACTGTACCCACACCATAACAACCATAACTACCATAACTATCTGGGGGACCGCAAAAACTCCAGCACAAATTTTTTTTTTCTAAAGTATTAATACATATGCAATGAAGTATTTATACCTATGCACGGAAGTATTTATACCTATGAGGTGAACAATTTTTACGTAGATAATTATCTCCCAAACCAAATCTCCCAAACGTACCCGCACCATAAATGCCTGTAGGGGGCACTTAAACTACATGGGGAGACCATACATCTTTTTAGAGGTGGATTTTTTTTCTCCGTTCAATCTCATCCATATTTCTGACGACGGTGAGTAATTTTGCGACAAATTGGCAATCTTATTTTGTGAAAATAAGACCGGATCAAGGTCCTAATCTTATATTAATTGATTAATTAACAATACGATACAACCAAAAAGTATGAAAGTGAACAATGAGTATTGAGCATAAAAAAATAGAATAAATGTTACATTTCTGATAATATTTGACCAACCAACTCCAAAGTAAAATAAAAATTATCTCGAAATATCCGTTTCAATCTCTTTACATAATATGAAAATTATAGCTCCATTTCATAGCAAATTACAGAATTTTTAAAACTGGGATTGGAATAAAAACATAAGAGATGCGGTCTACTCAAGTCTTTGTCCGACAGGAAAACAAGACCACACATGTCGGCACGATAATTTCTTTAAATTACCCAGAAATGATTTTTGAACCGGGATCAATAACTTAGATTCAAAACATTTTAATTTTTTGCTAGTAACACACAAAGAAATATTTTAATTTTTCTTACAGCTGCAAAAAATCCCGATTGAAAAATGTTAATTTGGATTATTTGTCGTAGTCTTTGTAGTAAATTCAATTCAATAGTATTTCATCTATATATTTTCAAAGATATATAAAAATATTTCTAATATTTTAATAGAAAAATAAAATAATCATAAAATTTTCTAATTAAAAATAAAAAAACACAAATCCGACAATTTTGGCCATAGAAACACTGTTTCAAATGTCAAATCAAAGAAAAAAATATTATGTGCTAACCGTTGAGAATCTAGACGGTCTGGGAATTTTTATAATTTCCACAATAATTATAAAACATCATAACCCTCTATTCTTGATGTTGCATAGGAGAAATATGACTCCTCTTGTTCCCGCACATGTCAAGTGCTTTTAAAGTTAGCAATGAAATTAAACAAAGCCCATATATGGATCACTAATTCACTATTGGATGCACCTGCAAAATTAGAAAAGAAATAAAAACGAGTAGAGGGGTGAGAGGGGATTTGGAAATAGAAGGTTACTTGTTCCAAACTTATGACCTCTTATACGGAAGACATTGCCTCTATTACAGAACTAAAGACTTGTTCTCAAATGTAATTAAACAAACATTGAATAATATATTTTCTGAAATCTTTCGGACAAAACTCCCCTAGTTAGAACATTCTTCGCTTAGTGACAAATTGAGAGATAGATAATTGGTGGTCCAAGAAACATTGAAATTTTTGTCCACAATAAAGTAGTGCATTTGCCAAATACAGAACTATATTGGGAGCATTTTCCGTGTACTAGATTTGCAAATACATAAAAGATTCGCTAACCCCAGCTTCTTTGTTAATTAAAACTTACTTTTCTAACCATACATCTCCCTTTAAAATCTTACTTTTCTAACCATACATAAAAGAAGAGCTGCACTCTGTGAGAGAGAAATTAACCCATTGCCTTCATTACACAAATCATGGAACGTTGTTATAGCGTGCTCACTATTCACCTCCTCTCAAGTCTCTTAATCTTATCCTCCTTTTCTCTCGCTGCCATAGTAACCACTAGTAAAACTGATCGATCAGCACTTCTCTCCTTCAAGTCCCAAATACTTGACGACCCATTTGGAGTCCTCTCCTCATGGAACGAGTCACTGCACCACTGTCAATGGCAAGGGATCTTGTGCGGCCGGCACCATCCCGATAGAGTGACTGCTCTCGTTCTTGACTCCAAACAATTGTCAGGTAATATATCTCCATCTCTAGCAAACCTCACGTTTCTCCAAAGGATGAGTCTCTCTGATAACCAGCTGAGAGGAAGTATCCCAGTAGAGATTGGAAACTTGGGTAGGCTACGTTTTCTCAACTTGAGTAGGAATTTTCTGGATGGTAGCATTCCATCTACTCTAAGTAACTGTTCAAATCTGGAAGTTATTTATTTGAGAGATAATAATCTCCATGGAACCATCCCATCTAACTTAGCGCAATGCAAAGAATTGAAAAAAATCAGTCTGAGGAATAACATGCTCATAGGAGGCATACCATTGGAATTCGGCCTCTTCCCACAGCTCCAAATATTAGCACTGTATGGCAATAATCTCACAGGATCCATCCCACCTTCCTTAGGTAACCTTACCAAACTATCAATTCTCGATCTTTACCAAAATAGCATTAGTGGTCACATCCCGCCTGGCTTAGGCAACCTTACAAACTTAGTGGAACTTCTTCTTTACAAAAATAAATTATATGGTTCCATCCCACATTCCTTGGGTAATCTTCAAAGTTTAACAACAATTGATCTTGGCGAAAATATGTTAAGTGGATTCATTCCTGATGAACTCGGGAAGCTTCAAAACCTCCAGGTTTTTCAGGTTTATCATAACAACATTTCGGGTGAAATACCACACTCCCTTTACAACCTATCAGCGCTGTATTATTTGGGACTTGGTAATAACCAGCTTGATGGAACTCTCCCTTTCGATATGTGCAATGCTTTACCAAACTTGAAATATCTACTCCTATATGACAATCAACTCAAAGGACAGATCCCACCATCCATATCCAATTGTTCTGCTCTTATTTATGTTCAATTAAATAATAATTCCTTCAGTGGCGTGATACTATCTGGCTTTGGAGCCTTACAAGATCTTCAGGAAGTCATTTTGGGAGATAATCAACTAGAAGCCAAGAGACCACCTGACTGGAGTTTCATGGATTCTTTGACCAATTGTACTTTGTTACAACGGTTAGAACTTGACAACAACCAACTACAAGGAGTTTTACCTAGTTCTATAACAAATCTTTCTACTAGTCTTCTTGAACTCTCACTGTCTAGTAACCCAATTTCAGGAAGCATACCAGCAGAGATCCGAAAACTCAATAACCTAATCATGCTTGACCTAGGTGGAATGTTTCTCAATGGCACCATTCCATTAGAAATTGGTTATCTTTTCAAATTGGGATGGTTAAATCTGAGCAGTAACATGATTTCAGGTCAAATCCCAGCAACTTTTGCCAACTTTACCCAAATGACCCAGCTATATCTAGAAAATAATGCATTAGAAGGGAGAATACCACCAGAGTTAAGTAGCATGAAATTATTAGAACTCCTGAATATTTCAAATAATAAGTTGGTAGGTGAAATTCCCAAAGAAATCATGGGTCTTCCTTCTCTTTCCATTAGTTTCGACTTGTCACACAATTATCTAACTGGCATCTTGTCACCAGAAATTGGTAACTTGAAAAACCTACAATCAATTCGTCTCTCGAATAACAAGTTGAGTGGAGAGATTCCTAGCACAATTGATGGATGCCAGGAACTTCAAGCCCTTTATCTTGATAGCAATCTGTTCCAAGGAACAATTCCAACCAGATTGAGCAATCTAAAAGGGCTGCAAAACCTTGATGTCTCTAACAACTTGCTCTCTGGTCAAGTCCCTGAATTCCTGGGTACAATGAACTTGCAATATTTGAATATTTCTTTCAATAATTTTGAGGGGGAATTACCAAAAGAAGGCATTTTCGAGAATGCCAGTGGTCTAGATGTAAGAGGAAATCCAAAGCTTTGTGGTGTACCTCAAATGAATTTGTCATATTGCATCTCACAGCCTTCCACACAGAGACATCACTCTCGACGAAACATGGTGCTCGTAAGTTCTGTTGTTGGTTCTTTTATTTGCATAATTGCAATCATTTGCTCGTTAGTGATTTATTATACTAGAAACAACCCTCGAAACAAACCACAATCTGATAAAGCTTTGAAATATGGGTTAGAGCCTGTTTCATACACTGACCTTCTTAGAGCCACTGAAAATTTCTCCCTGAATAATCTAATTGGAAGAGGTTCATTTGGAGAAGTTTACAAAGCCATTATGAGCTTCGAGAATGTGACAACCGTTGCGGTGAAGGTGCTAAACCTTGAGAAACACAGTGCTTCTAGAAGTTTCTTCTCTGAATGTGAGGCATTAAAAAATGTGAGACACCGGAACCTTATAAAAGTGTTGAGTTTGTGCTCTAGCATAGACTACCAAGGTAATGATTTCAAGGCTTTGGTTTTTGAGTTCATGCCAAATGGTAGCTTGGCCACATGGTTGCATCCAAATGCATGTACAGATGGGCCATTCAGAAGCCTCAGCTTCACCCAGAGGTTGAACATTGCATTTGATGTGGCGGCAGCCGTAGATTATCTCCATTACCATTTACCTGCACCAATCGTGCATTGTGATCTCAAACCTAGCAATGTACTTTTGGATGATAACATGACTGCACATGTGAGTGATTTTGGATTAGCAAGGTTTTTGGTTCAACCTGATACCATGCCTTCTCAATCAATGTCGAACACCGGTGGAATCAAAGGTTCTATTGGCTACATTCCTCCAGGTATATAGCAGCGCTTATTATTTGAGTAGTAGTTTTTTTTAGTATGTCCCTGCAACAAAATAATTCATAGACTTTGTTAAGGTTCAAACAAAAACTTGGCCAAGTTTGTTCAAATGGGAAAGCTAAAGGGAAATATTTATTACCTCATTTATACTGACATGATTGAGACTTACTTTTATTATCTATGTATACTTATTTAATTTACCGTTTTGGGCTATATAATTTGAAAAAATACACAAATATATGCACGATCATGTGAGCCCAAGTTTGAACAAACAGGTGAATTATACATATATGTTAATAGGTAGAGTCACAGTTCACTATGCTTCTATACTAAATTTAGGGCTGTAACTATTAACTTTTCATTGTCTAGAGTATGGGATGGGTGGTCGGCCATCGGTAGAAGGAGATGTCTATAGTTACGGTGTTCTTCTGCTTGAGTTGTTCACTGGAGTAAGTCCAACCGATGAGAGAATCAGAGATGGTTTGAGCCTTCAGAAGCAAGTTGAGATGGCTTTTCCCGACCAAGTCATGGACATAGTCGACCCCAAATTATTCTCTGAAACTGATGGAGAACGCAATCTATATGCACCTGAAAATGTCTATAGTTGTTTGGTTTTAGTGATTCAATGCGGGCTTCTGTGCTCCAAAGAGTCTCCAAAAGAACGCATTTCTATCAAAGATGTTACCAAGGAGTTGAACTCAGCACGAACAAAGGTGCTTAGGCCATAGAAACGGAGAAAAAAATATGAAAAGAGAAGAAGAAGAAGGGCTCCACTAAATATGTATATCAGTAAAATTTGGATAGCTGTTGTGGTAATTTATGGTGTTGTAGTATATATGTTGTAATAACGAATGTTATTTCTTTCTATTAACAAATTAGGGGGGGGGGGGGGGGGGGGGGGCTAAGTATTTCAATTGAAAGATGTTTGATATGCACTCAATTAAATAAGAAGATTGTAATGTGTGAATTGCATTAATGCTGCATATTTATATATTGGAGTATTCTCTTAGGCCATAGTAACACCTAATGTTAATGATCTCATCTAGAGTTTCCACACAAATTATGTTAATGTTAATTAAATATATGCAGAATAATGACAACACATTAAAAAAAAAGTAGGATTTAAACAGGCTAATGCAAGCCTAACAAAAGAAAGAAAAAAAAAAAAAAAACATCGATATTTCTTATTAAACCTCTGTGTAGTACAAAAAGATCAGAGAACAAGAACCAGAAAATTAATAAGCCTCCATATCACTGCCTTCATTGCAATTGCCAGCATCACTGCCTCATCAAAATGGACATCTCCAGTTAAACGGTACCCATGCTCGCTATTAGAATCCTTGTAACATTAATAAAGAAATGAGTAAAAATTGCAGCAAAACATTATATTGGCTCCATAATTCAAAACATTAACAAAAACTTACTAAAAATATCACAATTCAACTTTTGCAAATTAAATTGAAAATATATATAAATTCAAACCCCACTAAAGATAAAACTTATGGATTTTCATTTACAATTTCAATTTTCCAATTTTATTTTAGTTTTATTTTTATCTCTTTTATATTTTGTAATTTTTGACATCTCTGATGTCCGTATTAATGGAATCTAGAGCCTCCATCAACCTATAAATTTAAATCTTCTGAAGTAACTTAAAATTTGAGTTTCAATTCAGATCGTTTGTTTTAATTTCAATTGAATCAGATTCTAATTGGATGATCCGAATTCCAAGCTCAAAAATTATTCAAAAACCGTGGCGGATCTGTGTGGGGATGCACCTACTCTCTATAAGTCTGGATCCTCTGCATTACCTCACCGTTTGTGTTTTAATACAAACCATCTGATCATAATTCGGATCAATCCGGTCCAAACTTTTAGTGCACATGGATCATTTAAGATTCTTGCTAATATGTAATGAACGGATCAGATTCAAACCCAAAAAAATAATGTATTTTAGGTGATATGAATTCGTTTCTCTTCTATGACAGTGGGCCGGTGGACTGACTGAGAATCAAGGTCCAATAAAGATTCTCAAATCATAAAACACAACGCTAACGAAGAAACCTAAAAACTAAATACAAGCTGGTTGCTGTCACGTGATTGTCACGTGGAGATTGTAATAACAGTCAAAATGATGTCATATTGTAGTCAAACAAAAGGCACCACGGTTCAATAACAAAGATACTCTTTGTTGTTAAATTGATTGATAAAACTACATATACATAATAACAGTCAAAATTCTAATGTAGCTGATTCAAGAATTTTTAATTTTTTTTAGATATTATTTAGATGTTTTACTCTAATGTAAATTAGTAATTTATTTTTAATTATCCCAATTTTTATTCACATCCGTATTTGTATCCGTCTGACATTTAAAAAGAAATAAATATTGGAATTTACAGAAGTTTTTATTATGAGATGGTATAATAGAAAGCTCATAGTAATAAATATTTTAATAATTACATGCTATTTGAGTAACAAATCCTGGGTGTTTCCTTATATTTGAGCTGAAAACGAGTGAGTCACGAACTACCTCTAACATACATGATAGAAACACTAGTTTATTAAAATTATATAATCACTATGAATGGCTCCAAAAAAATTATGCTAAACTAAAGTTTTGTTGCTGGTAGGCCTTCTTATGAAAGCAATAATAAGTATTTTTTGGCCCAATTCATTGTTTATTGGAACAATTGCATGCATAATTGACCATACAAAAATATTTAAGTACCGTGCATTCGTGCGTACTTTATGTAAAAGGAGAAATATTTCATAGCCATGTGCCTCCACATGAAACGAACGGAATTAATTGAACTTCGTTTATTTTTAAAACTATTATACTTGTATCTTATTTATATATAATTTAAAGTCAATATTATGGGTACTATAAGATTGACTCTCATTGCAGCAAGAAAATTTTATGTGATTGACTCCATTCACGTTTGACCTTCTAACTTGAAAATCTAATTTCGCCACTGCTTATAGCCTTTTACTTATGGAAATTTCACCATTATCAACAAATATGTAAGAGCTTATGGACAAGGGATAGCTATTGGTATTTGTTTGGAGTACACACAACACATTGTCAAAATATGACACTTAACATGTCTAAATATGATTAATATGATAAAATAACACATCTTTTGAATGAATGAGCTTACTTTTTTTTGTGATTAAGTTTTTTTTTGTGATTAAGGTGTCACGACATTTATAAATTTGGCATGCTTATTTTCTATATACTTGACAACATTTTCAATCATATGATACCTAAATGTGATAAGAAAATTATTATCTCACAATTCTAATCTTTAGTTCTCACTAAACCAAAAAGTGGAGAAAACTAAATATTACTTATTCTTTAATTACATTTTCCAATAATATCAAAAGACATAAATTAGTTATTGTAAGTTAATTTTGAACAAATTTATCAATGTAAAACGAATTCACCATTACCAAAAAAAATAAAAAATAAATAGTTCTCATGACGAAATTGATAACGTCATCGGATATCGTTTGTCCAGACGCCCACAATATTTAACAGTACGTGATCATCATTGATGTTCATGAGAACCAAATCGAAGGCCGTGTTGTAGGGTTCATAAACCCGTGTTGTCAAACAACATCGAGTGCAAAGTCTACAATATTTTTTGCCATGTAAATAAGTTTATTTCAAGACTTACGATTAATTAGCATTATGATAGATGATCAATCAGTTCTTCCATAAAATAGAAAAATGAAAAAAAAATTGAACAAAACTGATTTTATATTTTTGCTAAATATTTTTTCAGTCTTTTTATGAATGTAAAACACTATTTACTTCAGATTAGAAATGCAGGGTATTTAGGAGGTAAAAAATGTAAAAAATTGCAAAAAGGACCTTTATTTTATTTTATTTACCAAATCTGCTTATTATGAAAGATATATGCTTTATACTTTTTGGCAATTTGAGATGCAAAAATCAGATAAAATATATTCAATAGAAATGATAAAGCAAGAAAGAAAGATTGAAAATTCCAATAGAAAATAAGAAATTTCCAATTGAGCTTTCTTTATTTCATGAACTGGAGTACATTTGGGGTTACAACACTATTTGGAGTTTATTTCTACTGATTTTAACTGCACAACCTCCCAATTAAGGAATCAATTGTGTATTAAACTAATTGGGAGAGAAGTAGTATCCCAACTACAAAAGTAATTTCAAATTACTGATTTTCAATACCCAATTTAAAATTTATTATGATAAACCATCATGTAAAATTTAACACTAAGATACTTCTGATATTTTAATATTAAATTTTTTTGGGCACTTTCAGTTGTGTTAGATTCGATCTGCTAATTGTTTATATCTTGTGTTATTATTATTTAATTACCAATAGTTAAAAATCTGATGCAAGGATATTACAAACTCAGCACAAATCTGGGTAAATATCTTAACAGAGTAGTTTTCGCTTCATGCAGCGCACAAAGCATATGCAATGCTGTTTTGATTCTATAGCCTGTGCGCTGTACAAAGTCAAAACTGCAATGTTAGAAAGCGCAAATTGACACAACTTTGAAAAAACACTATGCAATTTGTTAAATCATAAAAAGGATCACGGAGTTTTGTCCAAGGAAAAATAATATTTAGATGTAAATTTTTAAATTCACCATTGCAAAACTAAAAAATGAGGGTAATAGGCTGAAGAACTTCTGTTAAATGTAATCATAAGGGAGCATTTCTATTAAATTAACCCTTATCTATTAAAGAATACATGTAATTTTACAGTTATGGGTGTGCTATGAGCTATATAATCGCACAAGCAAGCACATGTGACAAATAGACTCTTAAAATATAAAAAAAACAAGGTTGAAAGTGCAAAATGCAAAAAACACTAACCAAAGATTGTGCCAAGGCTCCTGTAGGAAATATCTGGTATGGCGGTTGTGAAGTCGGCATCGGGTTATTAGATCTGTTCGGGTGTGGATTCAAAACAGGTATATTTTAACCCGACTCCACTTATGAATTTGAGCATTCGCCCTGAATTGGGCTAGCTAATAGCCATCGTACTCCGTGTAATCCTCACCTGTTCCTGTACAAGCATCAGTGGGATCGGACCACGGGTTAGAGTGAAATAGGTCTGCGGACCTGTAATTCGGACGTAAATTAATTAAATATTTAACTAACCATTTGTAACTCTTTTTCCTGTTTAATTATTTTTTTCTTTGTATTCGAATTTAATTAACTAACTACGGTTTGAAATATGCTCAATCGGTTCGGTCGGTTTGACTCGGTTCCGATTGAGCATAAAATTAGGTCTAACTTAATTTAAATTAATCTAACCTGATTTAAATATTTGTTATATTTTAATTTGAAGATGAACTGTTTTAAATAAATTATTATTATATTTATATAAGGTTATTACGTATTTTACGATAAAAATATGTAAGGTATAATTTACATAATTTAAATGGTTATTATTTAACCTTAATAAATACTTGTAATATAAAAGTGCGTTTTCTAATTAATTAACTATAATCAATTTATTTTATTTCTAAGTACGTAATTAATTATATTACGTTACAAATTAATTATTTTAATAATTTTAAAGTCGTACAAATTATTTTAATGATTTGCACATGTTGATTAATTTATAAATATATTATAATACGTTGATTATTTAATTATCCTACTTAATAAATTTCATAATAGTAATGATTCAAAATATTAATATGTTGTTAATTAATTGTCCTTTATTTATTAACAACATATATATATATATATATATATATATATATATATATATATATATATTATATATTTAGGTTTTGTAAAATTAAAACTTAAGTTATTATTTTGAATTAATCAATTTATTTTGTTTGGAGTTTTTGAGTTGATCAATTGTCTAATTATTTAAGAACAGTTAACCACTTCCATTTTTATTTCCAATAACTATTCATAGAAGAGAAATATCAATTAAACCTCAAATAATCTTTTCTTGAATGCAAATTGCTGTTCCAAACTATTACTTACGTTTTCAACATTTTAAAACTAATATTTCTATGAAATTCCCACTAGAAAAGGCTTATCATACAAATTTTTACATTCTGTCACAAAGAGGTCCTTATTCAGGGACTGTTTCCTAAACCAGTTTTATTTTCTGTTACAGTTTGGTCCCTGAACCGTGTCAGATCCGAAGTTTTGCACCACAGACCCTGTTATTTACCAGAATTTATCCAGAGTTGTGTAGAATACTGAATTTACAGAAAAGACCCTGGAATGTTGCAGAATAGCACAGAAAATGCAGAAAATGGGTAACTTACAAACAACCCCTGAATTTTATAAATTTGTCAATTAAGTCCTTGAAAGTTCATAACAGTAAACCAATTTCTCAATATGCACTTTAGCACTCAAACAGAGGTAATATAACAATACAATTTTAACTTGGCCATACGGGTGACCAAATACTAGGGAAAAACAGAGATTAATTATCAAATCAAAAATCAAGGCAAGACAAGAACTTCCACAATTCAAGGTACCCAAGTCTCAAACCATAATCGATTTACATAATCAGAAACTCAAAGAGCTCATAGGCTCATCAAAGGAAACACAACAACAAGTACTTCTCAACGATACACAAGTCACGGGCTTGATTCGACATTGAAATTTACAAGCATAAGAGCCACAAAGCTCCGCCCACATTCAACCGAGAAAAGAAAACAACGAGGCATTTGATAATTTACCCGTATATGATTCCAATTCGTGCCTTGGGCGAAAGTCGGTTAGTGCCTTCTCCAACCTGGCCTCTTGACCGCCTCATGACCCTCCAGCACCAGTGCGCAACCGAGACATCAAGGGGGCAACGAAGCTTAGTCCTATTTGAGTGGAGATGAAAGAGAGCAGAGAGATAGAGAGATATAGAGAGGGAGCGGGGGTCTGAGCGGTCCTACCGCCTACTGAGCGTAGGTGCGCGCAAAGTCGTCGAAGGTGACATGCGCGGCTTGGCCCGAAGCGGCAGATCAGTCGCGTGCGTACGGGGGAGAAATTGAGTGAGAAGGGAGCGTTTCCTTCTCCCTGAGACTGAAGGTAATGAAGGAAAATGAGAAAGAAATTAAAAGGGTGGGGTGGATCCGAACCCAAAGTCAAATTTAGAAGGCCAAAGTTTCTCCAAAAATTTAACAGGAAAAGGAGTGGCTTTGAGATTCGTGCCAATTGTATTTGAACGGTTGAGACAATTTCCAAATTCAAATTTTCATTTAACGAATAACGATCTATACGTCCCAATTTATCCAGCCAATAATCAACGCAATCTACGTTAAATATTTGTACGAAATTGTGAATGTTCTTGATTTAATCCTGCAAATTTATTTGCCCATTCATTAGTTATTAAATTTACAATTGTTATTAATATTTGTATTCTTAATTAGGAAAAGCTTAGTTGTTAATCATAAATCTATAATTTGTAACAATTAGATTTGGTGTAATAACCAACTTATTAATTTAATTTATCCCTACTAATTAACTAACTTTTACTTTTCTTAATTAACTAATTAAAGTTTTAATAAGTTGTAAATTTTAATTGTTAGTCTAAATAATAAATTTAAAATTTACGGATTATAACAGCCTTCTTTATGCCAGGTGCGCTAGCTGGCATACAGGTCAAGTTAATGACCTGTCTCAACATGAGGTACTTTGAATTTCATTTTGTTCGTTTGGATCATAAATAGCACTGAATTATTATATATACCACAGTAGCATTCTTCCTTATCAAAGAGATTATACCTCAACAGCGGTAATTAATAGCAGAAATAACTATTTTCATTCAACAGGTCCATGGTTAAGCCCAAATGAAACTTTTGGACATGGCTAATATTGTGTTCTTATCCTTGCTAGTGTATAAATTTGGTTTTCTCCGTTGAAAAGGATCATCTTAATAGGTTTTATTCCTTGAAAAGACTCATCATATATTGTCCAATTACAACATACATCACAAAAATATTGCTACTTTTTCTAATTTCCCAAAGGAAGATGTGGTACTCAAAATGCTTTTGTCACCCATAGTAATCTCCCAAGGGAAGATGTTGTCCAATTACAAGGTTTGTAGGAATCTCGAATGTAAACTGTTTTTCTCCCAATTTTGATTTTCTGTGATCAACACCTGAATGCATATACTCAAAAAGAACCGAAAAATCTATACATTTTTTTTTAGAAAATGTCTAAAATAAGTGATTGCTTTTGTGACTTCAAAAAAGTTTTAATTTATCTCCTTCCCAACAAAATGTTTGTTATATTTCTAACAATAATATAATATATATTGCAATTTATTTATTATATGCCCATGGTTTGGACCCCAACACCAACACAATCAAGAATTTGGATATAAAATTGCCATTGTGTCAGTAGTGTCATGGCAATAGCCGCCTGTGTAGACTTTATTCAACACCAACCATCTTAGAAATGGAGAAGAAAGAACTAAAATTTCTATTGAAAAAAAGAAACAAAATATGGGCTTGAGCAACTTTTGTGGACCCTAAAGCCCACACAGGTACTTGAGGCCCAAACAGTCAAAGACTGAGATATATGTAACAGGTTTCTTAAGAAAATATTTCTTTAGAAAAGATCCAATCCGGATTTCCATAGTTAAATAAAGAGGATTTTGTTATGAATAAATTATATGAATGTGGATGTCATACCTCTTTTATTTTGTAACTCTCAACATTAATGATCTCAATTTTTATTTCCAAAAATTCATTTCTTCATTTATTATTAGAATTAATTTAGATAGTTTTTCATTTACAATTTGCTGTTTATGAATAAATGTTTTATATTAATCTTGTATTGTATACAACAAAAATATATTAATAAAGAAATTGCCATCTTTTACATTCTCAAAATCTTATATAGTTTATTTATCTTTATTTTATAACAGATTCAATATTTCATTATTAAAATAAAATATTATTTCGAGTCTGACAGTCCTTGTTTTCAAGAATACAAATAGTAAGATGTACATGTGTGACAAGTAGGACAAGTATCCACTGTTATATTGGACGGTGGGGTCCACTAATATTTGGTGCTTTGAGATTCGTGCAGAGATAAAAGAACGGTCCACATCCACTAGTAGTAAAGATTCTCTTTTCACATAATGCACTGGATGCATGTGAATTGTTATTTCTATTAATTAAAAGAATAACGCACCACAAACTCTCTCGTGTCACATGAGACTACGGGAAGCAACTTGTCATATTTATAATTAAAAAGTATGAAATTATAAAACACTAGTCTTGCATGGGATCCATGTCAGTCAAACAAAAGCATAAATACAATTTATGTAGACTGGACTAGGACTTCAATTGTTTTGTCCTTGAGGCCTTGAGGCATCAAAACACAATTAGGTTGCCGAGCTCTATCATGACTTGGCATTTTAAAAATAAAATATAGTTATAACTGTTTTTGATAATATTTGATTTACAATAAGGGAACTAATATTACTGTTAACAGTTATGGCAGTTAAACGACAACATTAATATTCGATCCATTCTATATATATATATATAAACAAAGTAGTCCATTCCTTTTTGGATAATTTATTTTTTATATTTCTAAGAGTAAAATTTTTGTACAATATCTCTCATAGAAATTAGAATAATTACTTGAGTATCCTCAGTCCTGTATTGTCAAAATCCCTCCACCTCATTTAGAAAAATTATGTATTTTGTTTCCCACTAATTATTTTATATGATCCCATTAATTATTATTCTAAAAAGATATTATATAGTCCCCACTAATTATTATTCTAAAATCCCTACAACACTCTTCCTCTGTGATCTCCACTAATTATATGGTCTCCTTTCTTAGTCCCTGCTTTCATCTCCGTGTCAATTTTCATATATATAAATACTTGGAAGATAAGATATTACAATTTGAAAAATAAGATATTAATATTGGTGCGTAACTTGTTATGATCATCCGTTTTTCAGTCCCCCAATCATTCCCGCGTCAACATTCTTCTAATGAAGTAGTGGAAACCCCGTATCACCGCATCAACCTTACCCAATCGTCCCCGCATCAACCTTCCTCTAACAAAAATATTTGACCGCATAGGTATAAATAATTCAGCGCAGAGATATTAATACTTGTAGTACTTGATATTAATACTTTTAAACGTCGTCTAGTGTCATATGTAAAAATATTTGCAAGTATAGGAATAAATACTTGCACGCCGAGGTATAAATACTTGTATGGTGAAGAGTCCGAAAGCACGTCATCATGGATCTAATTTGAAAGAGAAAATTGCGTAGAAAACGTTCATAGTATTAGATTCGCAAAATTTCACACAGATTGTAGAAATATGGACGACATTGAACGGAGAAACGAAATCCACCTCTAAAAACGTGTATGTTCCGCCATTTAGTTTGAATAGCCTCCCACAAATATTTATGGTGCAGGTATGTTTGAGGAATTTGATTGGGAGATAATTATTTACGTAAAAATTATTTACCTCATAGAGATAAATACAAATGGACATAAGTATAAATACTTTATTGCATATGTATTAATACTTTGGAAAAAAAATATTTGTTGGAGTTTTTGCGGTCCCCCAGATAGTTATAGTAGTTATGATAGTTATGATACAAGTACAGTATGGATACTGTAGCGCGAATCTTCCTAGAAATTATAGATCTCTTTAATTTATATTAGCCCAGAAATCGTTTATTAATATATTTACTTGACCCAATAGGAAGCATAGGAATATGGTGCCTCAGTCAAATGTTTGAATGTTAGGTGTAGGAGGAGACTGAAGAATTTGTGATTGATGGGGACAAAAAAATTATTTAAAAATGAGGATGATTCAAATCTTCTATTTTTTTCTCCGTTCTATCTCTATTTTTAATTTTCTAATAACAAATTTTTTTAAATTTGTATATTAAAATAAAACTGTAAAATGTAATCTATATTATTTTCTCTACATTCACATAAAACATTATCACTTTTGATTTTAATTTTAATTATATAAATCAATCATTTGTAAAATCAACATCCATATATAATTTATCCATATCAGTGTATTTTTACAAGCTGTTGATACTAATTACAAAATCCAAATTACGTGATATTTTAAGTGTGCATGTACAAAATGATATAGATAATATCTAATGGTTTCAATTTAATATTTAAGTTGTAAATTTTAAGCTATTGTAGTTCTAAAAATAGAAGCATAGTAGAGGCAAAAAAATAGAAGCATTTAAGGAACTATATATATAGAGAGAGAGAGGAGGGTTCCATTGCCTCCTGTCTTTCATACCTCATCATACCTCATATTTTATATATTCGTTTTCAAAGTCTAAATTGTCGATTTGAACCGTTCATCATGATATACATACTAAAATATATTTGAGGATAAAATTTATATTTTTTGGAAACTGTATACTTTTTTTAAGATGGGTACAAAATTACTGTTTTTTTACCTTTCAAAAAACAATGATTTTCTAACCATCTTAAAAAATTAATAAAATATTCCAAAATTATAAAATTTTATCCCAAACCATGGAATCCCATTCGGATATTTTTGGGGACTGATTAGTGGTTGAGTCCCTAGCTATACTTTTCATGAATTGCTTACAATCGTTAATATTCGGTCCCCATAAATGCTGTCAAACCCAACCACCACCACCCCTCTAATTCGCAAAAATTAAAGAGGCTATTATGGAAAATTTGATTGGGAAGACAATTATTTACGTAAAAATTTGATTGGAAAGACAATTATTTACGTAAAATTTATTCACCTCATAAGAATAAATACATCTGTACATATGTATGAATACTTTATTGCATATGTATTAATACTTTGCATATGTATATATAGTTGTGGTAGTCATAGTGCAGTTACAGTACAGATACTGTAGCACGAATACTGTTATCAGACTGTTATCAGTTTCTTAGAAATTATAGATCTCTTTAATTTATATTAGCCCAGAAATTGTTTATTAATATATTTACATGACCCAATAGGAAGCACAGGAATATGGTGCCTCGGTCAAATGTTTGAACGTTAGTTGTAGGAGGAGACTGAAGAATTTGTGATTGATGTGGACAAAAAAATCATTTAAAAATGATGATGGTTCAAATCTTCTATTTTTTTTCTCCGTTCTATCTATAGTTTTAACCCAGAGACTTCCATCCATTGATGGATTCGATGTATTCCACCCAGAGACTTCCACCCATTCATATATAGTACTCTTTTTAGTTTTTTGTTCTTCGTTTTCAATGCATAGTACAGTGGGTTAGTGGAATTAATGACAAGCCCAACCATGAAGCATGTCAAATTTCAATTTCCCCCATGTAAGCGTGTATCACGGGGTTTGAATTGATGTGGTGTTGGCCATGAGGGAATAACAGTCACAAGTCCAATCCAGTCAGTTTCTAATATTAGTCCATACAAGACAGAATAACAGTCAGCAATAGAAGAAGAGCTGCACTCTGTGAGAGAGAAACTTTTTTCTAACCATACATCTCCCTTTAACTATAAGAAGAGCTGCACTCTGTGAGAGAGAAACCCATTGCCTTCATTACACAAATCATGGAACTTTGTTATAGAGTGCTCACTATTCACCTCCTCTCAAGTCTCTTAATCTTATCCTCCTTTTCTCTCGCTGCCATAGTACCCACTAGTAAAACTGATCTATCAGCACTTCTCTCCTTCAAGTCCCAAATACTTGACGACCCATTTGGAGTCCTCTCCTCATGGAACGAGTCACTGCACCACTGTCAATGGCAAGGGATCTTGTGTGGCCTGTTGAAACACAAACTGTTGAAGGTCAAAATTAGATCAGATGTATTTTAGACGTGTTTAAGCTATATTTGGAATTGTTGCAGCAGAAATATAAGTGGGTAGTTATTTAATGTTAGTGGGGGCTATAGTTAGCATTATTTATTTGTAGCAGTAGCTAAAATAGAAGAGCTGTTAGTTAATTTAGGAAGTCAAAAGTTCCAAATTTAGGTAGTCAGTTTTGTGTATGAGAGGCTATATAATCAGCCTTTGTATTTGTGTTTATGTGTACGAGAGTAACAAGTTAATTAAAGATTTTGCTGCAGAAACTCTCTCTTCTCTTCTTCTTCTTTACAATCTGTCTTCTTTGTTAGGTTAGCCATTTTTTTGTGTTTACAACAATTGGTATCAGAGCCATAAAGGGCGCAATCCAAAGAGTAGAAGAAAATCTCCCATCGACGAAGCATTGAAGCAATGTCTTCAGGCGCAAACATGGCGCAATTCCCAGCTCCTATGCTGACCGGTAACAACTACGGCATATGGAAAGCGAAGATGGAGACTCTACTACTCTCACAAGATTTGTGGGATATCGTTGAAGATGGTTATACCACGTATGCCGCCGACCACCAACAAACAGAAGACGAAAAAAAGAAGTTGAAGGAAGACAAGATGAAAGATGCACGAGCGCTATTCCTTATTCAACAAGGGGTAGCAGAAAACATTTTCTCACGCATCATCAACGCAACCAAATCAAAGGATGCTTGGGACATGCTGCAACAAGAGTTCAAAGGATCGGCTAAGGTGCAAGTTGTCAAATTACAAACCTTACGCAGACAATACCAAAACATGCAAATGAAAGACTCAGAGAAGGTAAAAGAGTATTTTTCACAAGTTATGGATTTAGTTAATCAGATGCGTTCGCTTGGTGATAAAGATATTACCGATCAAAAACTTGTGGAAAAAATGTTGATTAGCCTACCTGAGAGTTTTGACTCTATAGTTACTGCTATAGAGGAGTCAAAAGACCTGGCAACCCTACCCATACAACAGTTGATTAGTTCTCTTGAAGCACATGAAGAGAGAAAATTGCTAAGAAACTTGTCTAATGAAAATGCCTTCAAGGCAAGTCCAGATTTCAAATCTGGAAATTTTCAGAAAAAAGAAAGTCAGAAAAAACCTGAAATAGATGGTAATGCCGAATCTAGTAAGGCCAACCGGTGGTGTGAAATCTGTAAGAAGGATTCCCACGATACCAAATATTGTTGGTCTACCAAACTGTGCAACAAATGCAAAAAGAAAGGCCATATAGCTCGGCTCTGCAGAACAAACAATTCTCAACGAACCAACCAAGCCACAAATCAAGCACAGCCACCTCTTGCTCAAGTAAACTTCACAGAACAGAGGGAAAATTCAGAAACCATCTTCTTTGCATGTCATTCTGCAAGTGAAGAAAGAGGCGACATCTGGTATCTAGATAGCGGATGTACAAGTCATATGACCGGCAACCATCAGATCTTCCATGAAATAAACACCTCATTTGAAACAAATGTTCGAATGGGAAATGGTGCATTGGTTCAAGCCAAGGGCAAGGGAAACATTGCAGTACACACTAAGATGGGTTCACGGTTGATAAGGGATGTGCTACTAGTACCCGATCTGAAGCAGAATCTTCTCAGTGTGGGGCAATTGGTTCAAAACGGTTATGCAGTACATTTTGAGAAGCATGGCTGCAAGATAATTGATCGGCATGGCCAAGTGCTGGCAAATATTGTGATGGAAGACAACAGAAACTTCGTGTTACAATTAAAGCATACTCCACATCTAGTTCTTCAAACCGAAACTGTAGATGAGTCAATTCTGTGGCACAAGCGGTTCGGTCATCTCAACTATAGTGCACTCAAACTGCTGAAATCAAAGGAGATGGTACAAGGCCTACCTGAGATCAACACAAACCGTCAAACCTGTGAAGGGTGCATTCTAGGCAAGCAACATCGAAACTCTTTTCCGAAAAGGGGTGCATGGAGGGCAAGTTCACCATTAGAGTTAATTCACACCGACATCTGTGGCAAAATGCAAACACCATCAGAAGGTCAAAACTGGTATTTTCTGATCTTTGTTGATGATTTTACAAGAATGACTTGGGTTTATTTTCTCAAAGAAAAGTCACAAGCACTTGAAGTATTCAGAAAGTTTAAAGCTCTAGTTGAGAACCAAAGTGATTTCAAAATCAAGGTGCTAAGAAGTGACAGAGGTGGAGAATATACATCCAACCAATTTGTTAAATTCTGTGAAGATCATGGAATTAAAAGACAACTCACAACTGCCTATACCCCTCAACAAAATGGTGTTGCCGAACGTAAAAACCGTACCATAGTAGAAATGGCAAGAGCCATGCTCAAAGACAAGGGTATACCATTAAAATTCTGGGCAGAAGCAGTCTCTTTGGCTGTCTATATCCAGAATAGAAGTCCCACAAGAGCTGTACCAAATAAAACCCCAATTGAAGCATGGAGCGGAACCACTCCCAATATTAGTCATTTGAAAATTTTCGGTTCAGTATGCTATGCCCATGTCCCAAAGCAAAATAGATCTAAACTCGATGATAAAAGTGAACGCTGTATTTTTATGGGATATTCGGATGGCACCAAAGGGTATAGATTGTATAACCTTGAGAAGAAAAAATTGGTTGTTAGTAGAGATGTCATCTTTGATGAGAAAGAAGTCTATAATTGGGAAAATAACCAATTACCCACATGTCAACCAACACCAATCATCATCCTTCAAAACCAAGATGTCCAAAGCATACCAAATGTAGCAGCTCCAAGTCAACCACCACAAACCACACCCAGCCGAGACCCCAGCAGCAGTTCAGCTGCGCAACCTGAAGAAAACCCGCAACCTGAAGACAACCCTCAACCAAATGCCTCTAATTCACAACCCATTAGCTCCAGTTCACAGCATCCTGATGTTACATTAGCAGTTACTCCAAGTAGAGTTAGAACCTTGGCTGAAATATATGAAAGGACAGAAAGATGCAATTTCTCGGTGGTTGAACCACAATCGTTTGAGCAAGCAAAACACCAAGAAAATTGGAGAGAAGCCATGGAGCAAGAAATTGGGATGATTGAGAAAAATAATACATGGGAGTTAGTGGACAGACCAACCGATAGAAGTGTAATTGGTGTTAAATGGATTTACAAGACCAAGTTGAATCCAGATGGTTCAGTTCAAAAGTTTAAGGCAAGGCTCGTTGCAAAGGGGTTCAAGCAAAAACCTGGAATCGACTACTTTGAGACATACGCACCAGTTGCACGTTTAGAAACAATCCGTACGGTCATAGCCCTAGCTGCACAGCAAAAGTGGCGCATCTATCAACTAGATGTCAAATCAGCCTTTTTGAATGGAGAACTTAACGAAGAAATTTTTGTTGAGCAACCCGAAGGATTTTTAGCTCAAGGGGGAGATAACAAAGTCTACAAATTGAAGAAGGCGCTCTATGGACTGAAACAGGCTCCAAGAGCGTGGTATAGTCAAATTGACAAATATTTTCTGCAAAACGAGTTTGAGAAGAGCAAGTCAGAACCAACTCTCTATGTGAAGAAAAGAGGTACTCACATTTTAATCGTTGCTCTATATGTTGATGATTTGATCTACACAGGCAACAGTGAAGCAATGATGCAAATGTTTAAAGGAGACATGATGAATACCTATGAAATGAGTGACCTTGGATTGATGAAATACTTCTTAGGTATAGAAGTGGCTCAAGTTGAAGATGGGATATTCATATCTCAGAAGAAATATGCAGAAAACATATTGAAAAAGAATAGGTTGCAAGATTGCAAGAGTGTCACAACACCACTTGTTCCAATTGAAAAATTCAAGAAGGAAGATGGTTCGGCAAAAGCAGATCCAACTGAATTTCGCAGTTTAGTTGGAAGTTTATTGTACCTGACTGCAACAAGGCCGGACATCATGTTCAGCTCAAGCCTTTTATCAAGGTATATGGACTGTCCTACTCAAAAACATTTTACAGCGGCAAAACGAGTTCTAAGGTACATCAAAGGTACTGTTGCTTATGGCATATGGTACAAACCTGTCAACAACTCAAAGCTGATTGGTTACACCGATAGCGACTGGGCGGGATGCCAAGACGACATGAAGAGTACTTCAGGCTATGCGTTCTCTCTTGGATCAGGTATTTGCTCTTGGTCATCCAAGAAACAGACGGTGGTCGCCTTGTCATCAGCCGAGGCAGAATATGTTGCAGCAGCAAGAGCCGTTGCACAGGCCATTTGGCTCAAAAGAATATTGGAGGATGTCAATAGCAAAATGGAGGAACCAGTCACTATCTACAGTGACAGCAAATCTGCCATAGCAATCAGCGAGAATCCAATCAGCCATGACAGAACCAAGCACATTGCCATCAAGTATCACTACACTAGAGATGCAGTCGAGAAACAAGAAGTGCAGTTGAAGTTTTGTCGAACTGACGAACAGTTTGCAGACATCTTTACGAAGGTGCTAACAAAGGAGAAGTTTGAACTCAACAGGGAACACATAGGTGTATCCCAGATGTAATCGTTTTACCGCTGAGGGGGAGTGTTGAAACACAAACTGTTGAAGGTCAAAATTAGATCAGATGTATTTTAGACGTGTTTAAGCTATATTTGGAATTGTTGCAGCAGAAATATAAGTGGGTAGTTATTTAATGTTAGTGGGGGCTATAGTTAGCATTATTTATTTGTAGCAGTAGCTAAAATAGAAGAGCTGTTAGTTAATTTAGGAAGTCAAAAGTTCCAAATTTAGGTAGTCAGTTTTGTGTATGAGAGGCTATATAATCAGCCTTTGTATTTGTGTTTATGTGTACGAGAGTAACAAGTTAATTAAAGATTTTGCTGCAGAAACTCTCTCTTCTCTTCTTCTTCTTTACAATCTGTCTTCTTTGTTAGGTTAGCCAATTTTTTGTGTTTACAACATGGCCGGCACCATCCTGATAGAGTGACTGCTCTCGTTCTCGACTCCAAACAATTGTCAGGTAATATATCTCCATCTCTAGCAAACCTCACGTTTCTCCAAAGGATGAGTCTCTCTGATAACCAGCTGAGAGGAAGTATCCCAGTAGAGATTGGAAACTTGGGTAGGCTACGTTTTCTCAACTTGAGTGTGAATTTTCTGGATGGTAGCATTCCATCTACTCTAAGTAACTGTTCAAATCTGGAAGTTATTTATTTGAGAGATAATAATCTCCATGGAACCATCCCATCTAACTTAGCGCAATGCAAAGAATTGAAAAAAATCAGTCTGAGGAATAACATTCTCACAGGAGGCATACCATTGGAATTCGGCCTCTTCCCACAGCTCCAAATATTAGCACTGTATGGCAATAATCTCACAGGATCCATTCCACCTTCCTTAGGTAACCTTACCAAACTATCACTTCTCTATCTTTACAAAAATAGCATTAGTGGTCACATCCCGTCTGGTTTGGGTAATCTTCAAAGTTTAACAGAAATTGATATTTCCGAAAATATGTTAAGTGGATGCATTCCTGATGAACTCGGAAGCTTCAAAACCTTCAGTTTTTTGACATTTATCATAACAACATTTCGGGTGAAATACCACAGTCCCTTTACAACCTCTCAGCATTGTCAACTATGGAACTTGGCAGTAACCAGCTTGATGGAACTCTCCCTTTCGATATGTGCAATGCTTTACCAAACTTGAAAAAACTAAACCTATATGACAATCAACTCAAAGGACGGATCCCACCATCCATATCCAATTGTTCTACTCTTATTCATGTTTTATTAAGTACTAATTACTTCAGTGGCGTGATACCATCTAGTTTTGGTGCCTTAAAAAATCTTCAAATTGTTGTGTTTGAATCAAATCAACTAGAAGCCAAGAGACCACGTGACTGGAGTTTCATGGATGCTTTGACCAATTGTACTTTGTTACAATGGTTAGTACTTGACAACAACCAACTACAAGGAGTTTTACCTAGTTCTATAACAAATCTTTCTACTAGTCTTCTTATACTCTCACTATCTAGTAACCCAATTTCAGGAAGCATACCAGCAGAGCTCCGAAAACTCAATAACTTAAACTTGCTTGAGCTAGGCGGGATGTTTCTCAGTGGCAGCATTCCGGTAGAAATCGGTAATCTTTTCAAATTGGGAATGTTAGATCTGAGTAGTAACATGATTTCAGGTCAAATCCCCGCAACTCTTGCTAACCTCACCCAAATGACCCAGCTATATCTAGAAAATAATGCATTAGAAGGGAGAATACCACCAGAGTTAAGTAGCATGAGATTATTAGAACTCCTGAATATTTCAAATAATAAGTTGGTAGGTGAAATTCCCAAAGAAATCATGGGTCTTCCTTCTCTTTCCATTAGTTTGGACTTGTCGCACAATTATCTAACTAGCACCTTGTCACCAGAAATTGGTAACTTGAAAAACCTACAATCAATTCGTCTCTCGAATAACAAGTTGAGTGGAGAGATTCCTAGCACAATTGATGGATGCCAGGAACTTCAAGCCCTTTATCTTGATAGCAATCTGTTCCAAGGAACAATTCCAACCAGATTGAGCAATCTAAAAGGGCTGCAAAACCTTGATGTCTCTAACAACTTGCTCTCTGGTCAAGTCCCTGAATTCCTGGGTACAATGAACTTGCAATATTTGAATATTTCTTTCAATAATTTTGAGGGGGAATTACCAAAAGAAGGCATTTTCAAGAATGCCAGTGGCCTAGATGTAAGAGGAAATCCAAAGCTTTGTGGTGGAGTACCTCAAATGCATTTGTCACATTGCATCTCACAGCCTTCCACACAGAAACATCACTCTCGACGAAACATGGTGCTCATAAGTTCAATTGTTGGTTCTTTTATTTGCATAATTGCAATCATTTGCTTGTTAGTGATTTATTATACTCGAAACAACCCTAGAAACAAACCACAATCTGATAAAGCTTTGAAATATGGGTTAGAGCCTGTTTCATACACTGACCTTCTTAGAGCTACTGAAAATTTTCTCCCCGAATAATTTAATTGGAAGAGGTTCATTTGGAGAAGTTTACAAAGCCGTTATGAGCTTCGAGAATGTGACAACCGTTGCGGTGAAGGTGTTAAACCTTGAGAAACACAGTGCTTCTAGAAGTTTCTTCTCTGAATGTGAGGCCTTAAAAAATGTGAGACACCGGAACCTTATAAAAGTGCTGAGTTTGTGCTCTAGCATAGACTACCAAGGTAATGATTTCAAGGCTTTGGTTTTTGAGTTTATGCCAAATGGTAGCTTGGAAACATGGTTGCATCCAAATGCATGTAGGGATCGGCCATTTAGAAGCCTCAGCTTCATCCAGAGGTTGAACATTGCATTTGATGTGGCGGCAGCGCTAGATTATCTCCATTACCATTTACCTGCACCAATCGTGCATTGTGATCTCAAACCTAGTAATGTACTTTTGGATGATGACATGACTGCACATGTGAGTGATTTTGGATTAGCGACGTTTTTGGTTCAACCTGATACCATGCCGTCTCAATCAATGTCGAGCACAGGTGGAATCAAAGGTTCTATTGGCTACATTCCTCCAGGTATATTTGGCAGAGCTTATTATTTGAGTAGTAGTTTTTTTAGTATGTTCCTGCAACAAAACTATTCATAGACTTTGTTAAGGTTCAAAGAAAATATATGTTGCCTCATTTATACTGACATGATTGAGACTTAATTTTGTTATCTATGTATACTTCTTTAATTTACCATTTTGGGCTATATAATTTGTAAAAATTACACAAATATTTGCACGATCATGTGAGCTCAAGTTTGAACAACTAGGTGAATTATACAGATGTTAATAGGTAGAGTGACAGTTCACTATATTTCTGTACTAAATTTAGGGCTGTAACTATTAACTTTTCATTGTCTAGAGTATGGGATGGGTGGTCGGCCATCGGTAGAAGGAGATGTCTATAGCTACGGTGTTCTTCTGCTTGAGTTGTTCACTGGAGTAAGTCCAACCGACGAGAGAATCAGAGATGGTATGAGCCTTCAGAAGCAAGTTGAGATGGCTTTCCCCGATCAAGTGATGGACATAGTCGACCCCAATTTATTCTCTGAAACTGATGGAGAACACAATCTGTATGCACCTGAAAATGTCTATAGTTGTTTGGTTGCAGTGATTCAATGCGGGCTTATGTGTTCCAAAGAGTCTCCAAAAGATCGCATTTCTATCAAAGATGTTACCAAGGAGTTGAACTCAGCAAGAACAAAGGTGCTTAGGTCATAGAGACGGAGAAAAAAAGGATCAAAAGAGAAGAAGGGCTCCACTAAATATGTTTTATCAGTAAAATTTGGATAGCTGTTGTGGTAATTTATGGTGTTGTAGTATATATGTTGTAATAACGAATGTTATTTCTTTCTATTAACAAATTGGGGGGGGGGGGGGGGGGGGGGGTGGGGGGGGTCTAAGTATTTCAATTGAAAGACGTTTGATATGCACTCAATTAAATAAGAATATTGTAATGTGTGAATTGCATATTAATGGTGCATATTTATATATTGGAGTATTCTCTTGTTTTTCTGAAGGAACACATAGTAACACCTAATGTTAATGATCTCATCTAGTGTTTCCTCACAAATTATGTTAATGTTAATTAAATATAAGCAGAATAATGACAACACATTTAAAAAAAAAAGTAGGAATTAAACAGGCTAATGCAAGCCTAACAAAAAAAAGAAAAAAAGAAGAAAAAACATCAATATTTCATATTAAACCTCTGTGTAGTACAAAAAGATCATAGAACAAAGAACCTAAAAATTAATAAGCCTCCATATCAAGGACTAATTCCTAGACAACAACATAAACTGATGAAAAAGAAAAACATATGAGGAATAACAAAAAAGAATTAAAATTTACATGTGTTTGACCCTAAAAAGTTGCTATTTAAGTTTAACTTGATAGATAGCAATTTTGGAGCAATTAAAATGCCAAAGTTACACATAGACCCTTCAAATAAAATTGGATAAAAGCATATTATAATTTCTGGTAATATTCTGCATATAAAACCATGAATTTTGGTATGCAATATGGTCTAAACCACCAAAGAACTAAATTCCTCCAAGCAAAACAACTGCTGGATAATGTACTGGGTGCAAATAATGGGGTGTACACAGCAAAACCGCCCCCAAAATCACTCTGGGTACAAATTGGGGATTGTTTAACAATTCCCTGACATCAGGGACCCACAAGTCATAGGCCCAGAGCAAATTGCGATAGTTTAGCTGAGACGGGTGAACTCGGTCTATATGAACTCAACTCCTTAGACCGAGTGGTCAGCTGCTCAGTGTATGAAGCACCGAGCCTAGACAACCATATACCCGAAGATTGAGACCCGGCGCTAAACTCAAATGACCACTTAGTGTAGGGTGCTCCTGGTGTTCTATGGACCATGTATAGCCGATACACGGCGTACCAAGCACCGAGAGCGGCTAAGGGAAAAGAAAGAAAAAATGAATGAATAGCTTTAAACAAAGGAGACCGACATCTGGGGCCCACCCCTTCAGTATTTCCTTCTTCCCTTCTCTCATAAACTCAACCGAAATTAAGCTAGAAATACGGATTAACAAGAAGAGAATAGTGTAATCACTTAGTTCGGGTTAATGAGGCATCTTACCCTCTGTTTCTTTTGGTTTCCTCTCAAACCCGAGCTCCTCTCTTCTTCTTTAATTCAAACCTGAATAGTGAGAATGTGGCAAATCGGTTTGGCCGAGATAATTAAAACCAAGGGATGAGAACCTAAGAGGGTCTCTCTGTGTGCAACACGATGCTGTTGAAGGCTTCAATTTAATGAATGTGCATTTAAATCGGGCCTGCACCCGAAATTGATATGGTGCAGTTCGGCACAGTGAAAATGACAAAATTGGCTTTTGGAAAGAGTTGATATGCTCTGGAACACACTAAGGAGCATAAAATGATGCTAGGTGTCATATTCCTGATAGCCAAGGCATAAAAGACAAAGGAAGACCATGTTAGGATGTGGTAAACCGCCGGTGCAACACCCAATTGGCCCATACAGCTATTCATTAGCTAGCTGGTCCCAGGGACACGTGCCCCTCACTCCAAACAACATGAAAAAGAAGGAAATTCCCTTCCAAGGGTGCTGGAGCACGTGAATTGAAAGTTCTATTCAAAGGTCGGTTAATCAAGGGCTATAAGCCAAGGCATGATGCCCAAAGCCGATCTAAGGGCTGAGATTACTCCAAGTAGAATTAGGTGACATGTTAAACCCCTACTGGACAGCATATGCCATGCAAGCAAGTGTGAGGGGGGAAAATGCATCTAGACCCTTGATCAAGCACTTGGTGTGCATAGCAAATGACACCTCAGCATAACCCTAAACCCTAAGTCTTGGCTGCCTTATATAAGGCACCTAAAATGAAGAATTCAACACCACTGAACAAGCATACAACTTACTCAAATCTCTGCTACTAGGTTTAGACATAAGAAATACTAAATTTCATAGTTAGAGAGCAAGTTCTCCAAGCTTTTAGCAAAGTAGAAAGGTAATTCATACCTGAAAGGATGTAAGCTCTTGATGAGCAATGATCTGTACATATGTTATCTTAATCGAAATAAAGATTTTACTTGATGAATTTCTTTCCATTTTCTTCACTGTCTTGAGCTTGACTTTCTTCTTTTATTTTCTTTTTATTCAAAACTTTCAAAAATGACAAAATGTGAGAGATACATGATTTCTAGTTCATCTTAGGATGAACAAAAAGAGCATGTGGCTTGATGATCAAATAAAAATGTTTTATTCCCTTTTCTTGCATTTTCTTCTTTTTTAAGCATAAAAAAAAATATATATATATATATATATATATATATATATATATATATATATATATATATAATAAAAATATGTTATAATCTCTTTATTTGCACTTTTCTTGCCTTTTAAATGATTCTTATGAATAACAATAATAAAAAGTATCAAAATATGAATTATTCCTCTTTCTTTTCCTTCTCTGTCTCCTCTCCCTTTTAAATTTTCGATTTTCTTTTATTTTCTTTTAAAACCCTTTAATTCTCCTTTTAAAGCAAATAAACTGAAGAGGGTATGTTTGTTGAGCTGGATAGCTCCATTCATACCTAAACTATTTATTTGTTTTATTTAAGAGGATTAAAGAATAAAAAATATATATATATAAAAGTAATGAAAGGGTAAATAAAGGTTGAGCTGGATAGCTCCCTTGTTTATTCCTACTAAATGAGGTCTATATTGCACAATTGAAGGATATTTAGCTTCCTTGTATGAAAGATTATCAAGGTGTACTAGATTACACTTTATAAGGAAGTTGAATTAACCATTGTGCAAATAGTGAGAGAAAGAGGGTCTAAGGTGTAAATAGACAACAATCCAATATTGTTCTATGTCATTTACACCTTTCATCCAATGAAATCTCAATGATATACCTCTCAAAATGATACAAAAAGCTTTGAAAAATGATTTTTATAAAAAGCAGGGACTTTTCTGCACAAAACCAAGTTCTTGACAGATTTCTTATGTTTGAAATTGAAATAATGATTTTGGAGCTTCTTTTGTTTGTTGGCACCAGATGAATAGCCTAAAAGCTATGAAAATCATATAAAATGAAGAATAACTCACAAATTCGGTTGTAAACTCCTTAAACCAGTCCCTAATACCCTCTGGAACAGTGGACCAACACCAAATCACAAAGCATATACCATTGGTACAAACAAAACACTCAAAGATGCTAAATTGACCTCTGCTGGTAAATGGCACAATCTGGACTGGTACAGGGACCAAACTGAAAAATAGATTTCACCATCATGTAGAGGACTTCAAAACACACAAAATTGACATAAGTTTCATATTTTTCTGATTTTATTTCGATTTTATATGAATTTCCAAAATTCAGCATTTAAAATAGAAAATTCCAGCATTGAAAAGATAAAAAAAGATCTGCTGGTAAATTGAGCAATAAAAATTCATTTAAGGACCAAATTGAAAAATGAATATCACAGTTAGATAGAGAATTTCAAAATACACAAAATGGACATAAATTTTACATTATTTGGATTTTATTCCTATTTTCTATGAATTTTCAAGTTTCAGCTTTTAATAAAACAGAAAATCCAGCAATTAAATTGGTAAAATTACCTCTGCTGCCCCTCTGCATAAATAAATGCTTTAAAAATAAAAAGAAAATCTCAAAAATCATAAAATTCACCTTAAATATAATATGTACACCCCTTCATGAATTAGTAATAAGAAATTGCATGAATTTTAACAGAAACCAAAATTTATGAGTTAATTCAAGTTTCTAAAAATATAAACTTCATAAATTGCTTATTGCATCCGAACCAAAAATCCAAATCTATGCTTAAAATAAGTTCTGAAAACCTTAATGTGCTTCAAAAATCCAAATATGACTCCCCTTTAAAAATAATTGTGCCTTAGACAATCTAGAGATTGAGCCAGTACCGAACCGGTACTGAATAAATGAAAAAGGAAAGCTCAAAGTATAAATAATGCTTAAACCTGTCACACAACTCAAATTAATGTTACAAGGAGCTTACATGCTTCTAGACAATGATAGATGACCAATCGATTAAATAACAAAAATAATATGTGAAGAAATTGATGAGAACCGGGTCGAAAATCTCGACTGGTACCGAGAATTGGAGCTCAACCGTGTATTGCCACTGCCGACGGCCGGCAATCGCCGACTCTAGGTACATCACGTTCCTGACGTCAAGGCGATGCTGACCATGAGCTACTTGTGCCTCGCCGTGACCAGAGCATGGCCGGAGGCCGAGAAACCTTGCCTCTGGCAAACCCTTGTTCATATCAAGATTCGCACGAATATCAAAGCGATGCGATTCGTCTGATGGAGGCGCCGAAATAAAAGTTTCAAACCGAAATCCAAATCTTAAAATAAATGAGTAATCCGAGGGTCCATGTTTAAACTCGGAGACTAACGGTCCACTGATGCTCGAGGCCTACATGTCGGGTCCATCTCAAATTCCCCTGAACGAATCCCAAAGTTGGAATTAAAGCACCAAATCTCAAAGCCTGATAGACATGTTGTTCTAAAATTCATAATGCACATCTCAAAGCCCAGTGCAAATTTCAAAGCCCAATTCAAATCTTAAAGCCCATTTGATAAATAAAAAAAAAAGAAATCTTCAAAACAAAACTTGTTTACAATAAGGCCCTTCTGACTTTAAATATTCACAGCGAAGCCCTTAAAAATTTACAAATGAGCCCTTAACAGCCTAAAATTGTCTTAAACAAGCCCTTGAAGACCCAATTTTCATACAAAACCCCATTTAAAGCCCAAATTATAAATTCATACCCTTTCAGCCTTGTAAATAAGTCCTTGATAAAATATAAATATTTACAAATAGGTCATTTTCAGTCCTTTGTAATCATAACTTTCTCATCCCAAGTCCGAATTGACTCAAATCAGTTCCAAATGAACCCAAATCAAATTCCTCACACTTCTAAATCAAAATTAAACATATTCAAGCATTAACCAAATCATGGAATGACCAAAATACCCTTTTCTTCAAAATTAAATGATTTCTTCTTGATAAAAGGTAAATAATCAACAAAATGTAAATAAACATGTCATAAATTAAATATATAAACAAGTAATGTACATACACCGCTCAAGTGTCCAAATTCCCATTTTAGGAAGCACTAAACATCATTCTTAATACAAATCATACATACACGCATGTCCAAACTAAGAAAACCAAAGCAAAACCAAGGTCAATACATGAGTTCCCCCTTTTTAGCCCCTTTATTCAATTCACAACAAATAGGCGCAAATCCCGGAATGGACGAGGTATTCAGTATGGCTTGGAAGGGTCATCTGATGTAATTAATAGCGGGGGCTTGCGCCCGCTGGGAGTTAAACGTCCCCACAATCGATAGACTGATTATGAACGGTAGGTCTGTCGAGGGTGAACCGAAAGAATTGTAGAAAGAAGATGAATGTTCAAGTTCGATGTTCTCCTCAATGTCATGAAAATCGAGAGCATTGAACCCTGAGGCATTTAACACATGCACACACCTTCCATCCCGTTGTGCAACTTTCTGCGCCCTGCAACATGTAAACAAATCTGGCACTTGATCTAAAGGCCTTCATTGCAGTTGCCAGCATCACTGCCTCATCAAAATGGACATCTCCAGTTAAACGATACCCATGCTCGCTATTAGAATCCTTGTAACATTAATAAAGAAATGAGCAAAAATACCAGCAAAACATTATATTGGCTCCATAATTCAAAACATTAACAAAAACTTATTAAAAGTATCATAATTCAACTACTGCAAATTAAATTGATTAGAAAAACTCAAACCCCACAAAAGACAAAACTTGTGGATTTTCATTCAGAATTCATTCTTCCAATTTTATTTTAGATTTATTTTTTTCTCTTTTATATTTTGTAATTTTTGACATCTCTGATGTCCCTATTAATGGAATCTGGAGCCTCCATCAACCTGTAAATTTAAATCTTCTGAAGTATTTAAAATTTGAGTTTCAATTTGGATTGTTTGTTTTAAATTGATATGATTTTCAAAATAATTTTATGAATATTCAAATTAATTGAATTGAATCATATTCTAAATGGATGATCCTAATTCCAAGCTCAAAAATTATTCAAAAACAGTGGCGGATCCTCTGCATTACCTCACCGTTTGTGTTTTAATACAGACCGTCTGATCATAATTCGGATCAATCCGGTCCAAATTTTTAGTGCACATGGATCATTTAAGATTATTGCTAATATGTAATGAACGGATCAGATTCAAACCCAAAAAAATAATGTATTTTAGGTGATATGAATTCCTTTCTCTTCTATGAGAGTGGGTCGGTGGCCTAACTGAGAATCAGGATATCTTATTGTAAGCTGGTTGTTGTCACGTGATTGTCACGTGGAGATGATAATAACAATCAAAAGGATATCTTATTGTAGTCAAACAAAAGGCACCACGGTTCTACAACAAAGATACTCTTTGTTTTTAAATTGATTGATAAAACTACATATACATATTAATGATTTAATACTTGTATTTTTTTTGTTATACCAATAATTTATTACTTATATTTTTAATATTATGATTTTGTTGAAACAATAGAAACAAAAGATGCAGCTCGTTAAGAAGAAGTTTAAGTTTAATATGCAGCTGGTTCAAGGCTCTTTAATTTTTTTAGATGTTATTTAGATGTTATTCTTTACTCTAATGTAAATTAGTAATTTATTTTTATTTATCCGAATTTTATTCACATCCGTATTTGTATCCATCCGACATTTAAAGGAATAAATATTGTAATTTACAGAAGTTTTTATTATGAGAAGGTATAATAAGAAAGCTCACAGTAATAAATATTTTAATAATTACATGCCAATTGAGTAACAAATCCTGGGTGTTTTCTGATATTTGAGTTGGAAACGAGTGAGTCATGAACTATCTCTAACATGACAAAAACACTAGTTTATTAACATTATATAATCACTATGAATGGCTCGATAAAAATTATGTATGTTGTTCTCCACTAATTATATAATCCCACTAATTATTATTCTAAAAAGATATATTATATGGTCCCCACTAATTATTATTCTAAAATCCCTACAACACTCTTCCTATGTGATCTCCACTAATTATATGGTCCCCTTTCTCAGTCCCCGCCCTCATCCCCGTATCAACTTTCATATATATAAATACTTAGAAGATAAGATATTAACGTTTGAAAAATAATATATTAATACTTTGGTGCGTAACTTGTTATGATCATCCCAGTCCCCCAATCGTTCCCGCGTCAACATTCCTCTAATGAAGTAGTGGGGACCCCGTATCACCGCATCAACCTTACCCAATCGTTCCCGCGTCAAACTTCCTCTAACAAAAATAGTTGACCACACAGGTATAAATAATTCAGTGCAGAGATAGAAATACTTGTTGTACTTGATATTAGTACTTTTAAACGTCATCTAGTGTCATATGTAAAGAAAATTTGCAAGTATAGGAATAAATACTTGCATGTCGAGGTATAAATACTTGTGTAGCGATGAATCCGAAAGTACGTCATCATGGATCTCATTTGAAAGAGAAAATTGCGTAGAAAATGTTCGTGGTATTAGATTCACAAAATTTCTCACAGATTGTCAGAAATATGGATGAGAATGAACTGAGAAAAAAATTCACCTCTAAAAATATATATGTTCCGCCATTTAGTTTGAATGGTCTCCCACAGGTATTTAATTATGGTGCAGGTACGTTTGAAAAATTTGATTAGGAAGACAATTATTTATGTAAAAATTATTCACCTCATAAGAATAAATACACCTGTACATATGTATAAATACTTTATTGCATATGTATTAACACTTTGGAAAAAAAAATATTTGTTGGAGTTTTTGCGGTCCCACTAGATAGTTGTGGTAGTTATGGTGCAGGTACAGTACGGATACTGTAGAACGAATACTGTTATCAGCTTCCTAGAAATTATAGATCTCTTTAATTTATATTAGCCCAGAAATCGTTTATTAATATATTTACTTGACCCAATAGGAAGCACAGGAATATGGTGCCTCGGTCAAATGTTCGAACGTTACTTGTAGGAGGAGACTGAAGAATTTGTGATTGATGGGGACAAAAAAATTATTTAAAAATGAGGATGGTTCAAATCTTCTATTATTTTCTCCGTTCTATCTCTATTTTTAATTTTCTAATAACAAAAAATTTAAATTTATATATCAAAATAAAACTGTAAAATGTAATCTATATTATTTTCTCTACATTCACATAAGAAATTATCACTTTTTTTTATTTTCATTGTAATTATATGAATCAATATGTGGAAAAATCAACATCGATGTATAATTTATCCATATGGGTGTATTTTTGCAAGCTGTTGATACTAATTACAAAATTGAAATATGGTGATATTTTATGTGTGCATATACCAATTAAACAAGAAAAATAATAAATGAGTCTTGTATGTAGAAAATATAAATTATTTTAGTGTGCCAAGTGTTAGACGTACACTTTTAAATTTAAGAATATAATGATGTATTTATGTGTAGAATTAACCAATTATTTATACTCAAATCAGAGCAAGTGTTTTGATTTCTTGCTAATAGCACTGTCATTGATAAAAAAATATTTCTTTTAAAATAATGAACTCATACCTCAAATTCCTCAATTAAGTATGAGAGAATTTTATTTTTTATCTTTAGTTTGGTTTTTTATAAAAGTTTTGAGGATGAATGAATGAAGATCAAAATATATTTTACTTTACACAAATTAATAGTTTTCGAGTAAGAGAATAGCAGGTTGAACATAACACAGTACTCATATAAAAACATATATATTGTGCAATATGTTGTACAATAAACAAAGAAGTTCACAAATAAATATTGTTCTTAACAATAAAACATGACTAATAAATTAAATCTGAAAAAATACAACTTGAACAAATAATTCATCAAAAGTATTGCACATAATATCACCATGTCCTGGATGCACCTGCAAAATTAGAAAAGAAAATTGCAAAATCAAGGAAAACGAGTAGAGGGCTGAACCTGTGACTTCTGGCATTGCCTCTAGTGGTTACTACTGAACTAAAGACTGGTTCTCGAATGTAAACAAACATTGAAAAATATATTGTTTAAAATCTTCCGGACATAATCCCTTTCTTTCCAGATTTAGTTAGAACATTCTTCGCTTAGTGACAAATTGAGAGATGATAGATAATTGGTGATCCAGGATGAATTGAAATTTCTTCAACTACTTGAATATTTCTTGTCCACAAATAAAGGAGTGCAGCACTCTGTGAGAGAGAAACCCATTGCCTTTCATTACACAAATTGAGAGATAGATAATTGGTGGTCCAGGAATCATTGAAATTTTTGTCCACAATAAAGGAGTGCATTTGCAAATACAGAATTATATTGGGAGCATTTTCCGTGTACTAGATTTGGTCACCGTCAATACATGAAAGATTCGCTAACCCCAGCTTCTTTGTTAATTAAATCTTACTTTTTAAGTAATTAAGATAAACTTTAATTACTGTGTCGTAATGATATTGTTATGCTTGATGATTCGCTAATCCCCGCTTCTCATACTTTAATAGCCAGTCATCTCCAGCTTTCATATTCTGAATTTAGACCTTTTATGCATGAGTCATATATATTATGGATCTCTTTAATTTATATTAGCCCAGAAATCATTTATTAATATATTTACTTGACCCAATAGGAAGCACAGGAATATGGTGCCTCGGTCAAATGTTTGAACGTAAGTTGTAAGAGGAGACTGAAGAACTTGTGATTGATGGGGACAAAAAAATTATTTAAAAATGAGGATGGTTCAAATCTTCTATTTTTTTCTCCGTTCTATCTCTATTTTTATATCAAAATAAAACTGTAAAATGTAATCTATATTATTTTCTCTACATTCACACAAGTTGAAAAATCAACATCCATATATAATTTATCTATATCAGTGTATTTTTGCAAACTGTTGATGCTAATTACAAAATCGAAATATCGTGATATTTTAAGTGTGCATGTACAAAATGATATAGATAATATCTAATGGTTTTAATTTAATATTTAAGTTGTACATTTTAAGTTATTGTAGTTCTAAAATTAGAGGCATAGTAGAGGCAAAAAAAATAGAAACATTTAAGTTGATATCACCGCATCAACCTTACCCAATCGTCCCTGCGTCAACCTTCCTCTAACAAAAATAGTTGACCACATAGGTATAAATAATTCAGCGCCGAGATATAAATACTTGTAGTACTTGACATTAGTACTTTTAAACGTCATCTAGTGTCATATGTAAAGAATATTTGCAAGTATAGGAATAA
>JAJGRW010000111.1:611158-772290 GCA_025461045.1 Carex parvula | reverse complement strand
AATGATTAAGATAGAATTAATGAACCCAAGACCTATATATGTGCCATGCTCACTATAGGCTCTTAAGTTTCTTAGTGATTTGAGATAACTTAACGTCCACTTATGCTCAATATATCCTCGCTGATAACTATCTGCAAGGACTTACTATAGCGGATAGGCAAACACTACAGCAGAAAAGACTTTCTGCGACCGGTCGCAGAGAGTAATCCCGGTCGCAGAAAGTCAATTTCGGTAGCTGAAACACCGGTCGCTATAAGTATTGTCATAGATACTCTTCTGATGACATCACCGGTCGCTGAATGACGTCATCCGGTCGCTGATACTTTTTTTGCGACCACTTTTTTTTTTGTCACTGTTATTTTTCTGACGTCAGAAAAAGGTATCTGCGACCAAAAAAACGGTCGCGGATACTTAAAACCGGTCGCAGAAAGTGTTCTGTCAGGTTTTTGGAATTTTTTTATTATTTAAATTTCTACCATTTAATAATTGGTACGACACGATTGGTACGAAATGTACCAAATAAATATAATAAAATATCATTCATATGCAACACAAGCAACAAACTATCATATTGCAAATTTTAAATTATCTCAAAACATGATCATATATATTCATCCAAAAATCTAAGCAATTTTCATCTAAAATTTCAAACCAATGAACAATTCCAAATAGTTCACCAAATACAACTATTATAATGGAATGCAAATCTAAAACATGGCAATCTAAATTAAAGCCTTTATGCTTCAAATCAGCAGTTGACGCATTCTTTTCAATTCATCATTTATGCTCCCATGCAGGTCACTGTTACAAAAAAAACATATTTTCATTTAATTTTGAAAAATGATTTTCAAACTAGGAGTCAAGCAAAAATTAGCTTTAGTAAAGATGGAATTAAGTTAAATTAAAGATCTTTAAGAGCAAATGTCAATCTCAGGGCCATATTAAACATAAAAGCAGAGACATTACATATACAGCATTGCTATTCTATATTGAGAAATAAATGTAGCACAAACTGTAAATTACTCATATAATTGAATTCTCGTACATATTGTTATCTAGAAATGAAACAGTTTTAAAAAAATATATTACCTTATTAGTTGACAAAATGTGGGAGATGAAATATTCCATGCATGGTTAGCCAATTGTGAAGAGGGGTCATCATCCTGAAATAAAACTAATTAACTATGAGTGAGGCTAAGGTACTATGCATAACACGGATTGGTCTGTGCTACGGCTCAATATTTGAGTTTTCAAAATCCTAACGGTCGATCCAAACCATTCAACATGATTATAAAATGAATATGTACTTGCAAACCAAATTTTACATTTTTTTGAATAGAAAATCACTGTTTTTGGATGGTCCAGAATTTTCAGATCAAGTGATTTTCTACCTATCGAAAAAAATAGTAAAAAAATTCAAAAAAAATGTAAAATTTGGTTTGCAAGTACATATTCATTTTATAATCATGTTGAACGGTTCGGATCGACAGTTAGGATTTTGAAAACTCAAATATTGAGCTGTAGCATGGACCAAACTGTGCTATGCATAGTACCGTAGCCTCACTCATTAACTATTATATTGACTAATTAGCAAACGAGACAAAACGGCAATAAACAAAATTTTAAAACAGTTAAGAGAAATCATCAAAAGGAATCTCCGACAGAAAGGATACCTTCATTGGAAGATTTCAAATATACAAAATAGTAAGGCCTTTCGAAACCAATTAAGTAAACAAACATTTCAACTCTTAGCTTTCCTTCTCAATTTTCAAACACATAATGACCAAGTGCGCAACTCAATGTCATTTGCACTTCTCGAATCTTCAGATTCCAATTTTCATTGGAAAATTTTTCTTCTTTAAAAGAGTATTTATAAGAAGTCAACCTTGGATCCATGCTGAAGTTGACTGCCCGTTAAATTTTGATCCATCTTTGGGCTCCCAGTATTTGGTTGAGATATGCTCAAGCTCAAATCTACTTCAGTACCTATAACAATTATGTACATGAATGTCATTTATAGAAGCTAGAAACATTCTCAAAAACATGAAAAAGTTTTTCGTGTGTATACAGCCCCAAAAATATTACAATCAGTTAAACAAAAAATACCTTGGTAGCCACTACCAAGTTTTCAAAAAAAAAAAAAAACAAACAAAAAATAAACGATTCTAATAGTGTATGACAATAATTTAAGGAAATTAGGAATTTATCCACCTGCCCTCCCCTCCCAAAAATGAAGTATACATGAACCCATATTAATCCCACTACAGTGAGACTTTAACAAGGAAACACCAAATCCTTGTATATCCAACATATTTTTCAACTGAGAACCAATTAAGCAGGACTCCAAGTAACATAAAAAATAAGTTACTAATGTACAACTAGATTAACAAATTGAAAAATTGAAAAATTGAGAAATTTTGAAATGGAAAAGCATACGCACTTTTTGCCGAGAAATTGACCCATACGAGCCTCCCAGCGGCCACACTTGTGGAGTGTAACTCCTTTGTACTTTGAGCTACCTCTTGAGAATCCTGTGCTCTTCCTTTGACAGATTCTTCATCTATTAAACACAAATTTTGAACTTCATATCAATCTACTTGTACCTGATTGATTCACTATGAGAAACATTAATTGAAACATTTTCATTAATTATGAGTATATGCAATCTCAATTGTACCTGTTTCATATCTTCCTCATAATCATTCAGATTGAAATTGATGTCAGCATCGACCCCACGAAATTTAATTGCCGCTCTATCATACGCTCTGCAATTAAATATTTCAGTATATTATGAGCCAATACACCGAGAACTGTAGCTGCTTGTGTAAACTATTCAATTTTTTCATGCTTGCTATAATTAATTCTAACAATTGCAAATGGTTGTACTATGATACAGAAAAAGGGAGGTACTGGTAAGATCAGACCCGAAACCCAGCAAGAACACAAGAAGCCGGTACCGGTAACGGTACCAGTAGGGCAGCAAAGCCAACCCGCAAAGCAAACCCCCAATTCGAAATTGTCAAACCGGGAAAAGCAACAACCCGCGAGAGACGTCAATCCATCTTCGTAATCATCAGAAAAATCGCACGATCAAATAAAAAGGGTGTGCATGAGTATTTACCCGAAAGCAAGAATCTCAAAGAGGCAAGATAGGCCGGTTCCAAGGCGATCGCCTTGCTTCCAACTTTGAAAATCGAAACCAGCAGGCAATTAATCACAGAGAAGGGCTCTGCTAGGCACCAGAATCACCAAGCAAAGCACCAAAGGCAACGATCGCAGCACAAGAACACAAAACCAAAAATGGTTTCGGTTATCACAGTAACAAGGCAAACAGAAAAGAGAGAGAGATTCTTTAAGAACGGGGCTCGGCGTTGTGCTGAGCGGCGGAGAACACGATCAAAACTAAAAACCTAGACTAGGAGATAGAAGGGGCGAAATTGAAATTTAGGCGGAGAGGGTTTTGATTCTGACGTGGGAGGGTTTTGATCTGGCGCCCGAATCGTGATTCTTTTTTTTACCAATACTTTCAGCGACCGGTGCTCTAGCGGTCGCTGAAAATTCGCTGAACGGTCGCTGATAATATTGGTCTCCGAAGTGAATGATTTATTTTTTTTTATGGAAAAAAAAATACTTTCAGCTACTGGCGACAGCACCGATCGTTGTTACCGGTCGTAGATACCTTATTTTGCTGTAGTGAAATTTGTTCCACTTCCCGGTCCATAGCCCAGAAGAAGAATATTGGTTGTACAAATTGATCTATTGAGATAGGGGTGATTTTTGTTATCCCATTGAAATATTCAAAATTTCAAATTTTTTCCGTCAATATTGAATTTCTAGTTTTGTTTCCATTCAAAAAAGGTCTTTCTTTACTTCGAATTTGTTGATCAAATCGGAAAATTTTAATTAAATTCAAACCAAGTTGGAGGTGAAATATACGTACAGGAAATCTTTAATATTCGTGTAAATTTTGACGAGACAGTTAAGATGTAAAGAGAAATATTGTGTTCCCTTAGATTATATGATTATATAAATTGAATTGAATTGAATTGTAATAATAAATGTTTTAGTCATTTAATTGGGCTGGGCCTTGGGCTATGCAAGTAAGGTTTTCCTTTGGTGCGAATTCCAGTATGGGCTTTCTCCCTTATCTCTTCCTTCATTTTAGTCCACTTGTCACTACTACAAAAACTGGTTTTGTACACTGCACATTGTACACGGATTTGACAATTATATTAAAAACAGTGTACAAAACATGAGTCCAAAAGATCTGCACGATTTCTACACGGATAATTAGTTAATAATCAGTGTAGAATTATTAGAGAGAGCTACACGGTTTATTAGAAACCACAAATCCGTGTGTAAAGAAGTGGGTGTGCAAATAATTGAGAGAGCTACACGGTTTATAACTAATTATCCGTGTAGGAACATTATACACGGCTTTTTGATAATATAGCCGTGTAGAATTCTTATAATTGTACACGGCTTTATAACTAAAAAGCCGTGTAGAAATAGGTGGAGAGCTACACGGATATATAACTAAATAGCCGTGTATAATAGTGTAGGGTTTTTATGTCTTCCCTTCCAGAGCGCCGTTTTGATCAAGTTTTTAGTTCATACATCTCGAACTGAGCTTTTTATTTCTGCGAATTGATCGAGGCCAGCAGCTGAGATCTGAGATCTTTGAATTAAGTTTGTATTTTCTCCTCTCCATCTTTCTAAGGTTAGTAATATGTATTTAAATCATTTTCTTTCTCTAATTTTCTGTTATTTAGGCTTATTTAATTAGGTCATTTCATGCATTCTTGAATTCTTAATTTTAGATGTAATTAATTAGTGTACGTATTGTGGTCCAATAACCGACCTTTAGATGCTTTTAGGTCCATGCCCGTTCAAAATTAATCCAATAGGGATTAATTTTGGATAGTCCCCGTTTTGGGACTGCTCTTTGAATATTATGTCTCATTTAGGATGTGAACACATATTAGCGGGATTTAATTAGTATTTGAGGAAAGTTCGACAGTATTTTCCCTTATTGCTCCTACGAGTATGTGGTTCGTACGCATACTTGGGGAGTTAAGGGGAAATGCTGCCGAATTTTTCTCAAATACTAATTAAATCTCGCTAATATGTGTTCACATATGAGACATAATATTCAAAGAGTGGGTTAGGATTGTAAACCGGCCCTTTGTAAGCCCAAAATTTTGTACACGAAGGAGAATGTTGACCATGCATGATTAATTGATCAAATCATTTTTTTAATTTAATTTACAGATGGATCGAAGCTGGATGTATGAAATGCGACGTGACAGTGAAGAATATTTGATTCGCGTTGATGAGTTTATAAAATTTGCTGAGAGTTATAGAGTGAATAAAAAAGAAGAAGACATTTTATGTCCTTGTAAAGATTGTAAAAATTTATTAAGATTTTTGGACATCGAAGAAATTAGAGCTCATTTGATTTGTCGGGGATTTAAGAAGAGATATACATGTTGGTTCATGCATGGTGAGAAATTTGGGGAAAGTAGTAGTGCCAAAAAGGATTGTAATCGTGAATTGAATGATGAGAATGTTGGAATTTTTGATAATTTTGAACTTGATTGGAACGAGGATTATGAGAGTGCCGAATATTCTGATATTAACGTCGAACCCGAAAATGACGATGATGAGATGGAGAGGAATTTTGATGAAAATGTAGAACACGAGTTTACTGAAAATTTGGAGGATATGTTACGTGATGTGGAAGATGAAATTAGTGATAAAATTTATGATAAATTTCAAAATTTGTCTAATGAATCCAAGAAGCCGTTGTATCCCGGGTGTACCAAATTTACAAAACTGTCAGCTGTGTTGAAATTATTAAACTTAAAAGCAGACAATGGTTGGAGCGATAAGAGTTTCACGTCCTTATTACAGCTTTTAGGAGAAATGCTCCCAGATAACAACGAGTTACCCGGTACAACATATCAGGCAAAGAAGTTGATATGTCCAATGGGGTTGAAGATCGAAAGAATACATGCATGTCCGAATGACTGTGTATTGTATCGTAACGAGTACGAGGCCATGCATGTCTGTCCTAAATGCGGTGTTTCACGATATAAACGTCGTAAGGACCAGGACACTGATGATTGTAACGAGGACACAAGTGGCCGACCTCCGGCTAAGGTGTTGTGGTATTTGCCGATAATACCGAGATTCAAACGGTTGTTTGCGAATCCCAAAGATGCAAAATTATTGCGCTGGCACGAAGAAGAGCGCAAAAATGACGGTAAACTAAGGCACCCGGCTGATTCTCCTCAATGGAGAAACATTGACAGACATTTCAAAGAATTTGGTTCTGAACCGCGGAACCTTAGGATTGTGGTGAGCTCAGATGGAATGAGTCCGTTTGGAAGTATGAGCAGTCGGCACAGTACTTGGCCAGTTCTTTTATGCATCTACAATCTTCCTCCTTGGTTGTGCATGAAACGCAGATATATAATGATGTCATTACTAATCCAAGGACCCAGACAACCCGGAAATGACATAGATGTATATCTCGCACCATTAATCGAGGACCTCCAAAAATTGTGGCGTGATGGCGTCCCGGTGTGGGATGCGTATATGAAAGAGACCTTTACCTTGCGGGCCATGGTATTTTGCACCGTAAATGATTTCCCCGCGTACGGGAATTTGTCGGGTTACACTTGTAAAGGAGCAAAAGCGTGCCCGATCTGTGAAGATGACACGCAGGTGCTGAGGTTGAAAAATTGTCAAAAGAATGTATTCATGGGGCATCGTAGGTTTCTTCCTATTAATCACCCATATCGTAAGAAGAAGATGGCATTCAACGGGAAAATTGAGCTTGGAGTGGCTCGTCATCCATTAGACGGGGAGAGTGTCTTCGAACGGGTAAAAAACATTGATGTTGTTTTTGGAAAATGCGCCAAAGCACTACCGAAGAATATTTGGAAAAAGAGGTCCATATTTTGGGAGCTACCGTACTGGAAATATTTAGAAGTGAGGCATTGCCTAGATGTCATGCATGTCGAAAAAAATGTCTGTGACAGTTTAATTGGTTTATTACTGAACATTCCGGGGAAGACGAAAGATGGTATTAAAGTGAGAAAAGACATGGTAGAGATGGGAATACGACCCGAGCTCGCACCGCAGGAGAAAGGGAAGCGCACATACCTACCCCCCGCACTGTGCACAATGTCAAAGAAAGAGAAAACAAGCTTCTGTGAATGCCTCAATGGTATAAAAGTCCCATCAGGATATTCTTCGAATATTAAGAAGTTGGTGTCGATGAAGGACTTGAAACTGGTCGGTCTGAAATCTCACGACTGTCATGTTTTACTGACACATATAACTCCGGTTGCAATTCGGGGAATTTTACCAAAGCACGTTCGTCAAACCATTACGAAGCTTTGTTCTTTCTTCAATGCAATAAATTCCAAAGTGATAGACCCTCTAAAATTGGACTCTTTGCAAAAGGAGGTCGTCGTTACTCTTTGCCAACTTGAGATGTATTTTCCGCCATCTTTTTTCGATGTCATGGTTCACCTTGTTGTTCATCTTGTGAGAGAAATTAAGATTTGTGGTCCCGTGTTCCTTCGGTATATGTATCCATTCGAGAGATACATGGGCATCTTGAAAAAATACGTAAGGAACCGACATCGACCCGAAGGCAGCATTATAGAAGGATATTCTACGGAGGAGGTGGTTGATTTTTGCACCAACTACTTGACCGGTGTGGATCCTATTGGCGTTCCAAAATCTCGATACGAGGGAAGGCTCCAAGGAGTCGGGACAATTGGGTTGAGAGCCGTAGTTGCTGATCTAAATGAACTACAAAAGGCACATTTTATTGTACTACAACACATGACAGATGTTGCTCCCTATATAGATGAGCACATGACAATCCTTCGACAACAAAACTACACGAGGAGTCAGAGGTGGCTTACTAACGAGCATAATCGTTCTTTTATAGGATGGCTGAAAGAAAGAGTGCAGTCACACCCCGTACCTGAAATTGTTAAACTGCTTGGCGCAGGACCCCAAATTGTTGTTAGAACATTCCAAGGATACGAGATTAACGGATATACATTTTATACTAAATCCCAGAGTGATAAGAGCACGATGCAAAACAGTGGGGTGACGTTGGTGGCGACCTCTCAAGAATTCAGTAGATCCGGAGATGGCCGGGCTGTAATAGCATCAAAGTCATATTATGGCGTTATTCAAGAAATTTGGGAGCTCATTTACAGTCCTCGCCTGAGCATTCCCGTGTTTCGGTGTCAATGGGTCGAAGACCGAGGTGTTAAAGTTGACAACGACGGGTTCACACTCGTTGATTTAAACAGGGTTGGGCACGTTGACGATCCGTTTATACTCGCCAAGCAAGCCACCCAAGTCTTTTATGTACAAGACCCGAGTGATGATAGGTTGAGCGTCGTCCTATCCGGAAAAAGAAGGATTGTCGGGGTAGAAAATGTCGTCGATGAAGAAGAGTACGACCAGTTCGACGAAGTACCTCCATTTTGTACCGATGTGCAAACTGAGGTAGCAACACTTGAAGGGGTAGACGAAGCTGACTACATGCGGTCCGACCACAATGAAGGATTATGGGCCGAGGGTACCGTTCAAATAGTGGAAAAAAGGAGAAAAAGGAAAAAAAAAGCATAATGTGTAATATTTATTTTGTTTAAGACCGTGTAGCTTTTAATATTGCAACTTTAGCTTGTAATATATCAAATAAAAAAATATTTAATATTAGTTAAAATATTTAAGGAAGGATTATGTTTAATGAAAATATTATGTTTAAAATATTATGTTCAACTTTATCAAACATTTAATATTAGTTAAAATAAATATTAGTTAAAATAAATATTAGTTTTCACTAAATATTATGTTTAAAATATTTAATATTAGTTAAAATATTTAAGGAAGGATTATGTTTAATGAAAATATTATGTTTAAAATATTATGTTCAACTTTATCAAACATTTAATATTAGTTAAAATAAATATTAGTTAAAATATTAGTTTTCACTAAATATTATGTTTAAAATATTTAATATTAGTTAAAATATTTAAGGAAGGATTATGTTTAATGAAAATATTATGTTTAAAATATTATGTTCAACTTTATCAAACATTTAATATTAGTTAAAATAAATATTAGTTAAAATAAATATTAGTTTTCACTAAATATTATGTTTAAAATATTTAATATTAGTTAAAATATTTAAGGAAGGATTATGTTTAATGAAAATATTATGTTTAAAATATTATGTTCAACTTTATCAAACATTTAATATTAGTTAAAATAAATATTAGTTAAAATAAATATTAGTTAAAATTGTCAAACTTCGGTATATGAATTGCGGCCCGCAACCATTCAGAGAACTTTACTGAACCTGGGACCTACCTGTCGGACCAATTTATACACGGACATTTAGCTAATAGTCCGTGTACAAAGGGTAGAGAGCTACACGGCCTTTTAGCTATATGTCCGTGTAGAAAGGGTAGAGAGCTACACGGCCTTTTAGCTATATGTCCGTGTAGAAAGGGTATTTGTACACGGCCTGTAGAGTAAAGTCCGTGTATAAAGATCTTTGTACACGGTCTTTTAAGTTAAAAGTCCGTGTATAATGAGGAAAACACTATTATTCGAAATCCTTCTCTTCCAAAATTTTCACAAGTCCGAAAAGAGAATACACATCAGTTTCAAAAACCCTCACAGAGAAGATTTTGCTGAGCCTTCTCCGAGCTCTTCACCGCCTCCCCGCCTCGCCGCCTCACCACCTCGGTCTCTCTCCACCTCGGTCTCTCTCTCTCTAACCAGTGGTCTCTCTCACCCGTGGTTAGCTCTCTCTCTCTTGTTATTTTTCTTATTGGGTTTGAACCCGTTAGACATGGTTGGTATTTGTTATTTTACTTATTGGTTAGCTCTCTCTCTCTCAACCGTGTATGATTAGTATTGAACCCGGTAGACATGATTAGTATTGAACCCGTTAGCATATAACCTAGGTTATTTTAGGTTAATTTGTGCTTGAATACATTGTGCTTGTAACATAATTTTGTTATTGTGCTTGAATACATTGTGCTTGAATATAACCTAGGTTATTTTAGCATATAACCTAGGTTATTTTAGCATTGTACTTGTTGACATTGTACTTGTACCATAATTTTAGCATATAACCTAGGTTATTTTAGGTTAATTTGTGCTTGAATAAATTGTGCTTGTACCATAATTATTGTAGGTTAATTCAAATAATCTAGGATATATGTCAACAAGTGATTGATTAATCTCTTGATGAATATAGGTTATATGTCAAAAGTTGGTTGATTAATCTAGGTTATATGTCAAATGATTTGATCTTTAATTTCATGCAGCACCATGTCGAATGAAAATGAGTACGAGGATATGATGGAAGAAGAGGAGCAGCAAGCTTCTGCCTCGTCAGAAAGAAGGAGAAGAGGGCCTACAATGTGCACGAGCCATTCTGAGCAGACCCATTCCAAAATCTGGTTCACAGAAGACGGGCGTGCGCAGGGACCAGAACGGCAGAAATACTCAAATTGGTGTACGAGCTTCGTGAAACAAAATGCGAGTATCCTTGTTGAGAGATGGGATCATTTCGAGAAAGAGGTGAAGGACGAGTGGTGGAACACGGTGAAGGTAAAGTGCCTAACAATTGTTCATCTTGAATTTTCAATTATGTATGATCTATATTTAAATACACTAAATTTTTGTGTCAATCAGGCTCAATGGAACATCCAGAGTGATGTTCCAAAGAATAAGACGTTGAAGATTATGAACAATGGATGGAAGCAATACAAGAGCACGTTGAAGACGGAGTTCATGGAGAAAGGGAAAAATCCGGTCGGCTACTACAAATGGCTAAAACAAGAGGACTGGGATGCGTTTCAAGCTTTGAAGTCTACCGAAGAGTTCCAGGTATCTAACTCGTGCCAAATTTATACTTATTCTTTCTCGATATGTACTTATCTTTCTAAAACTAACTGATCGTTATTGTCTTGTTTCTGTGAAGGCAAAGAGTGATACAGGCAGGAGGACCGTTGCCTTTAACAAGTATCCACACCATCTAGGGTCAGGTGGTTACGAGGGTAAGTCGGAAGAATGGAGGAAAGTCCTGGATGCGAACAAGGATTCTGACTCACCCGTGGTTAGGATCCAAAATCCTAGGGGCAAAGATTGGGTCATGGGTAGAGCCGAGGTAACCGCTGACGGGAGGATAGTACTCCCAACGGAGTTGCAAAGCGTGGCTCAAAGAATGGTAAGAGTCATTTATAACTCCGAAAGTACGTCAATTGTTCTTTTGCTTTAACTAATTCTTCTACTTGAACAGTTGGAAGTGGAGGAGGAGGTCAACTCGGGTGCCCGGAGTGTCGAACGACAAAATGATTCCTTGTCCGCGGCGCTCGAGAATCCAGAACACCCGGGTCGAGTAAGGGGTGTAGGGGTCTACAGGGGCTGGAAGGAGGTGTTCCGAGTGGAGGGAGAGAAACCTCGAAGAAAATCTCGTGCCAAGGTAAACAAAGACGAGATAGTTGCGCAGATACGCGCGGAGGTGAGCAAAGAGTACGACGCAAGGTTTGCTGAGATGGAAGCAATGTTGACACAAATTAGATCAGCAACTACGCAGCCATCCGAGCAACCACCTCCAATTTCGCCGGGAATTCGGCGAAGTAGTCAAGCATCCGGCACGTGGGGCGCGAACGACGATTTGGATAATCTCAAGGTAATCAATACTTCTTCATAATCTAAAGGTATTTAAAACCTGTTTGCAACCTTGTTGGACAATATCGCATCACTAGAATAAACAACTTTCCTATAAATTTGCAGGACCCCAGAGCATGCGACCTCGTCCTGCGGAATGGCAGTGTTTCTATGATCGTTGCTAAGGGCGTTGTACATCCACTCGCCAAAAGTGTACACAATACTCAGCTAAGACCCGACCATGCATGCGTGCAGGTTGAGTTAGTCGTGGATGGATGGCAGCGCGTACCCCTTCCTGTCCCTACCGACGACGCGGTTGTGCTTGATGACGCACGGATGTCATTTGTCCAATGGCCCAAGAGTCAGATTGTTTTGGATCAGGTAATTCATAAAAAAATTCATTTATTTTGTTACATTCAACTCATTCTTTTTGAAATACTAGAATAATACATCTATAACTTGATACAGACACGAGGAGATGATGTTACCGGTACGGCTCTCTCACCGGTACGTCAGGAGGTGGCTTGCGACGTCGCGGCTGACGCGCCACAATCACCGCCCCGTCCTATGGTCACAGAAGAAGAATACAGCCGTTTGCCCAATGATTTGCGCTTTCTCCACGACTACTTGATGACGGCGCCCGACGGCATGGAGGCTATCATCATCCCTGTCCCACCTGGGATGTTTCTACACGAAGGCAGGGAGCTCCTGCTGTCGTTCAGAGACTTCAAGGACCTCTTCCACCACTCGTCATCTGACAAATGGCTCGATGTTTCACACATCACCATTTTCCTCATGTTAGTGATATTAAAATATTTTCATTATTGTATAGAACTCAAATATATATTCTAATTACAATATGATGAGTTTTCAGGAAGCTAGTCCGGAACTGTGATGAGATGGTTGAAAGGAAGAACTTGTGCGTGTTTCTGGACCCCGAGAAAGTGAGTTCTACGGCAGCGACATATTATCCGGATATGGCTATCGAGTACATGTGTTCTGCGATGCATCGTGCTAAGGCGGAGGAGAAGAAATTCATTCTCATGCCATACCACGAGGGGTTAGTTCTAATCTTAACTTATTTGTTGTTTATATTTTAATTAAAGAATTGTATAAAGGAATTAAAAGTTAAACATAAAAAAATGAAATCACACCATCAATCATAGCAAATACTCGTGTGACTTTTATATGCTAAAGTACTATAATTCTTCTCCTCGATCCAACAGCAAACATTGGTGCACGATTCTCATTGTGCCGTACTTAAGTGTGGGCATAATTATTGATTCTTGTAAGCCAGCAGGAAGGACCGCGGCTGCCGCCAAGTGCAAAGTTATCTTGCCTTTTGTGAATAAGTAAGCAATAATAATTCTATAGGTTTGCATTTCTTTCAATCATATCAAATTATGAAATTGCTAATTACATTCATTCACTTTTGTAAGGGCTTTTGTGAAATATATTAAAGAGGGAGGATCAGATAGCACGGGCACGCGCAAGAAAAGCAAGTTGAATTGGAAGTACATGGTGGTGAGCACACTTTATGAGTTAGAAATTTCATATCTTGTTAAAAAAATTATTGTTATTCTAACAAATGCCGCTAAATGTAAATTTCAGAGCCCGCAACAGAAGGAGGGTTGGGAATGCGCTTATTACACGATGATATTCATGTTTGACTTTGTCGAAAGAATACAATTCGAATTCCCAAAAGCGGTATGTACTTCATATGAATTTCCTATATAATAAGCAATTGATATCTACCTTTTCTGAAATACTAACTATTATAAAATTATAATTTTGTAGAATGTGACAAAGCAAGATCATTACTCTTCGGCTCAGATCGACGATGTGCGGTGCATGTGGGCAAGGTGGTTTGCCATGGAATTTTGTAATCCTCGATATGGATTTGCATAATTTTGTATAATTTGGTGTATATGAATATTGTATAATTTATTGCATATGGATTTCTGGCTAATCTGAAAAATATGAATTTCTTGCTAATATGGATTTATTGCTAATCTGGAAAATATGGATTTCTTGTTATATGAAATCTGGAAAATCTGGAATATATAGTTCTGTAACAAAAATGGCTAGCAAAACTGGAGGCTAGCCGAAAAACAAAAAATACAAAAAAAAAAAAAAAATGTACTTTCTACACGGATATTTAACTAAAGTCCGTGTAGAAAAAAGATAGCTACACGGTCATTTAGTTAAATGTCCGTGTAGAAAGAGGAGAGCTACACGGACATTTAACTAAATGTCCGTGTAGAAAGAGTCAAGCTACACGGTTTTTTAGTTAAAAGTCCGTGTACAAAAAGAATCGTACACGGTTTTTTAGATAATATCCGTGTAGCTCGGTAAATGGAGCGCGACACATTCTGGTCTTTGTACACGGCTGTTTGTGAAGTTATACGTGTAGAATCTTTAAAATTGCACACGGCCAAAAGTCCGTGTGTAGTTGTTGAACTAATCGTACACCCTCGATTTAAACACGGTAGGAAATCCGTGTAGCTCTTCCTTTATTGTCCGTGTATAATCTCTTTTTTTGTAGTAGTGTGTAAAGAGAAATATTGTGTTGCCTTAGATTATATGATCATCAGGTAAGAAAGGGTGGATCAAAATGATTAAGAAAGAATTAATGAACCAAGACCTATGGTGCATGCTCAATATAGGCTCTATAGTTTTCTTAGTTGAATTTGAGATAACTTATGGTCCAACTTATGCTCAATATATCCTCGCTGATAACTATCTGCAAGGACTTACTATAGCGGAATATAGGCAAATTTGTTACATTTTCTGGTCAAATGCTCCTGTGCCAGAACACTTTCTGGTCCATAGGTAAGTATGAATTCTGGTCCATGTGACTATTATATCTGTGCCTCATGTAATCAAGAACGTGTAGCTTTCATCTGTAGATGTCATCAGTCAATTCATCACTTAAATAAATAAATTATGAGGCTGTCCAATAATTAACAGTAGATTTCACTGTGGAAAATTCAGCAATTGAAGTCTTTGGTTAAAATGACAGTCCTCTCTTACAAATTTGTGGAAGAAATTTGATTTGCCAGATTCAATAATTACATTGCCGTGGGAGTTACGGCTTTTCTAATTAGATTCTACATGGCATCCAGAAATTTGAGTACAATTTGTTTGTATTTATAGCGGGATTTATTAAATTGTCGTGAAAACACCTACCGCTTTTCTAATTTGATTCGTTAATGTAAGGCATGATCAACAGTTCAACACATCAAAACTATAAAGTTGCAAATTAATTAATACCAAAGACATGATTAGTACCGTAGGTTTTTTACAATTTCTCATGAAGTAGCATAGACATGATTAGTACCGTTGGTTTTTTATTTTATTTTATTTTATTTTATTTTTTGAGTAAAAGACTAGTACCAAAGAATTGAAGTACCACACAATCTTTTATTTTATTCCACTGGATTTTTTGCAAGTAGAAGGTTCACGTCCAGTCAAATTTTATCTTTTATTTTATTCCACTGGATGACTGCCTTTTGTTGAAACATTTGATCTTTTGTTGAAACATTTGATTGGTACCGAGAGGTATAAATTATATTTTTCATATTTATAAATATTTTGAGCTTATGGAAGTACTCTTGGAGAGCTCACTCGTGTTTTGTTAATCCATAGCAAATTCCAAAACTCCTCATGAAAATTCAACTGTAAATGAGATTCATTGGATTTTCATCTGTAGTTGTCATCACTTAAATAAATAAATTCTGAGGCTGTCCAATAATTAACTGTGGAAAATTCAGCAATTGAAGTCTTTCGTTAAAATGACAGTCGTCTCTTACAAATTTGTGGAAGAAATTTGATTTGCCAGATTCAATAATTAAATTGCCGTGGGACGGTGGGAGTTACGGCTTTTCTAATTAGATTCTACATGGCATCCAGAAATTTGAGTACAATTTGTTTGTATTTATAGCTGGATTTATAATTTGATTCGTTAATGTAAGGCATGATCAACACATCAAAACTATAAATTAAGTTGCAAATTAATTAATTGTGCCCGTATGTATTTCATTTGAAATAAAGTACAATTTCTCATGAAGTAACATAGACATGATTAGTACCGTAGGTTTTTTATTTTATTTTATTTTATTTTTTGAGTAAAAGACTAGTACCAAAGAATTGAAGTACCATACAATCTTTTATTTTATTCCTCTGGATTTTTCGTAAGTAGAAGGTTCACGTCCAGTCAAATTTTATCTTCTAGAAAGTTGGATGACTGCCTTCATGAGCTATCGTATCACATCAACAATATCTACTTGTATAAGTAGGTGCAACTGGAATATGTTGGTGAACCATTGAGAGCTTCTCACATTAATTCAAGATGTGCTATTTCTCACCCAATTTCCTCCTCCTCCTCCTCCTCCTCCTCCTACTCATTCAAGCCTTCTCGGCAAACTGCTGTATTCAGCATGAGAGAGATGCCCTGCTTCAATTCAAAGCCAGTGTCGATGATGAGAGTAGTCGTCTCGCTTCATGGAGAGGTGAAAAATGCTGCAACTGGGCAGGGATCCGATGCAACAATCAAACAGGTCATGTTGTCAAGCTTAACCTTAGAAATACCAATGTTGAGCCGGATTATTACGAAGGTATCTTCTTTGATTGGATATACCACCCTGGCTTGACAGGAAAGATCAGCCCATCTTTGTTATTTCTTAGTGATCTGAAGCACTTAGATCTCAGCTTCAATAATTTTAGTGGGAATAAATTTCCAGAATTTATTGGCGCATTTAGAAACTTAAAGTATCTCAATTTGTCTAACACGGGTTTATCAGGAACGATACATCCTCAACTTGGGAACCTTTCCAAGTTGTACTTTGATCTTAGGAATGACTATATATTTTATGATTTTATATTGAGCGTCGATACATGGTGGTTATCTAATATGAGGTCTCTAAAGTATATGGATATGTCGGGAGTTAATTTCAAAGATTCAAATGACTGGGTGGAAAGTTTGAACAAACTATCATCACTTGAAGTGTTAGTTTTGTCCAATAACAATCTAAACCAAATTCCCAATACACTCACTTTTGTGAACTTCACCTCTCTCAGAGTGCTTCATCTTTCTGATCAAAACTTCAATACCACCATACCCAATTGGGTGGGCAGTTTACATAGTTTAAATGTTCTAATTCTCGAAGACTGTAACCTGGTGGGGCCATATCCCGCTACACTGGGAAATCTAACTTCTCTAAACAAACTTTCCCTTGATTACAATTCACTTGATGGCAAGGTACCACCACTACATAGTCTGACAAAATTAACGTACTTATCTTTGTCATACAACAATATAGAAGGAGATATTAAAGAGTTATTATTGAGCAAGTTGTCAAACTACACACGGGGGAATCTGGAGTATTTAGATATTTCATCTACTAACTTGAACGGAACTTTGGAAGGATGGATAGGGGACATGACAAGTGTAACTTATCTTGATCTTAGTTCTACCTCCCTCACAGGATTACTATCAGAAACTCAACTAGCTGGTTTGTCAAAACTCAAGTATTTAAGCCTCGCATATACCAACATAACTATTTTGTTTGGTAGTGATTGGACCCCCTCTTTTCAATTGAAATTAATCGGGTTGAGTCGGAATAAACAAGGGCCAAAATTTCCCTCTTGGGTCCAGAGACAAGTACAAATTAAGGATCTATATCTGACAGACACTGGAATTGATGACAGTGTACCCGATTGGTTATGGAGCTTATCTTCACTTAGGTACCTTGATTTGTCTACTAACATGCTTAGAGGGAAGTTACCAGCCAGCTTGGTGCACATGACCAAACTCATGGATATGGATTTGAGTAATAATCGGTTTGTGGGTGAAGTACCATTTCTTCCTACAAGTTTGGAGTATCTGGATCTTTCGAATAACTCCTTGTCTGGACAACTGCGTAAGAACTTTAAGTCACCATATAAGAATAAATTGATTGTTTCGAACAATCACACTATTGAAGTTGTAGAATTGTTTCCTTGTGGATTAACTAGTTTGTCGTTTCTTGATCTCTCGAGTAATAGTTTATCGGGGCATCTTCCTCCTTGCTGGTCAAACATCAGTATAGTAAATCTTGCAAATAATAGGCTCTCTGGAGTTGTCCCCAGCTCTTTGAGTTGTTCAGTCGAATTAGTAGTGGTTCGAATTGAAAACAACAGTCTTACTGGAGAGTTTCCAATTGATTTGCAATTTTGCAAAGGATTACAATTGCTTGATCTTGGAGAAAATAATTTTCACGGGATAATACCCGATTGGGTAGGAGAAAGCTTTCCCTATATGGCATTCCTAAGATTGCGGTCCAACTTATTTTCTGGTAATATCCCATCCAAGTTGACACAACTCAAAAATTTACAAGTCTTAGATCTTGCAAATAACAACCTTTCTGGACGGCTACCAAGAGGTTTGGATAATTTTACTTGGATGAGTGATCAATTGTCCTCCTCGTCGTTGTATGATGATGAGAGTTTAAATGCAATGACCAAAGGGTTGAAACTTGAGTATAATTCTAGAGGTCTTAAATTGTGGAAGAGTATGGATTTGTCAAACAACAATCTAATCGGGGAGATACCTCAGGAGATAGTTTTTCTTGCTGGTTTATTGAATCTAAACTTGTCCAACAATCACTTAATAGGAAACATTCCACTTGAAATCGGAAACATGACATCTCTAGAGTCACTCGACTTTCACATGAATAAACTGTCTCGGACTATACCGCAAAGCATATCCGCTTTATACTATTTAGAAAAACTCAACTTTTCTTACAATAATCTATCTGGGAGCATTCCAACTGGGCATCAGTTGCAGGCGCTTGATGACCCGTCAATCTATAGTGGTAATCCATACCTATGTGGACCCCCACTGAAGACGAGTTGTGGTAGCAGTGAGATACTTCCTCAGAGTGATGGTCACAATGATTCTGATTTAAAAAATGGTGGTGATAGGGACAAGTGGTTGTATTTGTTCATAGAGTTTGGTTTTGTGGCGGGATTTTTGCTGGTGTTTTTCGTCCTACTGTTCAAAGTAAAGTGGAGGTATACTTATTTCCAAATGGTCGATACTGTGTTTGATAGGTTGTATGTGTTGATGTTGAAGCTGAAACTCAAATGGGCTTCGGCCCATTAAGCCATTAAATCAATGGAGACAAAGAGAGATGTGATTTGAACTCCAAGCCGTCCATTCTATTCTTCTCCGGACTCAATCCACCATAATACACTAGGAAATATCAAATCAGTATATGAAATTGTTAGAGAGTGTTAGAGTAAGTGTTAATGGCTTGATTATCTCCTTGTATATGTAAATACTCTATTTATCTAGTGAATTTGCACCGTGTGCTCCCGTGGTTTTTTCCCGAAAGGGTTTCCACGTAAAATTTTGTGTTTCTCTTTTATTTTCTTGTGCTTGATTACTTGTTTGTGTTGGCTTCTTGTTTGATTTCCATATTTCTCCATTTGGTCGGGTATTGGTATATGCTCGCAAGGTGCTCGATAAAATTACTCCTTGAACACTTCGGCATCTAACCCCAACAGTATGTTTTGGGAACATTAACATTCAAGTGGTTGACGAAGGAACGAATTTAGAATAATTTAGAATAATTAACATGTAACCCCAACAGACTTGTTCTTTACCTCCCCAACAGTAGAAAATTCCAAATGGTTTATAATAATTTAGAATATTGTTCAAATAATTTAGGAAAATCCAAAATGGTTTAGAATATTTTAGAAAATTCGAAAATGGTTTAGAATATATTAGAAAATTCGAAAATGGTTTAGAATATTTTAGGAAATTCCAACATGGTTTAGAATAATTAGCGCACAACAAAAAGTAGGCACTTATCGCGAGGGTACTCCGTCGCGAAAAAAAAGCACAGTTATGACGGTACTCCGTCGCGAAAAGTGCCTCGCGATAAGTGCCTACTTTTCGCGACGGAGTACCCTCGCGATAAGTGCCTACTTTGTTGTTGTGGCGGGACGTCGAAGCATGGCGGTCAGTAGATCCGGACATTGAAGCGAGGCGGTGAGTAGATCCAACTATCGGAGTGCAATAGTGAGTAGATCCAACTGTCGGAGTGCAACGGTGAGAATTAGATAGCGGCGAGGAGTAGGTTTGGCCGTCGGTGCGCCGTGGTGAGTGTCGAAGCGCAGGGCTGAGTAGATTGATCCGTCGGAGCGCGACGGCTTTCAAACGAAAGTAGATTTGTTCATGGAGAAGTATGGAGAATAAGATATTAGAGTGTTTAAGATTGTAATTAAGTAGTATTCGATGATAAAAGTAGTTTAGATGAAGTAATAAAAATAAAAGAGTTTAGATGTAGGAATTAGAGTTATTTGACTCATTGTAAATATATTTTTTATTAATAAAATTATTAATTGACATTTAAAGTTACTAACTTCAAAAAAAATGTTCCACAGTAATATATAGTCACACATTTAGTGTTTTACGAGGAAAACAAGAAATATATAGACATTTTTAAATATTATAAAATGTAACCATAGTACCACCATTTTTTGAGATTAAACGATTGATCCCAATTATGTGAACATGCCTCCAGACAATTAATAGGGTTCGACAAGATCCCTTCATAATAAAATTATTTAATTATTTTGTCAATATTTTTTCATTAATTTGAAAATTGTTGAAGTTAAAATTACATTTACTTGACGCGTTGTGGGGAACAACTAAAAGCATACTCATCAAGTTTCATGCATATGATTGTTGTTAATAATATATCAAAGACCGTCACATTTATCTCATAAAAAATTCAAATTGATTGGTAAATGGTAAGAATATATAAAATATCAAAAAATTTATATGCATGGCATGTGTTCCATATTAACTATATCATATACTATTATGATATATTTGTTGAATTTTATGAGACAAGAATTGATCTGAGGAGAAAAATTTTATTTCAACAGTTGTTCCTTTACAAAGTTCCTATGATCTATTTATAACAAACTTTCTAACGGCTAGTTTCTAATTCTACTGTAGCTACAGATCCGTTGGTACTGTACATTCTCTTCTAATCTGATTTTTATTTAATTGATCAATGATGGATGGCTGAGATCAATTTGCTCCTTCTAACTTATTATTTTCAACACTCCTCCTCAAGCTAGGGATGTAAATATCGTACATTCCTAGCTTGCTTGAAATATTCTCAAATTGTTTTGAATCTAATCCTTTGGTGAAGACATCCGCTAATTGATCTTCACTTCTAACAAACGGAGTCTCTATTTCTTTGTTTTGGACCTTCTCTCTAATAAAATGGCAATCAACTTCTATGTGTTTTGTCCTCTCATGAAACACCGGATTCGAGGCAATATGCCGAGCGGAGTTATTGTCGCAATACATTTTCATCGATTGATCAATTTCAACCCCCATATCCTTGAGTAGTTGCTTGATCCATATTAGCTCACTTGCGGTAGATGCCATGGCTCGGTATTCCGCTTCCGCACTTGAACGAGCCACGACACTTTGCTTCTTGCTTTTCCATGTGACTAGATTCCCGCCTACAAATGTACAAAAGCCGGTGGTAGATTTTCTATCGAAGCTACCGGCCCAATCTGCATCGGAATAGCCACATATTGCATTAGATTTATTGTTAGTCATAAGTATACCTTTCCCGGAGTTTTGTTTTAGATATCTTAGAACTCTATTTGCGGCTTCTAAATGAGGTGTTCTAGGAGAGTGCATGAATTTACTAATTTGACCTACCGAAAAGGAGATATCCGGTCGGGTTACCGTGAGATAGATTAATTTTCCTACTAATCTTTGAAAATTATTTACATCATCTAAGGGTTCACCATCCTCAATATTTAATTTATATTTGCTATCTATTGGTGTAGAAATTGGCTTACAACCTAACTTGCCCGTTTCTCTTAACAAATCTAATGTATATTTTCGTTGTGAAATAAATAGACCTTTATTTGAAAATGCTACTTCTATTCCTAGAAAATATTTTAGGTATCCTAAATCCTTAATATCAAATTTTTCTTTTAATTGAATTTTTAATTTTCTAATTTCTTCTAGACTATTTCCGGTGATTATAAGGTCATCTACATACACTAGCACCATAGTTATATTTTTTCCTTCTATTTTTGTGAACAACGAATGATCGGCACTACTAGTGTTAAAATTACAAAAATTTAAATATGAGCTAAGTTTTCCATACCATGCCCGAGGAGATTGCTTCAATCCGTAAATGGACTTTTTTAACCTACAAACTAGATTAGATTTGTTCTCCATTTTATGGCCGGGTGGTAGGTTCATATAAATCTCTTCTTCAAGTGTTCCTTGAAGGAATGCGTTTTTTACATCCATTTGATATAGGTTCCAATTATTATTTACCGCAATAGAAAATAAAATCCTAACGGTATTCATTTTGGCCACCGGTGCAAAGGTTTCATTATAATCAATACCATAGGTTTGAGTATACCCTTTTGCCACTAACCTAGCCTTATACCGTTCTATGGTACCATCACTATGATATTTTATTTTGTATACCCATTTACACCCTACGGCTCTCTTATTTTTTGGTAATTGTTCGATTACCCATGTATTATTTTTTTCTAATGCTTTTAATTCCTCCCTCATGGCATTGCACCATACCGGTTTGGTTATTGCTTCTTGATAGTTATTAGGTTCTTCTTCTTTGTGAATAGAAGTAAGAAATGCATTATACTCGGGTGAGACATTTTCATATGATACAAAGTCTTGTATGGGGTTTTGTACCGTATAGGTTACATAATCCCTAAGTCTAGTAGATGGTATAGGTATTCTTGAGGTTCTTCTCACATTTGTAGTTTCTACTTCCTCGTTATTGTTATCATTATCATTATTTGACATATTATTGTCTATCTCTTCTTCATTATCAACCTCAAGTTCATGATTTATATTTGGTAAAAAATCTAAATCATCTAAAGGAAATGTTGAAGATCTCATTTGATAATGGTCATGTAAATTTTTTGCAATCTCACCTTTTTTGAAATACGGTTCATCCTCACAAAATATTACATATCTAGAAATAAATACTTTTTTATTTATTGGATCATAGCATTTATAACCTTTTTTTGAAGATGAATACCCTAAAAAATAGCTTTGGTTGACATATAATCGAATTTATCTTTTCGTTTAATACGAACAAAACACACACAACCGAAAATTTTTAAATAATCAAGATTCTTTTTTTGTTGATAAAGAATTTCGGTTGGGCTTTTATTTTTTAAAATGACGCTTGGTAGTCTATTAATTAAATGTGTGGCACAAAGGATGGCATCCGACCAATATATTTTTGGAACATTGTTTTGAAATAATAGTGCACGTGTCATTTCTAACAAGTGCCTATTTTTTCGTTCCGATACTCCGTTTTGTTCGGGAGTATTAATGCATGTAGTTTGATGAATAATTCATTTTTTCTTTGCAAAGGGTTGTAAAATTTTTATTTACAAATTCCGTTCCATTATCCGATCTAAATATTTTAAGTTTGGTATTGAATTGAGTTTCTATAAGGCAAAGAAATTCTTGAAAACAATTAAATACTTCATCTTTTGATTTTAATAAATACAACCATATAGCTCTAGAAAAATCATCAATAAATATAACAAAATATTTAAATCCATTATACGAGTTAATTGGGGCCGGACCCCATACATCGGAATGGAGTAAATCAAACGATGCTTCACTTCTACTATTGGAAAGTGAGAAGGGAAATCTCGTTTTTTTTTGCCATTTTACAAACATCACAATTAATACAATTTGATTTTGGAAAATTTAAAATACTACTTAAAATCTTGTTGGAGGGATGCCCAAGTCTTTTGTGCCATCTTTCGTAATCAATTGATCTTGCCGAAGCGCAAAACTTTAATTCTTGTAAATTCAATAAATAATGTCCATTTTTGAGAAAACCTTCACCAATCTTCTCCCCGGTTTCCCAGTCCTGAAATACAACATCGTTGCAAGAAAAGATGGCATTACAATTAAATTCTTGTGTTAATTTTTTAACCGAAAGTAGATTTATAGGAAAAGAATTTAAAAATAGAATGTTACTAATTTTTTTATTACACAAATTAATCTCACCTATGTAATTTATTTTTTCTTTCATACCATTGGCTACTACAACATATTGGTCACCTTTTGGTAATCTCAAATTGGTAAGAAATTTTTTATTCCCAAACATGTGGTCCGTTGCACCGCTATCTATAATTATTTGGTCACTAAAATTTAAATTTTTTGAGTGAGATACAATACCACATGAGCTTTGAATATTGTTTTGATTGGATAGCAGCACAGAGAGCTGCTGAAGAATGTGTTGCACTTGATCTGCAGACCCAGCTCCTCCTGACCCGCTTGGAGCCGACCCGCCAGCGAAAAAGCCACTTAGGCCGCTGGTTTGGTTAAAACCCGGTTCAACAGAGCCGGTTTGGTTATTACTCGGTCCAGACCCATTTTTCGCTGAGAACCCCTCCCTTTCTTTTTCTTTTTCTCGCCGCTTCTCCTCTTTCCAGTCGCCTCCCCCTTTCTTCGGTTCCTGCTCTTTCCACCATTTCGGCCTCAGGTGAGGGTGAAGGAAATAGCACCGATCCACCTTATGGCCCTCCTTTTTGCAATGAGTGCATTTCTCACCTCTGTGATTTGGCCGATTTTGGTGAAATTGAGAACTAGGGTTTTGGTGACTTCGAACGGCATGGCCATGGGGTTCGTGTCCTTCGCCATGGCTGGCTTGTGGACCCTCCATGGCCTCCCGTAAACTGTCTTCTCGCTGAATTTGATTTACTACCTCAGAGAAGGAAGGGAGGTCGGGTGCTCGGATGATTTGCGATCGAATGTTTTTATAGCTTGTATCAAGACCTGCAAGGTACGAGAAAATTCGATCTTCTTCTTTTCTCTTTTTGAGATCCTGTGCATCGGTTGTGAATGGCCGATAAACATCGAGCTCATCGTACTTCTTTTTTAAAGAAGCAAGGTACTCTAAATGAGTTTTGGTTCCCTTTTTTTCTTGTTGAATTTCGAGTTGAAGACGATAAACATGTGAATGGTTTTTCTGTTGACCGTAGAACGCATTAATTTCATCCCACAATTCTTTGGATGTGTTGCAATTTTGGAGGAACAAGTCAAGTACTTGTTGCTCGATTGACCCGTATAGGAGAGACATTACATAATGATCCTCTTTTTGCCATTTTCGAAATTTGAGCTTTTTCGGCCACTGTAATGTTCTGTGGGTTGGCTGGTTTAGGTTTTTTTGTGTCTCCAGTGATGAAATCAATCTTGTCTCTACCGCTAAGAGTGATTGTGACAGATTTGGCCCATGATAGATAATTCGCACCATTTAGCAGTTGCGGAGAGAGTTTCGATGGGTTGGTAGACTCATGAGATGGTTGCCCCCATTGATCCATTCTTGCACTGCTTATTGAGAGTTTATCGGAAGCCTTTTTTGCTGTTTTATGATGTTTACCAGTTTTACTGGTGAATTGCTGATTATTGGGTTATTGGGTTTATCGGTTATCAGTATATCAGTTGCTCTGATACCATGTTAAATTTTATGAGACAAGAATTGATCTGAGGAGAAAAATATTATTTCAACAGTTGTTCCTTCACAAAGTTCCTATGATCTATTTATAACAAACTTTCTAACGGCTAGTTTCTAATTCTACTGTAGCTACAGATCCGTTGGTACTGTACATTCTCTTCTAATCTGATTTTTATTTAATTGATCAATGATGGATGGCTGAGATCAATTTGCTCCTTCTAACTTATTATTTTCAACAATATTGATATCCTACAAAAATTTATATTCTTTGAATTATGATATATTGATATCCTAATCATGCATTTTGACAATCATCATTTTATCTTCGCACATATTAGAATGAAGTGATGCTACGATACTATGCATACCATAGATCGATCCGTACTATTAATTCATATATCTGTTTTTAGATGTCTAAACCAGTAGATTTGAACCGGTCAACATGATTTCTATATAAAAATGTTATTTGAGACCAAATTTTACATTCTTTCTAAGAAAATGGCAGAAGAAAAAAATGGAACCTGAATTGTTGTCAGAAATATAAAACAAGATAATTCAAGTTGCAACAAACCAAGCATAGTTTCTCTGTATCTTGGTTGATTATAAAATCCACAACTTATCTTTTATGGGCCGCTAAATAGTTAAACAGTATACTCGGCTTTCCGAAAGCCCAATTAGAATTTTATAGGCCCGCATCTATATTAATACAAACATCATTTCTTTTTCAATCCGAGCTGTTGTTAATATTTACACTTCCATTTTGAGTTCAATCAGGGCGGATCTTTAGCTCTGAGCAATCTATAATTTTAATTTTTTTTAATTATGTATTTTAAAATTTAATTGAACTCTAAAAAAATTATATATAGTTTAGTCTCCCACGTAAAACGTTAAATGTGTATTCTCTGTAGTTGCAGAGACTTGAGTTCAAATTCTGACTGCGACCATTTTGTATTTTACATTTCAGCCACCCAATTTAAATTTAAAAAATTCAAGCTCTGCCTCGGTCAACCAAGTCGAAGAATAGAAACGAGATTAAAACTGATCATTAAAATTTAAACTTTTCTATAATATTTTTGAAAAAAAATACCTACATCAACCTAATAAACTGAAAATTATCACTTTGAAGCTTTGTTCACCATTAATAAACTTAAAATTATCACTTAAAATTATCACTGTTCTAATTCACCATTAATGAAGCTTTGTTCTTTGCAAATAACTCGGATCTGACTCGGCGGAGGCAAAATCTGACCCGGCGGTCGACAGTGATGGATCTACTTCGGCGGAGGCGGAGGTGGGAGAGAGAGGAGGCGGAGGTGGGAGGTGGGAGATGGAGGTGAGAGACGGAGGTGGAGGTGGAGGTGGGAGAGGGAGGCCGAGAGGGAGAGGTGGGAGAGGCGGGCGGAGGCGCAGAGGGAGAGGTGGGAGAGGCGGGCGGAGGTGGAGGCGGAGGTGGAGAGGGAGAGGTGGGAGAGGTGGGAGAGGGGGAGAGAAAGAGGAAAGAAATAAATGGAGAAAATTGGGTAATTAAATTTGTAGGGCCATTAGGTAGTTAGAATTTATAAAGTTAGTTAAAAAAGGTAGTTAGTTAGTTGGAGGATGAAATGGGGGATGGATAGATGGGGGAAGATATAATTACCCTTTTTTTTATCTACCCTGATTCATTAAATATTTACAATTAAAACATGAGAAAAATTATTGGTTTCAATCATGGTAATTTGAGATTAGAAGTTGTTCTTTTTTTTTTTTGATAAAAAAAGTTTGAGTTTGGAAGTTGTTTTAAATAAGTAAATTTTTTTTTTTAATCAAGCCACTATGCAAATATCACTGTGTACCTGTATAGGTTGCATGGGTTGTACCGATACCTGCCTTGTGTCTCACCTGTTTCAGCACCGATAAGGGGGTAGGTCTCTTTGCCGAGAAAAGAGTTTCATTCCAGGCCTTCCATCGACACCAAGCCGTGTTCGCAAAAAATGATTATTTGCTCTTCAATCTTCATCCATCTGTGCTGTAACTGCATTGAATGTGGTTGTGAAGTCTACTGGTAAGTGATCAACCCTCAGCCCCAATTGTGATGCCCCCCATGTAGCCCTTGACAGTGGACAATAGAAAAGCAAATGCCGGTACTGACTGGTCCTGCCCCAGAAGATGCACCACCCCCAAAACCAATTGGTGGTTGAAAAAACAAAAATAAATTAAAAACCTTCTAAAGCCTAAAATAAATTTCGGTTAATTTCTCGACCTGTTGTTTCTCCTAAAAAAATTTCAACTCAACAACTATTTTCTAAACCCTTGCCCTGGAGGCGGTGAGTTTCTCTTCTCAGGTTAAATTTTCTCTTTCCTTCGTTCGCCTCTTCTCTGTTCCGAGCAGAAATAAAAAAAAATTAAAAAATGAAAAAAAAATGAAAAAACGAAAATAAAAAAAATGAAAAAACGACTGGCTACACAGTTACTTCGGTAGGGATGTTGAGTTGAGCTGGGAGGTCCTAAAACTACTGGATTCATCGTGGGGTACGTACTTTCTAGAACCTTTCTATTTCATGTTTCTTCCAAATTAGGAAATTAAACGTGGGAGCTAAAAAAAATCACCTTTTTTTCAGAAAAAAAATAAAAAGAATAATATGGTTTCTAGATATTTAACCTTTTGTATTAACCGTTTCAAATTATTATTCATTTATTCTTCATTTTTGTTTCATGAAAACCAACAAGTTTGGTATTTTACTTGGTCAAATGAAAGTCAAAATTAAAACCTTTTTTTAGTGCCATATTTTGTTTCCTCATTCCATTAATTGTTGTGACCGTTTTTTTTTAGTTTAATCCGTTACTAAATTTTTATTTTAAATAACAATAAAAGAGAAGTTATATAACATTTCATTTTTTTCTAACGCACAATTTTGATAAAAAAAAATATGTATAACGCATATTGGTTTATATTATCATTTTATATATTTGTTTTTTAAAGTTCAAACAGTTGATTTAAACCATTCAACATGATTTCTACATAAAAATATATGTCAACTAATTTATATTTTTAATAGTTTTTACTGTATTTTAGACAGGTAGAAAATTACTATTTTCTAATAGTTTATATTTTTTTGATAAAGTAATTTTCTAACTATTTTAAAAATTAAAAATATAAAATTTGGTCTCTAGATAAATTTTCATATAAAGTTGAGCGGAGTGGAGATGGCTGTATCATGTGAAAATACTTCACTGGAGTGGATTAAAATCTAAAATGATTGATTATGTTATGGGGTGCAAATAGATTGGATACAGATCGGGTAGTGGTAAAATCATATATGTATCTGATTTTATTTTTAGATACAGATTAGATATTAGACATATACGGATCAGGTACTAAACGAATACAGATCAGATATCATTCTTCAGTATTATTATTTATTAATTGTAATGATGAATAACATAATTTTTAAATAATATATATTGAATTATATAATATGTATATATTATTCGGATACGGATATTAAAATTTAAAACCATATATATATATATATATATATATATCTATATATATACAGAGATAGAGAGAGACAGAGAGAGAGGCTAATATCAAAACGTTTGCACCAAGGCCCTAGTGCAACCAAGTCGTTTTCGGATTTTCAAAGTCCAAACAGTCAATCCAAACCGTTAGATGTTCAATCTATATTAAAATCTGCTTGGAAACCAAATTTTAATTTTTTTGAAATTTTTTTACTATTTCTTAAGCCACTTTGAAAATTACTGATACGGGTGAACAGTAAAAACAGTGCAACCAAATTCTGGACCATGTGATCAACAATTTTCAAAGTGGCTTAATAAATAGTAAAAAAGTTGTCACACCCCGCAGCCCAACGAGGCGCGACAGGTGCTCCTGCCGTAGACATACGGTTGCCCGTATGCCTACAAGGCAATTACGATATAATAGTAAATGAAAACATAAACAAACAACCAACAACAAATAACATAAATCCCAGCTGGTCAGGTAATATCATACAAACCCGTATCTCGATGGATACGCACCACAAAAATGACATAGAGACTATATATGTACATCACCAAAACATATCTATATACATAATCTCTAATGTCACCATACCAGACAGTCTAAGCAGCGGAATAACCAGGCCTACCGACCTCGTGCCTCTCTCGGATCTGCTGACCCGGAACCTGAAAAGATAACCCAAAGAGGGGGTGAGAAATAAATTCTCAGTGCGATAAATTTGCCACGTTTCGCTCCTGGACTTGCAATCACAGATTATATTCAAAAATAAAGCACAAATAAAGCTCAGAACAGTTTATAATAATATATAAACATGCACGCATAAAACCGACATCAATAAGCCAAATGAAATCCAACTCAGGAATTGCCAAACCGAAATTCAATCACACAATATTTGGTTTAACTCGAACTCAGAATATCTGGTAGTACAGGCTTAACCGTTTACTTACAAGTCTGGTTCCATTTCATATCCGGGAAAAATCCATATAAAACCAATTGACCATCCAAACGCATTCGCCCCCTGGGTGTTGTCTCCGATACATTTAAAACCAATCGACCATTCAAACGCATTCACCCCCTGGGTTATGCCACCGATACCCAAGTCACCAAAAGCCAAATTCATAATACAGAGTCACTTACCCCTCGTCCCAACCGGTACTGGGAACTGCTGAGGGCCAGACGATCTAAAGCTTTAGAATACTGGGTCGTCAAAGTCCTTGCAAAGACTTTGACCAATCCGAACTCACCCCCTGGGTGTCGTCGCCACGATGGGGGACGGTAATGCCATATCCACCAACCGATGGTGATATAAATCACGGTGACTTTTAATCCCAAATTAGATCATTCAGATCAATACACAAATAACAACCATACCAGCATGCAGATCAATCAGATCACAATTCGAGTTTCAATTAATTAGGCAATGCAATGCATATGCAACACAATCCGATAATGCAATTCAACCAATAATCAACATGTCAATAGAAACACAGTTTAATTCTGAATATAAACTATCAAACAAGTCCAGAAACCCCGCACCTGAGTATATAGTGCACTCGTCTAAGGCTCAGGCGTCTCGAATGATCCCGAGATCCGATGCCTCGTAGGTTTACCACCTATTTATTCGTTTAGATTCGATTAAAACATTCGATTGGTATCCCGTAGGTTAAACCGAGTTAAATTAGGTTAAACACGGTTTAATGTTCGTATTCGGGTCCTAATGGTATAGGTTTACTTGATGGTTCAACCAATTTGGTTTGTACAACACAAAACCAACATTTGCAGCAATTCAGAGTGTTATTGCGGCCCGTAATGGCCTTATTGCGGCCCGCAGACAAACCTTCCAGAGAGTTGGTTTTCTGCCCCATCTTATTGCGGCCCGTAATAGCCTTATTGCGGCCCGCAACAGCAACACAGAATCAGCCCGAAATTTGTTAAGTCCCTGTCCCCCTTGCGGCCCGCAATACCTGGGTTTCGGTCCGCAATAACTCACACAGAAACTTGGTTTTTCAGGTTTAGTTTAGGTCGTTTCGATCGGGTTTCGATACGGTTAACCCTTGTTACTTGTTCTCGGTTCAGAAGGTATATTACATCAAAGTTGTCAAGAATCGACACCTTTAAGTCATGAATTCAATTGGTATGAAATTGACATAAAAACCCAAATTCCAAAATTCAGCTCAAATGAATAATTCAATCGAACAATTACGAATCGATATGTTCAAACGATTATAACTCGATCAATTCAGATCCAAATGGTGTATAACCCCTGAAATCTTAGAAATTTCCCCAAATCCCACCATTTTACCAAAACCCTAATTCCCTTTCCAATTTCACAAACAAAACCAATCGATTCAATACAAATCAAACCGAATATCGAGTTATATCGAATCAATCGAACTTTAATTCGAATTCTCAAAGAAATACAACAAATCCAACAATTTAGGGTTTTCAAAAGATTGTAAGGAAGGAAAATTATACCAAATTGAAGCTCTAGAATCGAGTACGATCGTCTAATTAACTCGAATCTCCGATTTTCCGACAATTCTGACCCGATTTCACGCTCGATTTCTCTCTCTCTCTCTTTCTCCCTTTGGTTCGGCCAACCCTAGCTCCTCCCGAAATTTTAGATGTAAAATGAAAATATCAAGTGGAGAAGGAAGGTATTACTTAATATATGGAATTTTTGCACATAAGCCCTCCAAGTTTTAAATATTGCATAACTTAAAAATCTTCACAATTAAGCCCTTTTTGCATATTTTTATTTATACAAGGATCATAATGTAACAAAAGTTCCAAAATGTAAAATTTGGTATCCAAGCAGATTTTTATATAGATTAAACATCTAACGGTTTGGACTTTGAAAAACCGAAAACGACTTGGTTGCACGAGGGCCTTGGTGCAAACGTTTTGAAGCCACTCTCTCTCTCTCTCTCTCTCTATATATATATATATATATGGAGAGAGAGGAGGGGTCTAGTTACCACAATTTTGAGTTACAACAAAGTTACCACGATCATTTTCTACATTTTCAAATTCTAAATCGTCGATCCAAACCGTTCAACATGATCTCTACAATAAAATGTGCTTCCAAATCAAATTTTGAAATTTTTTTTACTATTTATTAAGATGGGTACAAAATTCAATGGTCTAAATTTGACTAGTTTTTGTAAAATACTTAATAAATAGTAAAAAAATTCAAAAAAAATGTAAAATTTGATTTGGAAGCACATTTTATTGTGGAAATATGTTGAACGGTTTGGATCGACGATATGGAATTTGAAAATGTAAAAAATGATTGTGGTAACTTTGTTGTAACTCAAAATTTTAGTAACTAGATCTCTCCTCATATATATATATATATATATATATATATATATATACACACACACACACACACGTATCTGTATGGATATTCGAATATCATATATCCGTATAAAATTTTCAAATACGTATCCGGACTCAGATTGATAATATCCAACCCATTTGCATCCCTAATTATGTATTTGAAAATTGTTAGTCTCAAATAATCAAAATTTAATATTTATTCCAAATTAAGAAATTAAACGTGTGGAAGCAAAAAAATTCTATCTTCTTCTTTTCAAAAATAAAAGAAAAAGGAAAATATGGGTTTTTAGTGATTTGTTTCATAAAAGCCAGCAAGTTTGATATTTGATTAGGTCAAAACTATGTTACTCTCATACTTCATATAGAATCTCGTACTTTTATTCAACACCTATACGTGTCCGATACAGCACTGATCTGTCGACTTACGTGGTGTATCCTATAGCGTTCAATATGGTCAGATACGCCTGATTTGTGCCCTTTCCAAAAAACATGATGTTGAATGTTAGCAAGAAATGTGTATTAATAACCTGTTGCCTGCAAACTTGTCGTATCTGAATTATTTTCTTCCAAAATGTGTAATAATAACTTGTCGTACCATTCCATTTTGGTCATACACATAAGGATTCAAATCAGATGAAATCCAAGATACATTAAAACAGTATTTTTGAAATTTTTGAAATTCTGAATCTAATCGTTCAACTTTTTATGTGCACGCATCTCGAAAAAGCTAGTTTTTTGTGCACGTATCTCGAAACAGTGCAATAGATGGATTCGAGATTTCAAGAATTTCAGTGTTACTGTTCATGATTTTAGATTTCAGCAGATTTGGATCCTACACAAAAAGCAATCTAACGACACAGGCTGAAAATGAACATATATTTTTTCCCCTAATGTTTGTTTATTCTCTAAATTAAATGTTTATTTCACCAACATATTTATTTCAACATATTTATTTTTATATATGTAGGATTTATATTTTTTTTGTAATATTGAATTAAACAAGTGTTATCAGTAAAATAATAAAAAATAATATGTATAATAGCTGTATTGTATTCTAAATTTTTGAAAATTACCATATCGGTATATCTGTATCGTATCCGATACGATATCCGTACCCATATCCATGCAACATAGGGTCAAATGAAGGTTCGAATGAAAACCTTTTTTTAGTGCCATACTTTTATTTCTCATTCCATTGTTGTGACATCTTTTTGTTCAACCCGTTACAAAAATTTTATTTAAAAAAATATCATCTGCTCGCCATTGCTTCATACTTCAAATTATAACAATCCAAGAAAAGTTATCTTATTTTTCCAAACACACAATTTTGATAATATATATGCATAATGAAGATTGATCCTTATTTATTTCAAAGTTCAAAATGTTGATTCGAAACGTTCAACATGATCTTTATATACAAATGTACTTTGTAACAAAATTTTATGTATTTTTCATAATTTTTTATTACTTTTTTAAATAGGTAAAAAATCACTATTTTCAATGATTCAGAATAAGTGATTTTAATCTATTTAAAAAATAGTAAAATAATTCTGAAAATATAAAATTTGATCTCCATATATATTTTCATATAAAAATCACAGTGAGCGGGGTGGAGATGACTATGCATCATGTGGAATTACTTTATCGGAGTGGAGTAAAATCTAAAATGATTAGTAATAAATTTCAAAATTGTTGGTCTTTGAGAATCAATATTTGATTTAATGGCAAAAGGCAATGCTCTAATAAATTTCATACTCCAAATTAATGGAGATCTTGAATGTTATAAATAGCTTGGTAAATTAATTTTTTTTTTTTTGAGTAAAAGCTTGGTAAATTAATTGACCTACGACTTTACTCAAATATAAAAAATTATTGGTATCCTAAAATCTCCCCTAAATGAAATTAGAAATTCTAAGTAGTCATTCCTATTCACTGTATCTTGATTATTTTAAAAGGTACTGTTTAGACCGTGTTCTAGAGAAGAAGAGGTGAGAGGAATTGCGGAAATGACCATCGAAACTCTGCTTTCCTTCATTTACATATTATTGAGCTGCCTTTGGACAGAGGAATAGAATGCAATTAATGTTTAATCGCAAACAAATGAAAAAGTGTTTTTTTTAAGATGTAAGAGTGGAGACTAAAAAGATCTCCCTTCCAAATCTCATGTAAAAACGATTTTTTGATATTTTAACTGTAATTATTTATTTTTTGTTCTAACGAACATGAAGAAGAATATTGGTTGTACAAATTGATCTATTGAGATAGGGGTGATTTTTTTTATCCCATTGAAATTAAGATTCAAAATTTCAAATTTTTTCCGTCAAAATTGAATTTCTAGTTTTGTTTCTCATTCAAAAAAGGTCTTTCTTTTCTTCAAATTTGTTGATCAAATTGCAAAAATTTAATAAAATCCAAACCAAGTTTGAGGTGAAATATACGTACCGGAAATCTTTAATATTCGTGTAAATTTTGACGAGACAGTTAAGATGTAAAGAGAAATATTGTGTTCCCTTAGATTATATGATTATATGAATTGAATTGAATTGAATTGTAATAATAAATTTTTTAGTCATTTAATTGGGCTGGGCCTTGGGCTATGCAAGAAGGTTTTCCTTTGGTGCATGCTCAATATAGGCTCTATAGTTTTCTTAGTTGAATTTGAGATAACTTATGGTTATGGTCCAGAACTCTCTCTTCTGGTCCATAGCCCATAGGTAAGTATGAACACTTTCTGGTCCATGTGACTATTATATATATCTGTGCCTCATGTCATCGGTCAATTCATCACTTAAATAAATAAATTGTGAGGCTGTCCAATAATTAACTTAAACAGTAGGTTTCACTGTAGAAAATTCAACAATTGAATTAAGTCTTTGGTTAAAATGACAGTCGTCTCTTACAAATTTGTGGAAGAAATTTGATTTGCCAGATTCAATAATTAAATTGCCGTGGGAGTTACGGCTTTTCTAATTAGATTCTACATGGCATACAGAAATTTGAGTACAATTTGTTTGTATTTATAGCTGGATTTATTAAATTGTCATGAAAACACGTACCGCTTATAAAGTGTTATAATTAATAATAAAAATAAATATCATAGAGATAACAAGCTTAAACCAGATTAAATTTATAACGTGTATGACACGTCGTATATATTTATCGCAACAACATACGCAAGAAATACAATTATTCAGAATAATTATATGGATAATTACTAGATTAAAATATTAATTATGAATTAATATTTTTGGGAACATTCTAAGTAGTCATTCCTATTCAATGTATCTTCTTGATTATTTTAACAAGTACTGTTTAGACCGTGTTCTAGAGAAGAAGAGGTGAGAGGAATTGCGGAAAGGACCTTCGAAACTCTGATTTCCAGATTATTGGATTGCGTTTGGACAGAGGAATAATAGAAAGTAATTCATATTTAATCGAAACAAATGAAAAAGTGTTTTTTTTATTTAAGATGTAAGAGTGGAGACTAAAAAGGTCGATCTCCCTTGCAAATCTCATGTAAAAATGATTTTTTGATATTAACTGTAATTATTTTTTTTTTGTTCTAACGAACATGAAGAAGAATATTGGTTGTGCAAATTGATCTATTGAGATAGGGGTGATTTTTGTTATCCCATTGAAATTAAGATTTAAATTTTCAAATTTTTTATGTCAAAATTGAATTTCTAGTTTTGTTTCCCATTCAAAAAAGGTATTTCTTTTCTTCAAATTTGTTGATCAAATCGGAAAAATTTAATTAAATCCAAACCAAGTTTGAGGTGAAATATAAGTACCGGAAAATTTAATATTCATGTAAATTTTGATGAGACAGTTAAGATGTAAAGAGAAATATTGTGTTTCCTTAGATTATATTAATTGAATTGTAATAATAAAGGTTTGTCATTTAATTGGGCTGGGCCTTGGGCTATGTATTTTGCCTTACAGTGTTCTTAGTTCAATTTGAGATAACTTATGGTCCAGAACTCTCTCTACTGCAATCCTTGCAAAATTTTATTTGTGGGCCCCCATTACTTTCTACTCAATCAGAATGCTCCATTTGAGTTTGACTTTCAGAGATGGTGCAAAAAAGGACAAACATATGTCGCCATTTAAGATGGCGGACACTTTGTGTCCGTTATTTGTGGTTGGGGCCGTCTCAAATATGAAATTCCGAGAAATTTGCGGTTATTTGGTTTATCAATTTTTTTTTAATGTCAAATTTAAAAATTTCGGCTCTTTTGAGAAAATTTTCTTGTTTATTATAACAAAAAAAATTTTGTTGAAACATTTGATTGGTACCGAGAGGTATAAATTATATTTTTCTTATTTATAAATATCTAATTCCTTTAAAAATAATTTGAGCTTATGGAAGTACTCGTTGAGAGCTCACACGTGTTTTGTTAATCCATAACAAATTCCAAAACTCATCATGAAAATTCAACTGTAAATGAGATGAGATATTGTGAGATTCATCGGATTTTCATTTGACAGTTCCAATAGATCGACTCAAACCAAGACCTACATAATTATAACTAGGAAGTCAATTCATCACTTAAATAAATAAATTATGAGGCTGTCCAATAATTACCAGTAGGTTTCACTGTGGAAAATTTAGCAATTGAAGTCTTTGCTTAAAATGACAGTCGTCTCTTACAAATTTGTGGAAGAAATTTGATTTGCCAGATCCAATAATTAAATTGCCGTGGGAGTTACGGCTTTTCTAATTAGATTCAACAATTTCTCATGAAGTAACATAGACATGATTAGTACCGTAGGTTTTTATTTTATTTTATTTTTGAGTAAAAGACTAGTACCAAAGAATTGAAGTACCATACAATCTTTTATTTTATTCCACTGGATTTTTTGCAAGTAGAAGGTTCACGTCCAGTCAAATTTTATCTTCTAGAAAGTTGGATGACTGCCTTCATGAGCTGACGTCTCACATCAACAATATCTACTTGTATAAGTAGGTGCAACTGCAATATGTTGGTGAACCATTGAGAGCTTCTCACATTAATTCAAGATGTGCTATTTCTCACCCAATTTCCTCCTCCTCCTCTTACTCATTCAAGCCTTCTCAGCAAATTGCTGTATTCGGCAAGAGAGAGATGCCTTACTTCAATTCAAAGCCGGTGTCGATGATAAGACTAGTCGTCTCGCTTCATGGAGAGGTGAAAAATGCTGCAACTGGGCAGGGATCCGATGCAACAATCAAACAGGTCATGTTGTCAAGCTTAACCTTCGAAATACCAATGTTGAGCCATATTATTACAAAGGTACCATCTCTCGTTGGATATACCACCCTGGCTTGACAGGGAAGATCAGCCCATCTTTGTTATTTCTTAGTGATCTGAAGCACTTAGATCTCAGCTTCAATAATTTTAGTGGGAATAAATTTCCAGAATTTATTGGCACATTTAGAAACTTAAAGTATCTCAATTTGTCTCACACGGGTTTGTCAGGAATGATACATCCTCAACTTGGGAACCTTTCCAAGTTGTTGTACTTTGATCTTAGCCATGACTATTATTTATTTCCTGATTTTATATTGAGCGCCGATACACGGTGGTTATCTAATATGAGGTCTCTAAAGTATATGGATATGTCGGGAGTTAATTTCAAAGATTCCAATGACTGGGTGGAAAGTTTGAACAAACTATCATCACTTGAAGTGTTAGTTTTGTCCGATAACAATCTAAACCAAATTCCCAATACACTCACTTTTGTGAACTTTACCTCTCTCAGAGTGCTTCATCTTTCTTATCAAAACTTCAATAACACCATACCCAATTGGGTGGGCAGTTTACATAGTTTAAATGTTCTAATTCTCGAATTCTGTAACCTGGTGGGGCCATATCCCGCTACACTGGGAAATCTAACTTCTCTAAACAAACTTTCCCTTGATTACAATTCACTTGATGGCAAGCTACCATCACTACATAGTCTGACAAAATTAACGTACTTATCTTTGTCATACAACAATATAGAAGGAGATATTAAAGAGTTATTATTGAGAAAGTTGTCAAACTACACACGGGGGAATCTGGAGTATTTAGATATTTCATATACTAACTTGAATGGAACTTTGGAAGGATGGATAGGGGACATGACAAGTGTAACTTATCTTGACCTTAGCAATAATAACCTAAATGGTACAATACCAACTGATATTGGAAATTTAACAAATCTGGTTAATCTTGATCTTAGTTATAACTCCCTCACAGGATTACTATCAGAAACTCAACTAGCTGGTTTGTCAAAACTCAAGTATTTAGACCTCACACATGCCAACATAACTATTTTGTTTGGTAGTGATTGGACCCCCTCTTTTCAATTGAAATCAATCTGGTTGAGTTCGAATAAACTAGGGCCAAAATTTCCCTCTTGGATCCGGAGACAAGTATCTAGATCTGACAGACACTGGAATTGATGACAGTGTACCCGATTGGTTATGGAGCTTATCTTCACTTAGATACCTTTATTTGTCTACTAACATGCTTAGAGGGAAGTTACCAGTGAGCTTGGTGCACATGACCAAACTCACGATATGTATTTGAGTAATAATCGGCTTGTGGGTAAAATACCATTTCTTCCTACAAATTTGGAGTTTCTTGATCTTTCAAATAACTCCTTGTCAGGACAACTGCGTAAGAACTTTAAGTCACCATATAAGAATAAATTGATCGTTTCAAACAATCACACTATTGAAGTTGTAGAATTGTTTCCTTGTGGATTAACTAGTTTGTCGACTCTTGATCTCTCGAGTAATAGTTTATCGGGGCATCTTCCTCCTTGCTGGTCAAACATCAGTGTAGTAAATCTTGCAAATAATAGGTTCTCTGGAGTTGTGCCCAGCTCTTTTAGTTGTTCAGTCGGACTACTAGTGGTTAGTCTTGAAAACAACGGTCTTACTGGAGAGTTTCCATTTGATTTGCAATTTTGCAGAGGATTACAATTGCTTGATCTTGGAGAAAATAATTTTCACGGGATAATACCCGATTGGGTAGGAGAAAGCTTTCCCCAGATGGCATTCCTAAGATTGCGGTCCAACTTATTTTCTGGTAATATCCCATCCAAGTTGACACAACTCAAAAATTTACAAGTCTTAGATCTTGCAAATAACAACCTTTCTGGACGGCTACCAAGAGGTTTGGATAATTTTACTTGGATGAGTGATCAATTGTCCTCCTCGTCGTTGAATTATGGTTATGAGAGTTTAAATGCAATGACCAAAGGGTTGAATCTTGAGTATGATGCAGAAGGTCTTTTATTATGGAAGAGTATGGATTTGTCAAACAATAATCTAATCGGGGAGATACCTCAGGAGATAGTTTTTCTTGTTGGTTTATTGAATCTAAACTTGTCCAACAATCACTTAATAGGAAACATTCCACTTGAAATCGGAAACATGACATCTCTAGAGTCACTCGACTTTCACATGAATAACCTGTCTGGGACTATACCGCAAAGCATATCCGCTTTATACTCTTTAGAAAAACTCAATTTTTCTTACAATAATCTATCTGGGAGCATACCAACTGGGCATCAGTTGCAGGCGCTTGATGACCCGTCAATCTATAGTGGTAATCCATACCTATGTGGACCCCCACTGAAGACGAGTTGTGGTAGCAGTGAGATACTTCCTCAGAGTGATGGTCACAATGATTCTGATTTAAAAAATGCTGGTGATAGGGACAAGTGGTTGTATTTGTTCATAGAGTTTGGTTTTGTGGCAGGATTTTTGCTAATGTTTTTCGTCCTACTATTCAAAGTAAAGTGGAGGTATACTTATTTCCAAATGGTCGATACTGTGTTTGACAGGTTGTATGTGTTGATGTTGAAGCTGAAACTCAAATGGGCTTCGGCCCATTAAGCCATTAAGTCAATGGAGACAAAGAGAGATGTGATTTGAACTCCAAGCCGTCCATTCTATTCTTCTCCTGACTCAATCCACCTTAATACACTAGGAAATTTCAAATTAGTGTATGAAATTGTAAGAGAGTGTTAGAGTGAGTGTTAATGGCTTGATTATCTCCTTGAATTTGTAAAGATTCCATTGATCTAGTGGATTTGCACTGTGTGCTCCCGTGGTTTTTTCCTGAAAGGGTTTCCACGTAAAATCTTGTGTTTTCCTTTTATTTTCTTGTGCTTGATTGCTTGTTTGTGTTGGCTTCTTGTTTGATTTTCATATTTCCCCATTTGGTCGGGTATTGGTGTATGCTCGCAAGGTGCTCGATATAATTACTCCTTGAACGCTTCCGCATCTAACCCCAACAGTATTGAGACCAAGAATTAAATCAGAAAACCAATAGATTAATCATCTAACGTTAACTATTGAAGTTGTAAGCAGGACAAGGATAGAACAGAAAATTTAAATTGGAATTTAAATATAAATACATATTAATTGTTGCAGTTAAATTCAAATTCAAGTCTCCACAGTAATCTTGTAGAAGTCAACCCGTTAATATATAATCACACGGTTAGTGTTTTACGAGGAAAACGAGAAATATATAGACATTTTTAAATATTATAAAATGTAACCATAGTACCACCATTTTTTGAGATTAAACGATTGATCCCAATTATGTGAACATGCCTCCAGACAATTAATAGGGTTCGACAAGATCCCTTCATAATAAAATTATTTAATTAGTTTGTCAATATTTTTTTATTAATTTGAAAATTGTAGAAATTAAAATTAAATTTACTTGATGCGTTGTGGGGCACAACTATGGATGTAAACGGATCGGATATTATCCGATTTTATCCGGATTCGAATCTGAAAAATTACTTAAATTATCTTATCCGTATCAGTATCCGAGACTATCCGTATCCGTATCCATATCTGAAAATTTATAACGGATAAGGATATTGTTTGATTTTTAACTATCCGTTATCCGACTGTTTATATCTCTAAACCACAAAAAAGATACTATGTTCTTAAATTAATTTATTAAACTGCATATGCATACCAATGATTTATTAAATTGCATATACATATATATTATGATGAACAATTTAACACTATGACATAATAAGTAACTATTGTTTTGATAATATGATATATGTTTTGTAACCAACAAACTTATTATCATATCCGTATTCGTATCCGTCCGATATCCGATCCATTAATATACAATCACACGTTTAGTGTTTTACGAGGAAAACAAGAAATATATAGACATTTTTAAATATTATAAAATGTAACCATAGTACCACCATCTTTTGAGATTAAACGATTGATGCCAATTATGTGAACATGCCTCCAGACAATATAATAGGGTTCGACAAGATCCTTCATAATTAATAAAATTATTTAATTATTTTGTCAATATTTTTTCATTATTTGAAAATTGTAGAAATTAAAATTTAATTTACTTGATGCGTTGTGGGGCACAACTAAAAGCATACTCATCATGTTTCATGCATATGATTGTTAATAATATATCAAAGACCGTCACATTTATCTCATAAAAATTCAAATTGATTGGTAAATGGTAAGAATATATAAAATCTCATAAATTTTATATGCATGGCATGTGTTCCATATTAACTATATCCTATAATATTAGTTTCTTACTTGAATTACGATATATTGATATCCTAATCATTTTAGAATGAAGATACTATGCATAGCATAGATCGACCTGTATTATTAATTAATATATTCATTTTTGGATGTCTAAACAGTAAATCTATTCTGCTCAACATGATTTCTGTATGAAAATGTTATTTGAGACCAAATTTTACAAAAAAAAAAAAAAAAATTAGTTAGAAAAATGAATTCATAGTACGGATCAATATGTGATATGATAGCGCCATGGCATCACGAGGAGTAATAAAAGATTGGAGTTTTCTTTCTAATTAAGAAAATGGCAGAAGGAAAAAATAGAACCTAAATTGTTGCCACAAATATAAAACAAGATCATTCAAGTTGCCACAAACCAAGCATTGTTTCTATCTCTTATCTTTTTTGGGCCGCTAAATAGTTAAATAGTATACTGGTCTCTCTGAAAGCCCAATTAGAATTTTATAGGCCCGCTTCTATATTAATACAAACATCATTTATTTTTCAATCCGAGTTGTTGTTAATATTTACCCTTCCTCCCAAAAGAATTTTGAGTTCAATCAGGGCGGATCTTCAGCTCTGAGCCATTTATAATTTTAATTTTTTTTAATTATGTATTTTAAAATTTAATTGAACTTTAAAATTTAATTATGCTTTTGGAAACTCCGGACCCGCTCGAGTTCTCCTCTGAGCTGGGACTCAAGCTCCTTTTTTTCAGACAGAGAAAGCTTAGAAAGAGAGAAGAATTGGAGAGGTACATCAAAGCCTTTGGTTTTTACTGCATTTAAACGGGTTGACTTAGGGTTTGGTGCACAGGAATCCTCTGAGTCAATCCGGGTCGGGCTTGCAAAAACCTCCGATTCGCCAACTGTCTCTACCACATTCCGATAATCAGGTATAAATCCCACAGGACGCTTTTTTGAGATCTTTTGGGATTTACCCATCATTGTATTAAAAAAGCCTGCTTCCTTTAGTAAACTAAAAGAGTTAATTCGCCTACAGAGAGAAAAAAATGCTACTGATTAGCAATCAAAGTATGGATAACTATAAATGTGGCACAAGTAAACTATTTTGCTTTATGGCCAAGGAAACCCTAATTTTCACAATTGAGCTTCTTTGCTGCAATTTACAATTCAAATATAAGTTTAAGTAAGGTTGTCTGTTGAATTATTAAGATTAATGTTCCATAATCAGCTAATTAACAGAAAGATAAGATTCTTCTCAATGCGGATCAATTTGGGTTTTACCCAGCTAAAATTTTGAAATTCAAGTAACCCTAATTTCCACAATTGAGCTTCTTCGCTGCAATTTACAATTTGAAAACAAGTTTAAGTAAGGTTGTTTGTTGAATTATTAAGATAGTTCTCAATGCGGATCAATTTGGGTTTTACCCAGCTTAAATTTTGAAATTCAAGTAACTTTATCCAAACCCAATTTGGGCTTGTGCACTAAACAAGCACCAATTCAGGCAAAACCCTAACCCCAAAATACTTACGCCAAATCGACAAAAAACACCTCACACAGATCAAACGAAACACCATTTGAAAGAGAGAGATCGAAGGTGGGTCAAACGACCCCAATTCGAACCGTGAGAATTGGGATTTGAGAAATGCAATAGCAAAACCTGAAAGATTTTGATCTGAGAGCGCGCGACGAGAAAAAACCCTAGGTGCTGAGTTTCTCTTCTCAGGTTAAAATTTCTCTTTGCTTCGTTCGCTTCTTCTCTGTTCCGAGCGCGTCACGAGAGAAGAGAGAGAGAGAGAGAGTGCAAGAAATAAAAAAAACATGAAAAAAGAGGGAGCCGTGAGAAATTATGAGCTTAATTATCTCAAGTCAACACTCCACCGGAGATATCTCAAGTCAATGAAAAAACGACGGTCCCGATTTAAGATGGCTACACAGTTGCTTCGGCAGGGATGTTGAGCTGGGGAGGTCCCAAAACTACTGGATTCATCCATTAATTAAATAAATGGAGAGGATTCATAAGTACATCACAATTGATTGATCCAGGATTTCGGCGGTATAAGGAGTAAATCATTGTTTGACGAACTGTGGGCCCGGATTTCAGTGATAATACTTCCTTTGTTTCAAATGTTCTACGAGTATTCATTAATTAGTTAGTACAGCCGCCCTACAAAAGCGTGCTGGGATAACAGACTATTTTTCGGTCGCGCTGTCGATGACAAACGGACCCCACTTTCTGACAACAGTGTGGTACCTACTTTCTAGAACCTTTCTATTTTGATGTTTCTTCCAAATTAGGAAATTAAACGTGGGAGCTAAAAAAAATCACCTTTTTTTTTCAGAAAAAAATAAAAAGAATAATATGGTTTCTAGATATTTAACCTTTTGTATTAACCGTTTCAAATTATTATTCATTTATTCTTCATTTTTGTTTCATAAAAACCAACAAGTTTGGTATTTTACTTGGTCAAATGAAAGTCAAAATTAAAACCTTTTTTTAGTGCCATATTTTTGTTTCCTCATTCCATTGTTGTGACCGTTTTTTTTAGTTTAATCCGTTACTAAATTTTTATTTTAAATAACAATCAAAGAGAAGTTATATACCATTTCATTTTTTCTAACGCACAATTTTGATCAAAAAAAATATGTATAACGCAGATTGGTTTATATTATCATTTTATATATTTGTTTTTAAAGTTCAAACAGTTGAGTTAAACCATTCAACATGATTTCTACATAAAAATATATGTGGACTAATTTTATATTTTTAATAGTTTTTACTGTATTTTAGACAGGTAGAAAATTACTATTTTCGAATAGTTTATATTTTTTTGATAAAGTAATTTTCTAACTATTTTAAAAAATTAAAAATATAAAATTTGGTCTCTAGATAAATTTTCATATAAAGTTGAGCGGAGTGGAGATGGCTGTATCATGTGAAAATACTTCACTGGAGTGGATTAAAATCTAAAATGATTGATTATGTTACAGGGTGCAAATACACTACTAGAATTTGGACTTTTTGCAAGAGTAGCACTTACTTGTTGCAAGAGTGTGAACGGCCCTTGCAAAAGAAATAGCATTTCTGACACAAGAAAACCTGTTGCAAGGGTGTTCCTTGGAAAAAGTAACGCATGCAAAAGATTTGATGTTTACCCTTGAAATTGTCTCTTATTTACTCTTGCAAATAATAATTGAAGACCCGTGACCCACTAGCAGAGCCAGATATTATATTTTAATGAATGTCCTTGCAAAAACCTCATTCCATGCTCTTGTAATAAGTCTAAAGATTTGAGACAAAACAGTTGCAAGGGCTTACCCTTGTAACAAGTTTTGAAGATTCCGTTTTTATTATTTTATTCTGAAGGCCCTTGTAAGAAGTCTGGTTATTCTGACAACTACTAATTTAACAATAGAAAAATAATGACAGCATGAAATTCAAAGAAAATTCATTTGAGAGGGCTTACCCATGTAACTTGCATTTGAATGCCACATCAGCGACTTGGTGATTGTGGGCTTTTAGGGAGTGTATATTATTTGCTTTCAGATTGTTCTTATTTGAAATTAAACGAACATTTGTTGTCATATGATTTATTAAAGCAATTCTTTCATTTTAACATTGAAGTTGAATACTTCTTATCTATTCTTCTTTGAAGACTTCAATTAGAAAATAATTCTACCTAATAAGAAAAGCACAATGTTAATTAGGTGACATGAAGAAACAAAAGATTAACATAGTTAGTTACAAATTAACAAGCTCAACAGGAAAAAGGAAAATATAAAACCTACTACACAGTGCACCTACATACTAATCTAAAGAAGAAACCAAGGAGCAATTTAAATGCTCTATAAAAATACCCAGTAAAATATGTCCTCTTTACATCTATCTTGCCAACCTGAAAGAAGTTACTAATTAATTTGATCAAAAGATATATAGGACAAAGGCAAAGAACGAATTTTCTTTAAATATCTCGTCAAAAGCGAATAATTGAGACAAGATGCTGGATTTGCTTAATCTAGTGATAGCCTCCTCAGCTAAACAGTGCTGCCCTTTGAGCATCCTGTATATGACCCAACAAATGACTACTTCTTGGTACCCTAGCACCTGTACACAAAATCAAAGGAAAATACAGTCAGCAGCCTACATCCATGAGAAATTACCAAAATATAAGCTTTAATAATCTCAAAAATTTAATACAGTTCATCAACTGAATATTATACCAGCAATGAAAAAACAATAGAAAAATCAAACTCATTTCTCAATGCTCTTATCTCTACTGAGAAAGAGCAATAAACAAAATGTTTAAATATTAAAATTCATTGAACCAACTTTAGCACAATTACATTAATTGGAACATCTACAACAGGTGCATTAGTGAAGGTATTGTTGAGCTAAAGAGTATTGCTAGAAGTGATAGGTCTTTAATATGAATAAAGTTTGTTGAACTTATAAATGTATTGCCCAGTATTAACATAGAAGAACCAAAAGCACAAATATTTTTTGTCAGTTCTGAGTTAGAAATTGGAATTACCAGTAACATAATAGCTGATCATTAAGGACCATAGAGCAATCACATCACCATGAACCATATAGAGAAGGTCGATATTTAGATCCCTTGAAAGAGGTAGTCTATGTAATTGAACCCCCAGTGGAATGAATTAGTACCGATTACTGCTCCTTGTATCAGTTACAAGTGGAATCACTCAGTACTTGTTGTTATAATTGTCATTATCAAATAATAATTATGAAATCTAGAGGGACACCTACTAAAAAGAGTAATAAATAATGATTATGACCCACAATCATGTGAGGCATCTAGGTTTAATTGCAATTAAGGGTATGTGCTTCTTTTATAATTTTGGGTACAAGGGAGACTGCGCTGCATCTGTTATTTACATGTCCTTATGCCAAAGCGGTATGGGCTACAATAACAACCTTGTTACGAAAGAAAATCATGGTACCGACCGACTCGGTACAGAACACGTGGTTAGATTCCTGGAAAGCTGCGAGGCCAAGGAGAGAATGGAAGCATAACACCTGGGCTGCATACTTCCTGTGCACAGTCTGGCACATACGGAAACACTGCAACAGTGTAATCTTTGGAGAACAGAATATAAGACCAGTGTGATTGTAAATAGATGTTTTCATGAGAGAATGTGGAATAAATACTGCTAGGTGCCGGCTGGAGCGAGGCTTGCTTGCTAAGCTAGGGTTGTGTTTGGTCTTTTACTTGTATTCTTTTTATTTCTACTATTTTCATTCTTGTAATTTTATTTTCTATGGATGTAACAGATACTATTTATCAATACAATCACCCTTGACAGTCGCTGTCAAGTTTTAATATATATATATAATTTCTGGTTAATATACCAGGTCAGTACAGGAGCTGGTACAAATTCATACCAGTGCACAAAAAAGACACTGGTACCAGTGTCAAATCAGATCCACAGAAGGATAATCGTACCAGTACATACAATGAAAGCTTTTTTTTTAAATTAGTGCATCTCAAATCGTTTCACACTAGAGTTTAAATAATAATTATTAGAACATTTCTAATCATTTGACACTAGAGTTGTAAAAAAGAAACATTTGTACTTCAATTTGCTAAATACTAGTAAAGAGACTAAAATCCAATTGAAACTGTGAAATATCATCTCAAAATCACAAAAATCAACATAGTTTAAATATTACATTACGAAATTGGTAAAAAAAATTAACCTCAAAATCACCCCCTTTACTTCCAAGTGAAGTAGAACATATACCCTACCCAAACTCTCAAACATATACCTACATAATAAACATGGCTGAACCAACTTACTATTTCAACAACTTTAATTGCAATTAGGTATGACAATTGGACATGTACCAGTTCAGGTCTGAACCGGTACCAGTGGATCATACATAAGAAAAAGCATAAAGGGTTCGAGAGCCACGAATGGCTTAACCACATTCACACAAATCAAAACCGAGCCCAATATGAAACAAAAACAGCCATAGAAGGCATCACAGAAAAATCAAGCAATAACCGAAAAGGGGATTTATTAATTACCCAAATATGCTTGAATCCGTAGAAGCCAGCCGGTACCAAGGTTGTGAGTAGCGACTTCCCAACCCCGCCTCTCTTTTAGTTTTTCATCCACTTGACCTGAATCCATCAACTGATGTTTCTACACATAAAAAATTATTACCAAACCACTTTATCCAAAAATGGAGGATATGATACGGCTATTATATAGTTGTATCTTTTTCATTTAAACACTAACATAGACTCGATAAAAAAGAGAGATTACTTGTATCTTTTTCATTTAACATAAACCAATAGTAGTGCTCTAGTTGCAGAATAATTTATCTAATATTTAACAATTATTCACATAGCACAGACTAAACAGAACCCATTAGAGGGATGTTAATGAAACAGATTGTTAACAAATAATAACAGTTTAAGAGATTTGCAGAAAGCATCTAACCAACCTTGAATTCTATGAAACAGTAAATAATCCCTCAGTGTATAGCTTAAACAATCTAGTTCAGGGAAGACAAAAGAAGAAGAAGAAAAAATAGACACTTACAGAAAGACAAGAGAAGCGTAGAATAAACAATTCGAGGAAGATAAGGGCAGCAGTCTCTCTAAACCACTAGTTGATCAATTGAAAGTTATAGCAAACCGCAAGCCCTTGTTGACCCCCTTAAAATTTATGGCATCGATGTTAAATTGATAAACAAAGTTGTTCCGCGGGAGAAATAAATCTAACAATCAGTAGAGAGGAGACTTACCCAGCAGTAGAGAGGAGACAGATGGCGGAAGAGAGACGGCTGGAGTGAGGAGACGGAGCGGAGGAGAGACAGAGAGAGGAGACGAGCGCTGTCGGAGCGGAGAGGGTGGGCACAAGCGCAAGAGAAAGGCGGGATGAAGGGAGAGGTGGAGAGGAAGTAGCGAAGAGAGAGAGAGAGAGAGGAGAGACGGAGGGAGGCGGGGGTCTAGGTTTGGTCGGGACTCGGGAGGAGATGGAAAGAGAACTCGAGCAATTTTTTGTGATCGATCTGAGGGAAATAAATCTGCTGCGATTCCAAAGAATCGCAGGGACCCTGGTTTTCTAAATCCAACCATTAATTTTTTGAAATGCACGAATCTAAAAAAAAGTTATTTGTTATGCACGAATCTCAAAATATATAAACAGTTGGATTCGGAAAAGCAAGGTCCCTGCGATTCTTTGGAATCGCAGCAGATTTATTTCTCGATTGGAGGGGGAGTTCGATAGGGGTCCAGATCTCTAAAGTAACTCATATTTTTACTTTTCAGCTGGACCGTTCGATCAGAATCTGGTCCCTTCAGTATTCGTGTGAAAACAAATTGAACAGTCCAGATTCATAATCAAAATTGGGTTAATTTAGGAGATCCAAATTCGAGAGGGAAATGAAATTTTAGGCAAATAGAAGAGGGAAAACCCAAAATTCATTCACTGTGGGTGGTGCAAAAAAGAAGAGGAAAATGAAATTGAAATCCATTGATAATATGTACGCTTCATCACAGATCATACGGCTCATATTCACAACTCTAATATGATTCTAAACAATTGTACAAAATTAAATATAAAAAAATTAAATAAAAATTAAAAACTAGTTTTTTACATTTTCTATTTACGAATCATAACAACCGTTAACAATTTTATAAAATTTCATTATTTGTAGCCTCTTCAAATTGAGCCAAAAATTGTGGGCCGTTAATTTCCGCATGAGCATTCAACGGTCGATCTGTAATAAAATAACTCCTAATTTATTTTAAAATGATCAAGTTAGTACCAGGAACCTTAAAAACGAAAAAAAATTGGAGTTCCAACAATTATAAGGTTCGATCCAATGTCTAGTATTTATAGCCCTACGATATCATTATATTATGTCACTTGGATGGATATGTAAATGAACATCAAATTAGATCAAACTTACCAACAATGAAATTAATGGAACACTCTTTCATTTGAACGGTTCCGATCGACCAACGGACGACGTTTGTCTTTGTTCCTTCATTAACTTACTCAACAAGAGTTGATGTTCTATGATCATGCATGTTTGACATAAGTCATTGATGCAACATGCATGTACAACTATACAATTTAATTTGTCAAAATTATTTAATAATGCATAATAAAATGTTATAGCATTATATTTTTATAAATTTTATCAATATCATTGTAATAACTGCCATTTAGGTGGTACAGATGGTTGGTCAAGGATGATTGATACAGGTGTCCCATGCAACTTTGATACTAATTTGTTTTTTCACAAAACATGACTTAATTATTTAAAGAATTAAACTTGACTTATAAATACTAAGTTTTTAATTAACACGTTGTTAAATAATTTTAAGACATCTCAAGACTAACTTGTAACCTATATGCAATTTATTTAAATTTACAAAACACTAAGTTTCTAATTAACATGTTTTTATTTAATTTGACATTCACATCAATTAAAATTATACATATTATTCATTCATGTAAAAAAAATATATTTTTTTTCCATATTATTTATTATGCATGCATTACCTAATTTTATTTTTGTTTCATTTTCATAATATTTTTCTAAAAAAATTGTTATAATCCTATTCAGATATTACAAGTGCAATTAAATAAATAAACTTTGGGAGTAAAGATATTACAAAATTTACATAATGTAGAATTTTTTTTTCTTAAATAAATTTTATCCTAATAAATTACTTTTAAATGAACATGTGTAATTAATTTTACTTCACTTCCATCTCAATTTTTCCTCGCAGAACTTTAAAATTTGAGGCAATTTTGTTAGCAGAGCAGTTTTAATTTTATGCAGCGCATGGCCTATATAATTTAAAGAGCGTCTACTATATCTAACACACTGTTTGAAGCTAAAACTGCTCTGTTAAAATCAATACTTCATAAATTTTTCCTTCTCCCATCACATCCAGAGAGGATTTCGCCCTCTCCCCTGTAGATCACACAGTTTCCCCCATTATACTTGGAGAAATTTCAGTTTCCCTCCATCTCTCTCCCCCTCATTTCCTCCCTAAATTCCTGCCAAACCCTAAATTTTTCACCTCCTTCCCTCCCAAAATTTCACTCCCGCTCTTCTCCCGATATTTCACTCCCGCCCACCCTCTTCATCCAGAATTTACTATTTTTTCATCTCCCGCTCTCCCTCTTCCTTTCTAAACCTAGCCACCACCTAGCCAAAATCCTAAAATTTTCATGATCGCCGCTGTGGACGCGACGCCGATACGGAGTCTGGACGCGATACGGCGCTCGGCCTCTCTCACCTAGTGCCAGTCCTCCGCCGCCGACCCTCGCATCCCCTCTGCCACATCAGCCGGTCCTTTGACCAGTGATCGTTACCTAATAATTGAAGGAACTCCAGATGCAAGCTAAGTTTAGTAGGCAAGCGAAATCAGCAAGAGGAAAGAAAGAGTCGGGCAAACCGATAAGCCAGCAGTAACTTTGAGACCAGTGATATGAGCATGCACAACCGAATACCCTGAGATGTGAATACACTGGAGGAGTTAATCTTCGCCCACATTATCTCATTTACCACAAGAGAGAAATATCTGCTTTTGTTGCTCCGCATTACATCCTTTCTTATAGGTTCGATTCCTCGTTTTCTTTGAACAAATTTCTGTATATTTCGAAGAAAGAAAAATACTGTTACAGCACTGATTTAGCTTTTTAGTAGTCGCAGCATCTGAACTGGTTAGGATTTAGCTGGTTCTGAATTTGAGGAAATGTAAGCCAATATTCACACCCAGTTAAATCTGTGGTAATTAGTCAAGTGTCTGCTATTTTCCACCATGGTGTTGTGCTTAATGCTGGAGCAGAACATCCACCCATCCAAAAGTATTGTAGAAAACCAAGAGAAAAATAAAATACACCATTCCAATAGACACTACTGTTCAAAATAAGAAGTAACATGAATAAAAGAATTATTAATCATGATGGTAGCAATAATGATAAGAATGTTACTATACCTTTGTTTCTTAGGTTTGTCGGCGTTGGTGATCGGAGAGTAAGGGCTTTATTTCAAGCTGCTAAGAAAAAAGTAACTCCCATTTATTGTATTACAACTCCAAAACGAATATTTGCAATTGTCTTATTTGACCTTTTCTATTTTATTCGTAGGCTCCTTGCATTGTTTTCATTGATGAGATAGATGCGGTAGGTTCAACTAGAAAACAATGGGAAGGGCACACAAGAAAACCTTGCATCAGCTTCTTGTTGAAATGGATGGATTTGAACAGAACGAGGTATATTATGGGGATATATATAATGTTAAGTTTATTTACCTGTCAAGCTTTTAAAAGGCATTTAACGGCGGTGTGGTCCGAATTAAGCAGGGGCTGACGAATCATTATCGGCGTTTTTGTAAAATTTATTCCTTTTTTCCTAGTTTTACAAAGTTAAAATTATAAATTGCACACCTGTACTTTATTAACGCAACATAATATCAATTTTAGATTTCTAATGTTATAAATTCTAACATTATAATGCAGTAAACTATTACTTAAATTCCACAAGGTCTCAATTTGCAAAGAGAAATTGTGCTTACTCTTAAAACTCCAAGATCTCAAATAAAAAAAGTAACTGGGGTAGTTGGAAACTACAAACATCAACCGTCAAAATCCGTCAAATCTGTATTATTTGCTTTTTTATATTGCTTTTTCAGCTGTTAATCTGCTTAATCAACAAAATCCATTTATCCTTTCTAGAGAATTTAACGCTGGGGGTCCAAAATCGCTTTTGATAACCATTTGGAAGCTTGATACCTAGAAATTATGTAGACTAAATTTTCAAATACTTAGCTTAAATCTCATGTGGGCAATGTTTTTTTATAACAGGGCATATAGTGATTGCTGCTAAAAATTTGCCTGACATTCTTGATCCAGCTCTGACGAGACCTGGTAGATTTGACAGGCATGTAAGTTTCTTTAGAACTTATTATGCTAGATAATTGCATGATGGATATACTTTGGGGTAAATAAGTAGTGCTACCACTGCTAAAAAGCTAAATCAGTTTGGGGTAAATAATTATTGATTTGGGCTATATCAGTGCTGGTTAGGATTTAGTAGTGGCAGCATCTACATAATTGGTCAATTTGGGGTAAATAATTATTGATTTGGGCGAAACACTAATATCTTTGTTATCATATCAGTGTTGATAGACGTCAACATAACCAATAGACAAACAATTACATCTAGAAATCACTGTTTCATTATTTCTCCAAATTGTGAAAGGTACTTGTCTATTTATTTTTTTCAATCTAATTTTTTTTCATGATTTCTTTATAGGATATAAAGGGTATACAGCTATAGCTTTTTGCTGCTGCTTGCTAAGTGTAAATACAGATGTTAACTAATCTGGTAATATCTAATGGATGTTGAAATTTCTGAATACAAGTATAGTTAATTCTAGTTTGTTGTCTTATTAGAAGTCCATTTTTTTAATTAAGATTAGTCCCATATAGCCTTTTGTCATGAAATTCAAATCCTATATACAAACTCATTCCCTAAATGTCTCCCATTTATAACAATAAACACAATTCAAAACTGCACAACAAACAAATCTATTTGACTGATTTTATGCTAATGTAGGGTCTAGGTGCTGATTTTATAGAATCAAATGAGAGAGGCGTTTTCCAAGCACTCCTCAATGCAAAATCTGGACAAGAAGTGGCAACGTGTCAAGCCGCACTCAACCAATGGTTTGGGGAAGAAAATGAGAACAACTGGCCTTTCAAGTGCAGGGTTTGTCAACCTTAATCACAAAAAATAAGTATTTTGAAGCTTAAAATGGTGGCCCCCTTTTTGTAAATATTTGGTGATGAGTCGTGCATATACTTTTGGTATAGAAACATGTTATTTATAGTTTTGTGGTTGCAATCCTTTTTGGTCTTATGTTGTCATGCATGCTTGAATTTACTATGTTGATAAATTGATAATTAAAATGCAAATCTCCATGTTTTATTGTGTTGTTGTTTTTATTATGTTTCAATGGCAAATGTGAAAGATTTCTTGGTTGCCCCTGGGTTGGTACCAAATTGGTACCGGTACTAGATTGGTACGGGGAGGATTATAGAAATTGGGCGTGCTGAAAATTTGCTGGAACGTTACTTTTTTTCATCGGAATATCTTACAAATATGGAGTAATATATTACATGAAAAAGGTTCAAATGATATCCTTGCAAATAATCTAGTGGGGCTCACCTTGGTTAACCTTGCAAATAACTTGGTGGGGCCCACCTTCTCTACCCTTGCAAATAAACAGGGGGCCCCGCCTTCTCTGCTCATGTAATTGTTTAGTTCACTTGCCTTGCAATAAACCGTGTGGGACCCACGTTCTTCAACCTTGCAAATACTAAGATGGGGCCCACGTTCTTTATCCTTGCAAATACTCCCTGCAGGTGCCAAATCTCAGACTTTTTGCAAGCGTAGTTATTTCAAGAGTAGTCTCTTGCAACAAGATTGGGAAAAGTTATTGCAAGGGTAGCCCTTGTAACAAGTCAAAATTCGAGTATTTACATGGAGGCTTGTTCCAACGGTGGTTTTTGCAAGGGTGGCCCTTGCAAAAAGTCTTTTTCGGGCTTGTTGCAAGAGTGAGCTCTTGCAACAACCGAAATTTTGCCCTTGCAAGAAGTCCAAATTGTAGTAGTGATAGATCGGATACAGATCGGGTAGTGGGAAAGTCATACATGTATCTGTTTTTATTTTTCAGATACAAATTAGATATTAGACATATACGGATCGGGTACTAAACGAATACAGATCGGATATCCATTTTTAGTACTATTATTTATTAATTGTAATGATGAATAACATATTTTTTTAAATAATATATATTGAATTATATAATGAGGAGGGATCAAGTTACAACAAAGTTACAACAACCATTTTTTTCATTTTCAAAGTCCAAATCGTCGATCCAAACCGTTCAACATGATTATCTAAATAAAATGTGCTTGCAGATCAAATTTTACATTTTTTTTGAATTTTTTTACTATTTATTAAGATGGGTACAAAACCCATATATGTATACGTATCCGCACGGATATTCAGATATCAGATATCCGTATATAATTTTCGGATATATATCCGGATTCAGATTGATAATAATATTCGATCCTTTTGCATCCCTAATTATGTATTTCAAAATTGTTAGTCTCAAATAATCAAAATTTAATGTTTATTCCAAATTAAGAAATTAAACGTGGAAGCAAAAAAATTCTATCTTCTTCTTTTCAAAAATAAAAGAAAAAGAAAAATATGGGTTTTTAGAGATTTGTTTTATAAAAGCCAGCAAGTTTGATATTTGATTAGGTCAAAACTATGTTACAATCTAGATTTTTTAAAATTACCGTACGATGTATCTGTATTATATCCGATACGATACCGTACCCATATCCAAGCAATATAAGGTCATATGAAGTTCCGAATGAAAACCTTTTTTTAGTGCCATACTTTTATTCCTCATTCCATTGTTGTGACATCTTTTTTGTTCAACCCGTTACAAAAAATTTATTTAAAAAAATATTATCTGCTCGCCATTGCTTCATACTTCAAATAACAATCCAAGAAAAGTTATGTTATCTTATTTTTTCCTAACACACAATTTTTAAAAAAAAAATACTATATATGCATAATGAAGATTGATCCTTATTTATTTTCAAAGTTCAAAATGTTGATTCAAACCGTTCAACATGATATTTATATACAAATGTACTTTCTAACAAAATTTTATGTATTTTTAATAATTTTTTATTACTTTTTTAAATAGGTAAAAAATCACTATTTTGAATTATTCATAATAAGTGATTTTCTTCCTATTTGAAAAGTAGTAAAATTATTCTAAAAATATAAAATTTGATCTCCATATATATTTTCATATAAAAATCACAGTGAGCAGAGTGGAGATGATTATGCATCATGTGGAATTACTTCATCGAAGTGGAGTAAAATCTAAAACGATGGTAATAAATTTCAAAATTGTTGGTATTTGAGAATCAATCTTCGATTTAATGGCAAAAGGCAATTCTCTAGTAAATTTCATGTTTGAAATTAATGGAGATCTTGAATGATATAAACAGCTTGGTAAATTGGCCTTCGATTTTACTCAAAAATAAAAAAATATTTGTCTCCTAAAATCTCCTCCTAAATGAAATTAGACATTCTAAGTGGTCATTCCTATTCACTGTATCTCCTTGATTAATTTAAGAGGTACTCTTTAGAACGTGTTCTAGAGAAGAAGAGGTGAGATGAATTGCGGAAATGACCATCCGAACTCCGCTTTCCCTTTATTTACAAATTATTGAGCTGCATTTGAACAGAGGAATAATAGAATGCAATTAATGTTTTATAGCAAACAAATGAAAAAGTGTTCATTTTTTTAAGATGAAAGAGTGGACTGAAAAGATCTCCCTTGCAAATCTCATGTTAAAATGATTTTTGATATTTTAACAGTAATTATTTTTTTTTGTTCTGACGAACTTGAAGAAGAATTGGTTGTGCAAATTGATCTATTGAGATATGGGTGAATTTGAATTGGTTGTGAAATTTTTTTGTTATCCCATTTTGAAACATTCAAAAATTCTAATTTTTTTCGTCAAAATTGAATTTCTAATTTGTTTCCTAATTTGCTTCCCATAAAAAAAAAGTCTTTCTTTTCTTACAATTTGTTGACCATATCTGAAAAATTGAATTAAATCATCAATTCTTTATTAAAGCCTGATATGTCTAATTTGCTAAAAATGAGTGAGTCAATATCAGGTAATATAATATTGTTCAGATTCAGACCGTTTAATCAGAATCCAAACAAAGTTTGAGATGAAATGTACGTACCGGATATCTTTAATATTCGTGCAAATTTTAACGAGAAAGTTCAGATGTAAAAAGAAATATTGTGTTCCCTTGGAATATATGAATTGAATTGAATTCTAATAATAAATGTTTTAGCTATTTAATTGGGCTGGGCCTTGGGCTATCAAGTAATGTAGTCCTTTGGTACGAATTCTAGTATGGGCTCTCTCACTCGTGTTTTTTAATCCAGCAAATTCCAAACTCATCCAGAAATTCAACAGTAAAATGACAGGACTACTTCCTGCACAAGTCTTTTGAATGATATTATTCTACAATAGTTATAATACAATGCAATGTTTACTAGTTTGTAAACTTCAAACAATAAAAATATTAGTCTTAATTTAAAGCACTTTTACATTCAGAGAAAGATTGTTTTTTTTGCTGAACAATTTATTCTGACAAGAGAGTTAGCGAGTTCAGATCGACATCTCATCGCCACCGGATGAGAAACAGATTCACCACTGATGAGACAATCACCAGGTCTCCACCCTTTTTCGCTTTCACTATAATAATCTATATATGTAAATAGCATATAGTTCAGCACTGAAATAGGTTGATTGTTCCATGATTTCTTCCAAAATAAAAATAAAAATACTTTAGAAATTAGAAAGACATATAATTTTCAGCAGTAAATTTTAACTTGGGGTTTTCAGTCACTGATGAACGTCACAACAATTATAAGAAAATTAAGTATTGACCATCTTTTCAGAAATTATTCTGCACAATGTAACACTGTTACAGAAACATCAATAGTGGTAACGAGCCTTTGAATCATATACGACTTGAATTAAAAAACAGTGTTTGTGTTGAAAATAAAGAAGAAAATATAGAAGAGACAGTCATCATAGATCAAGAGGTCAAGAATAAACAAAATAGGAAATAGACTTTTATGGTAATAAAATAAACGGTAACTTGTACCGTATTACCATAAATAGGAAAATAGTACAAACGGTAACTTAAAGAAGTTTTTAGTATAAATAGAGGTAGGAGCTTGTAATAAATCTAACTGCATGTTCAACAAATATATTCTCCATAGAAATCATAAAATCAACAGTTTGGAAACTGAGCAGAAGCATACATGGGTTGTTTAGTACAAACTGTGTATGAAGTAGTACATATGTACACGGTTCATTAATAATAAAAAGTATACAAATATTGGTGACTTCTAGACACAGTTCGAGACTAACACACCGTGTGTCTATGTTGGAGCTTTTTTTTGCGCGAGCACCTCCTTCCATTACACACTGTTAGTTTAAAATTGTTTTCGCATTCGTATATGATATGCCGTGTAGTAGTGGTCATTAGTCAAAAGTAATGGTCATCAGTCAAAAGTAGTGCAATCAAAAGTACTTTAAGACTTTGTTCCTCCATTAGTCCCTTTCCTATAATAATCTATGTAGATAGCACTGAAATAGATGCTAGTCTCTTTCCTCCCATTACACATTGTTAATTTAGAATTTTTTCGCATTCATATATGATATGTCGTGTAGTAGTGGTCATCAGTCAAAAGTACTTTAAGGATTTGGTCCTCCAATATCTTATTTTTGACTCATCCATTAGATACCAACTCAATGTTTTATGCAAAAGCGGTCAAAACAATGAACATTTTGTAAGTTATTTTTTAAATTGTTTGATGTATTCATTTCTCATCATTGTTTTGACCGCTTGACCATGTACTAAATAAATTCGAAACTTTAAAATTTTTGCATGTACATGCATCACTCACGAAGTACATGAATTTCAACGGTTTGGATTCGTAGTTCGAAATCAATCCGATAGCCTTTTGGAAGTATGCTCACCAACCCCTCTTGGTGAGTACATCACACCCTAGTTTTGCTCTAGTTCAACACTATTTTTTTCAACCTTTGTAGCTATTATTATAATTTCTCAATAATTTAGTATTGCAAAAATGATGTTTTATCTTGGATTCTGGTTGAACAATTTTCATAACTTGCCCTCATTAAAAATGATTATTTAAAGAAAACTGCAAAACCAATGAGATATCATCACTGGCAAACAACAATTTTCATATGCTTGGTATTTTCTTTTTGACCAGCCTTAATGGCCACTCCAAAGAAAATGCTTTACGAGAATCATCACTGGCACATATTGTTCTCAACATGAAAAGCTATAATATCAATTATTTGCAGTATAAATTACAAAGAAATTGTTCCAAAAGGCACAACATTAAATAATAATAAATCAAAATGAGTGACATTTTTTTAACTTTTTCCAACAAAAAGTATGTAGAATTGACCAATGAGTGGGTTTATTTAGTCATAAATTATGTAAATTGGGAGTCCAACTGTGGTCTTTATGAGTGCGTTACCTTCTTAGTGGGCCTCACCATCTGCGCCAAACCCACTTGTAATGTGAAAGATAAACTTTGAAAGGTGCGTTACAACAGATATTGACACTCACTATGCGAAGACTCACTCGGTCTTTGACAAATTTCTTTTCAAAATTTTAGCAATAATTTTCACAATCAAGTCTATTTATTTCTTCAGAATAAGTTTCAAAATATATAATTGTAATGTCATATCACTCTTTATAGGAAAATTTTCCTTAGTCTTTAATTGCATTTTAAAATTGTTTCATATGTCAATTTGGTTTTTCTTATGTAGGGTGTCATTTAATAATCACTTATACCAAACTTCATATAGTAAGGATAGCGTGTATTATGCTTACTAAGAGGGTTTGGTGAATACAGCTCTAAAAATCTATCGGATTTACTTTAAACAACGAATGCAAACCGTTAAAACAAATCTACTTCATTGGTGATGCATGTACAAAGTTTTGAAATTTTCGAATTCATTTAGTACAAAGTGATCGAGCGGCAAAAAAAAAATTTGCTTGACTTCGTTATAAGGTACCAATTGTGCCTACTTGCAAGGAAACACATACAACTTGAATAAAATTTGTTGGTTACAAGCAACACATAATATAGTTGTAAGAATAATACACGCCTATTACGACCTCTCACAAGCAAACACATAAATAAAAAGAGAAAAAAAAAGGAGAGAAAGATAGATTGAAAACAAAGAAAAAGATATTAATATATATAACATCAAGTAGGAGAATAGTTGTACTAATCCCTAACGAGTTGCATGTGCAATTCTTGCTCTTTTGATTACCGGGATAACAATTGCTATGGCAAATCCGGTACCGAATCCCAATCCAATGAAAAGGCACAAGAGAACAATTGCAGTCATTTTCTTAGCAGGTTTTGTGACATTGCACAACTTAGATAATGGCACACCTCATAATCCTGGGGTTCCCTTCATACGATGAATTGTCGAATGCCAGGAACTAGCTAGATTGCGGGATTCTCCGGACCAGATGGTTAAATGAGATATTCAAGATGGATAGAAAACTCAGGGAGATTAGTTCCTGTGGAATCTCTCCAGAGAGTTGGTTCCAAGAAAGGTCCAGTGACTCGATTTGCGTCAAGCGTCCAAGTTGATGCGGAATGGATCCAATAAAAGCATTATGTGACAGGTTTTGTGCTTTTATTCCTTTGAGCTCGCCAATCTGTTGGATTTATTGCCAACTTCGTTGAATTTAATAAATTATGGCTATCCAATAATTAACATGCAGTAGGCTATCCAATAAATTTGAGGCTGTCCAATAATAGGAAGTAATTAATATTTTATCACAAACAAATGAAAAAGTGTTATTTTTTATTTAAGATGAAATAGTGGAGACAAAAGATCTCCCTTGCAAATCTCATTTAAAAACGATTTTTTATATTTTAACAGTAATTATTTTTTTTCTGACGAACATGAAGAAGAATTGGTTGTGCAAATTGATCTATTGAGATAGGGGTGATTTTTGTTATCCCACTGAAACATTCAAACTTTCTAATTTTTTAGTCAAAATTGAATTTTTAATTTTGTTTCCCATTAAAAAAAAGTATTTATTTTCTTCCAATTTGTTGATCAAATCTGAAAAATTGAATTAAATCATCAATTCTTCATTAAAACTGATATGTCTAATTTGCTAGAATTCAGTGCGTCAATATCAGGTAATATAATATTGATTAGATTCAAACCATTCAATCAGAATCCAAACCAAGTTTGAGGTGAAATGTACGTACTGGATATCTTTAATATTCGTGCAAATATTGATGACACAGTTGAGATGTAAAGAGAAATATTGTGTTCTCTTAGATTATATCAATTGAATTGAATTGAATTGAAATAATAAATGTTTAGTCATTTAATTGTTCTGGGCGTTGGGTTATCAAGTAATATTTTCCTTTGTGCGAATTTTAGTATGGGCTCTCTCCCTCTCTGTTGAAATAATTTTCTTGTTTATTCTAACCAAATTTTTTTTCTTGAAACATTTGATTGGTACCAAGAGGTATAAATTATTTTTTTCTTGTTTTCTTGTTAATTAGTTTGTAAACTTCAATTAATAAAATATTAGTCCATATTTGTTTCTTCAGAAAATGGGAAAAATTTCTACATATTAATTAACTATTATACTCTTATTGAAAACACTTTTACATTCAGAGAAAGATTATTTTTTTGCTAAACAATTTATTCTGACAAGATAATTAGCAGGAGAGAGAAGTGAGTTCAGATCAACATTTCAGGTCTCCACCCTCTTTCGCTTTCACTATATAATAATCTATGTAGATAGCATATGAGTCAGCACTGACATAGATGCTAGACCAGGTTGATTGTTCCATGAATTCTTCCAAAATAAAAATAAAAATACTTTAGAAATTAGAAAGACATATTTACTCCAGTAAATTTTTAACTTGGGTCTTTCAGTGACTGATGAACCTCACAACAATTATAAGAAAATTAAGTATTGAAATTATTTAACTTGGGTCTTTCAGAAACTATTTAAAAAAAATACTTGAATCGTACATGGCTTGAATTAAAAAACAGTGCTTGAAAACTAAGCAGAAGCATACACGGGCTCTTTAGTAAAACCGTGTATGAAGTTGTACATATGTACACGGTTCATTAATAATAAAATGTGTACAAATATTGGTGATTTCCGGATACGGATCGATACTAACACACCGTGTGTGTATGTTGGAGCTTTTTTTCACGCGAGCACCTCCTTCCATTACACACTGTTAGTTTAGAATTTTTTTCGCATTTGTATAAGATATGCCGTGTAGTAGTGGTCATCAGTCAAAAGTAATGGTCATCAGTCAAAAGTAGTGCATGCAAACAAAAGTACTTTAAGAATTTGTTCCTCCAATATCTTATTTTTGACTCGTCCATTAGATATTAACTCGATGTTTTATGCAAAAGTGAGGGTAAAGTATATTTAGTTCAACACTATTTTTCTCAACCTTTGTAGTTATTATTATAATTTCTCAATAATTTAGTATTGCAAAAATGATGTTTTATCTTTGATTCTGGTTGAACAATTTTCATAACTTGCCTTCATTAAAAATGATTATTTAAAGAAAACTGCAAAACCAGTGAGATATCCCATATATTAGATTCCTAAAGATCAATATTTTGTTTTCAAAATTCAAATAGTCGATCTAAACAGTTCAACGTGATTTCCATATGAAAATGTACTTGTAGACTAATTTTACATTTTTTTATAATTTATTTACTGTTTGTTTAGATACGTAGAAAATCACTAGTTTTTAGATCAAGTCGTGGAAATCATGTTGAATAGTTTCTGATCGACTATTTGAACTTTAAAAATGAAAATATTGATATGTAGTACAGATCAATATGTGTTATGCTTAGTACCATACTTAGCATTGTAATAGTCAAAAGTACTGCAGTCAATTCCAAATTTGAGGCTGTCCAATAATTCCAAATTAAAGCTTTCATCTGTCCAATAATTAAATAAATCCAGCATTTGAAGTCTTTGGTCAAAATGACAATCTCTTATCAACAACATTATTCCAGATTTGTTAAAGAAATTGATTCGCCAGATCAAATAAATTAATTACCGTGGGAATTAGGTACGGCTTTTCTAAATTGATTCCACACGGCATCGAGAAATTTGAGTACAATTTGTTCGTATGTATAGCTGGATTTATTAAATTGTCGTGAAAACACCTACCGCTTTTCTAATTTGATTCGTTAATGTATAGCTGGATTTATTAAATTGTCATGAAAACACCTACCGCTTTTCTAATTTGGTGGGGCCATATTGTAGAAATTTGCAACTGGAATATTTTAATAAAAATACTTGAATCGTACATGGCTTGAATTAAAAAACAGTGTTTGAAAACTAAGCAGAAGCATACACGGGCTCTTTAGTAAAAACCGTGTATGAAGTTGTACATATGTACACGGTTCATTAATAATAAAATGTATACAAATATTGGTGATTTCCGGATACAGTTCAATACTAACACACCGTGTGTGTATGTTGGAGCATTTTTTTTGCACGAGCACCTCCTCCCATTACACACTGTTAATTTAGAATTTTTTCGCGTTCATATATGATATGTCGTGTAGTAGTGGTCATCAGTCAAAAGTAGTTTAAGAATTTGTTCCTCCAATATCTTATTTTTGACTCATCCATTAGATATCAACTCGATGTTTTATGCAAAAGTGAGAGTAAAGTATATATAGTTCAACACTATTTTTTTCAACCTTTGTAGCTATATATTATTATAATTTCTCAATAATTTAGTATTGCAAAACTGATGTTTTATCTTGGATTATGGTTGAACAATTTTCAATTTTCATAACTTGTCCTCATTAAAAATGATTATTTAAAGAAAACTGCAAAACCAGTGAGATATCCTATATATTAGATTCCTAAACAAATTTGCTGGATTATGAAACAAACTTGTATAAAAACCCAGCTGTAAACAGTACATGTAACTTCATGCACGTTGGCTGAGAAAGTCATTTAGAGCAGTTAGGTCATTCAATATGAACATTGTTTGGTTAGGCTCACATTGACTTGGGTCAACCTTGCCTTTTTTTTTTTGAAAGCTTGGTGTTTTCTTTTTGACCAGCCTTAATGGTCACTCCAAAGAAAATGCTTTACGAGAATCATCACTGGCAAACAAGAATATACACTACAGCAGAAAAGGGAATCAGCGACCGGTTTTCCGGTCGCTGATAATATAGGCGCCGGTCGCTGAAAGCCCGGTCACTGTAAGCCTTGTCGCTGATACTCTTCTGATGACGTCCCCGGTCGCTGATAATATGTCACCCGGTCGCTGATAAGCTTTTGCAACCAAATTTTTTTGGTCGCTGTCGTTTTTTTTTCTGACGTCAGCAAAAACATTCTGCGACCAAATGTAACGGTCGCTGATACTTAAAACCGGTCGCTGATAATCGAAACAATCGCAGATACACAAATTATCAGAGACAAATATTTACGGTCGCTGATACTCTTCTGTCAAGTTTTTTATATTTTATTATATTATTTAAATTTGCACCATTTAATAGTTGGTACGACACGTACCAACATACAACATAAACATACATGTCGTAATATCAAGTAATACAAATAAACATAAACATACAACAAATAAACATCAAACATAATAATCGTAATGTCAAGTAATACAAACATAAATGTCGAAATGTCAAGTACCATCTAAACCTAAGTAGTACTATAAACATCTATCAAAATCCGTCACCATAAACATCTAAACCTAAGTAGTACCATCACCACCAACATCCGACCCCTGCCCCTCGTCATCATCCTCGTCATCTTGAGGAGCGGGCCTCGAGGCATGCTGCGAGCCCGAACCTCCCTGTGAGATTGTTAAAAAAAATAGTTTAGATAATTAGAATTTAAGATTCAGGGTTCACAATTGAAGTCGGACTGAAATATCGAATTTCGTACCTGAGAAGCTCTGAAAAGCTCGGTGATCTTGGACATAAACCGATCCTCCATCCTATCAAGTACCCGAGTAGATATCATATCGATATACTCTTCTGTGAGCTGCGGAGCCGGCGGCATAGAAGAATATGACTGTGAAGAATGCGACTGACTACTGCTCGACCCACTGGAGCGAAACATGCGTCTCGTCTTGCCTGAAACATTAAAAATAAGACAATTAGTATTATCTTACACAACTAAAAATAAATTTAAAATTAAAGTGACTTTTTATTTTACCTAGAGCACCGAGACCATAGTTATCGCCGTGGGCATTCTGATCAGATATTCCCGTAGAGTACCAGACGTCGCCGTCGTATGCGGGCCATGTGTTTCTATCCTCTCCATACTTCTGCACCATAGCACTCTCATATTTTTCCTGCAAATTTTGTAAAATATAACAAAAATGTTATACAACAGGAACCATGATATTTTATAAAATGATTCGAAAGTATTATTACCTGTGCTTCTTTCGCCTTGCCGGTAATATATTCTCCCGTCTTCTTCTTCGTATGGGTAGGCTGGAACAGCTCATCGGACCATCTAGGTTCGCGCCCTTTTTCTTGCTCCTGTTAAGAATTTGAAAGACAATTTCATTTAAAAAAAGATTATCAACGTTAGTTCGATTAGATTCAATTGGAATGAAAATAGATTAATTTAATGAAAAACTACTTACGAAGCGTTGTTTGTGAACAAGCATGTTCACAGAACCCGTTGTGGCCCCTGACCCTTCAGCATTGGCCCTATTTAAAGCATTCCGCTGGCTCCGACGGGCAAAAACATCACTACACCAATGATCGACGAGTCCGGGCCAGAACTCCGGCTTGATCCAGGCGTCATGGGGTCGAGGAGCAGCCCCACGCTCCTTCCACTCGAGCATTCAATCTCCATAGGACTTGGTTGCTGCCTCCCTGGCCTTGTTAAGCATATCTTGTAGCCGTTTGTCAGCTATTCTGCGGAATACATCCCATGCAATACTCTCAGCTACCCCCGGTGGACACTGGTAGTGCTTCTGCAATGCATAACTCGGTTTGTTAGCTTAAAAAAAGAAAACAAGTAATTATTAGAGGTTTTGTTTCAGAAAATTTTACTTACCAAAAAGTCTTTCTTGATAACTTCCTTGTTGGTATCAGGGAAATCCGTGTATCTGATGTACGGTCCAGGATATGCTGTGCGTACTAGCTGCGATATAATTTTTGCGACCTGCTTCGTCAACTCTGGGTGCCCTGCATCAAAAGTCCTGCAAATAGAAATAATTATTACAATCACTACAATTAATGCATAATTACAACATACACAAAAAATGAATATTACCTGTAACCCCCTAACCGAAGCACTGGTCGCAAACTCAGATCTACAGGCGGCGAAATATATGCATTTGCACCGCGAACATTCCTCTGACTCGACTCCGCCTCGTCGCCCGCCGGTGCCTTTCCTTTGTCCTTTCTTTTCGGTGCCATATCTAGAGTTGAGATGATAAAATCAATAAGTTGCACTCAAGCGAACATTCGCAAACCAAGTAAATATAAAGACATTAACCTAAACGTCAATTGAAAGATGATAAAAAACAAGCAATACGAAAGATATTAACCTAATGCCCCAATTGGTGTTTTCTTTTCTTTTTCCTTTTTTTGCTATTATTTTCTTGATTACTGCCTTGTAATTCTTGTTCTGTTACAATCTCAGTAACAACCCCATCAACGAAAAGACTTGGGTCATTCAATTCATCTGCAGCACGCACTACAAACTCAGTTGGCGAACCATCTTCCTGAAAGAACTCACGTGACTTAATCCCAACCCTTTCACCAATTTCTTGCATTGATATTGAATTGGAGGCAACCTATTCTCTTTCGGAAGCCACTTCTTCACGGATGATATGATGCGATTGAATCCCTCCTTGGTTATGCTGTAGTCGGCTTTAATGCTAAGGAGTTCGGTAACACATGCAAGGACAGTATGTTCCTTATCACAACCATCCCATAACGGCTCATCTGCCGCTTTCATCATGTTATAAAACTCTTGAGCTTGTTGATTCGGGAGTTCGTCCGCAGTCCATTCAAAAGACAGACCTGCAGCATCAAGAAGCATGTCCACCATAGCATTTGGAGACTCCACCTCAGGTTGGCTCTGTTCGGGTTGGCTATATTCCTCACCATGCATGAACCACTTCTCGTAAAAAAGTCGAAATCCCGATTTCATCAGGTGTTTTCCGATAGTTTCCTTATCCAACCATTTGGTACACCCACACTTGGCACATGGACACTTAATGCGATCACCACTAATTATATTTTCTTGAATACTGAATGCATATTCAAAAAAACTCTCAACACCCTTAACAAATGTGGGATTCATTCGCTTGTTCACGTAACGAGGACCGTACATCCAACTACGATCACCCTCCATTTCTCCTAATCATGACATACACATTTATAATTAAGATATTGTATGAACATGACCTAAATACAACAATGAATAGATGACATTCTTGATTACTTTGGTGACATGACTCAAATCCTAACTACATCTTAGTACATTCAATTTAAAAGAACAACAAATTCTATTAATTTTGAATAAACAAAGATAAAGTCCAGATCTATACTTTAGACCCTCCAGATATCATCAATTGATAACGGACCCTCTAAAGCAAGTCATGGAAGAAATTCACAATTAATTGTTGCATCATCCATGCAACAGGACTTGTATACAGCCATACAAGCGGCATCTACACTACATAAACTATGAATTTAAACATACGTACCAGAGATGATGCTTCTCTTCCCTTCCCTTGCCTTGCCTTGCCTTGCCTTGATTAGTTCTAAATAAAACCAAATGCACACGAGATCAAAAATAAACTTAAAGTAATGCCTTGCTTACTATTTTGACACTTCAATGAAATAATGTCATTAAATATTCATTACTCTTTTGGGGCTTACACAGGGCCGGTGTACAATCCTATCCCACTCTTTGAATGCTATGTCTCAGTAGTGAAGAAATGTATGTGAATCTAGTATTTAAGAAAAATTCGGCAGCATTTCCCCTTAGTTCCCCGAGTACGCGTTAGAAACACATCATGTTGGACATGTAATTCAATACGTACTCGTAGGAACAACAAGGGAAAATGATACCAAATTTTTCTTAAATACTAGATCCACATACATTTCTTCACATCCTAGATGAGACAAAGCATTCAAAGAGCAGTCCCAAATCGGGGACTATTCAAAATTAATCCCTATCGGATTAATTCTGAACGGGTATAAACCTAAAAGGCATACTAAATGTTCCGGTTTAATAATGTAATTAGCCAACATAGAATTAATAACTAACAAACTGTAGTACATAATTAATAATATAATTAACCTTCATAATAGAATTAAGAAAGAGAGAAAACTTGCCTGATTACAAACAATTACTCCCTTGAAGATCGACCCCTGCCCCTCTCCTTCTTTCCTCTCAAACTTAAACTATCTTCTTCTACAACCTAAAACCAATATATGTATATAGAATGAGACAAACTGATACATAGTATTAGCAAGGAGTTTGGATATCTATTCAATTTTTCATATAATTAAAGAACTAAAACATAATTTGCTTATTTGGTTTTGGTGATTTTGGCGAGTGACCAATCTGTTTCAATGTATGGAAGAAAGTAAATATGTTTTTGTTAATTTTTTTTGACAAATTTTTGGAGAACTTTTGTGCAGATAAATTGCATTGGTCTTGATCCTTTTTTTCATGCATCAAGGCCCAATTTTCAAGATTTTTCTTTTTGGGCCTCTCTTTTATATAGAAAAATTCCTAAATTTAGGTTGATGGTCTATGCAGCTGGATTTCTCTGGTTACTTGCAATATTATATAAGGTTTAATATTTGTGCCTAGTTGTATCTTTAAAATTAGCTAGATGTGATGAGCACCGCAAATAGTTACTGCACAATAGTTGAATAATAAGGAAAAAAAATGAATAATGAGGAATGCCCAATATCAATTCTATAGGTGTTTGGGTACCAAAATAAAAAATGAATAATAAGGAAAAACAAAACAGCTTAAAGAAAATGATGTCTGAATTTTTTTGAAATTTTAACTATTTCATACTTTGCTTACATTATTTTCCTATCCAGATTCATGATTGTAAATATAGAGTGGCCAGATAATTTAATTGAGGTATAGTATCTATACTCTACTATTGAGCCCCCAAAACTCTACTATTTAGCATCTATACTGAACCAACTTGGTAAGTTGGTATAGTACTGCTGTTGCATGTGCTGAGTAGTACAATTAGCAACTGATACATAGTAGATAGAAAATTAATACTTTCTAATGATTCATATTATTTAGATATGTGATTTTCTATCTATTTACAAAATTATAAAAATATAAATTTAGATATGTGATTTTCATAACACCAAGCATTCTATACATTAGCTTGAGAAGTAGAGTTGACCTTGATTATATTAAACCCACCGTTCTTTCATATTTCACAACTTTACCAGAAATCCGACAATAAAAAACGAAATCAACAAGTGAAACAGTACCGTCTAATTATAGGCTAATCATATGATCCGACAGATGCGCTTTGTGGCCAACTTGTTATATATCTTTTCAATTTCTCTAGTCAAACCAAGGATCTGTGACTGTGAGCTCCACTTGCTTCTTCCATCAGTAAATGTTTGACAACAACCAAAAGATATCTTGAACACAACCAAAAGATGAGGCACCAAAAGGAGACACAAACCGAATGCTGGAAAAGAGGAAATAGACAAATCAATAGCCATAACTCAATTAATTCTTGTTTCTATTCATTGTTCATTGTTCAAGCTCATTAAAAGGCCAAAATAATGTGATACGCTCAAAACCGGATCGCATGAGCCGATGAGCTTAACCATTGTATTGGGCTCCTGGTTTGAGCAAATAAATTAGAGCAAAAACGCAAAACGAAAGTCAAATAGATACTTACGAGAACTAATTAATCAATGCCTTCGCCGCTTGGAGATCGGGGTCGGAGTCGGCCACTGATCGGCGTCTTCTCAGCGACGTCGGAGTCGGCGTTTCTGAATCGGTCGGGGTTCGGGGTCGGGGGCGGGGTCGGTCGGGGTCAAGGTCGGGGGTCACAGAGGCGGCGGAGTTCGGGTCACAGATGCGGCGGAGTCGCTGTTTTTTTTTTTAAGCTAACCTAAAACGAATAACGCGCGAGTTAAAAATCGGAGAGAAGGATTCACGCGACATTTTTACCGAGACCTTCAGCGACCGGGCCAAAGTGGTCGCTGAATGCTCTTGGCGCCGGTCGCTGAATGTTTCGTCGCCGAAAAAATTCAATTTTTTTTGGGTAATCAGCGACCGGCGTTTTCCACGGTCGCTGATGCCGGCCGCTGAAGCAATGTTTTGTTGTAGTGATAACAATAAAAAACATAAATTTTCCAAAAAATTTCCTTCATATGACATCATCATTTATTGGAAATTATTCAAAAAACATAAATTTTCCAAAAATTTGATTCGCCAGATTAAATAAATTAATTACCGTGGGAATTACGTACGGCTTTTCTAAATTGATTCCACACGGCATCGAGAAATTTGAGTACAATTTGTTTGTATGTATAGCTGGATTTATTAAATTTGAGTACAATTTGTTTGTATGTATAGCTGGATATTCTATGGCACTTCTCGTGTGATGGCTTGTGCCTGGGCATAGTATCATGTTTGTAATTTGAGAAATACGATGCCAATCAGTTGTTGTGACATCACAATTAATTGCAACTAGATGGGAAGTACTTTTTAATTTGATTCGTTAATGTATAGCTGGATTTATTAAATATAGCTGGATTTATTAAATTGTTGTGAAAACACCTACCGCTTTTCTAATTTGATTCGTTAATGTATGGTGGGGCCATATTGTAGAAAATTGCAACTGGAATATTTTGGTGACGTATCACATCAACAATATCTACTTGTATAAGTAGGTGCAACTGCTGTGAACCACTGAGAGCTTCTCACATTAATTCAAGATGTGCTATTTCTCACCCAATTTCCTCCTCCTCCTCCTACTCATTCAAGCCTTCTCGGCAAATTGCTGTATTCAGCATGAGAGAGATGCCCTGCTTGAATTCAAAGCCGGTGTCGATGATAAGAGTAGTCATCTCGCTTCATGGAGAGGCGAAAAATGCTGCAACTGAGCAGGGATCCGATGCAGCAATCAAACAGGTCATGTTGTCAAGCTTAACCTTCGAAATACCAACATTGAACCGATCTATGAATACAAAGGTAACTACTTGGCTTGGGAATACCACCCAGGCTTGACAGGGAAGATCAGTCCATCTTTGTTATTTCTTAGTGATCTGAATCACTTAGATCTCAGCAATAATAATTTTACTGGGAATAAATTTCCAGAATTTATTGGTGCATTTAGAAACTTAAAGTATCTAAATTTGTCTAACACGGGTTTGTCAGGAATGATACATCCTCAACTTGGGAACCTTTCTAAATTGTTGTACTTTGATCTTGGGAATGACTATATATTTGATTTTACATTGAGCATCGAAACATGGTGGTTATCTAATATGAGGTCTCTAAAGTATATGGATATGTCGGGAGTTAATTTCAAAGATTCCAATGACTGGGTGGAAAGTTTGAACAAACTATCATCACTTGAAGTGTTAGTTTTGTCCGAGAACAATCTAACCCAAATTCCCAATACACTCACTTTTGTGAACTTCACCTCTCTCAGAGTGCTTCATCTTTCTTATCAAAACTTCAATACCGCCATACCCAATTGGGTGGGCAGTTTACATAGTTTAAATGTTCTAATTCTCAAAGAATGTAACCTGGTGGGGCCATATCCCGCTACACTGGGAAATCTAACTTCTCTAAACAAACTTTCTCTTGATTACAATTCACTTGATGGCAAGGTACCATCACTACAGAGTCTGACAAAATTAACGTACTTATCTTTGTCAGACAACAATATAGAAGGGGGTATTAAGGAGTTATTATTGAGCAAGTTGTCAAGCTACACACGGGGGAATCTGGAGTATTTAGATATTTCAGGAACTAACTTGAACGGAACTTTGGAAGGATGGATAGGCGACATGACAAGTGTAACTTATCTTGACCTTAGCCATAATAACCTAAATGGTACAATACCAACTGACATTGGAAATTTGACAAATCTGGTTAATCTTGATCTTAGTTATAACTCCCTCACAGGATTACTATCAGAAACTCAACTAGCTGGTTTGTCAAAACTCAAGTATTTAGACCTCACACATGCTAACATAACTATTTTGTTTGGTAGTGATTGGACCCCCTCTTTTCAATTGAATACAATCTCATTGAGTTCGAATAAACTAGGGCCAAAATTTCCCTCTTGGATCCGGAGACAAGTACAAATTGAGTATCTAGATCTGACAAACACTGGAATTGATGACAGTGTACCCGATTGGTTATGGGGCTTATCTTCACTTGGATCCCTTAGTTTGTCTAATAACATGCTTAGAGGGAAGTTACCAGCCAGCTTGGTGCACATGACCAAACTAATGCATATGGATTTGAGTAATAATCAGCTTGTGGGTAAAATACCATTTCTTCCAACAAGTTTGGAGGATCTGAATCTTTCCAATAACTCCTTGTCAGGACAACTGCGTAAGAACATTAAGGCACCATATAAGAATAAATTGATTGTTTCGAACAATCACACTGTTGAAGTTGTAGAATTGTTTCCTTGTGGATTAACTAGTTTGTCGTATCTTGATCTCTCGAGTAATAGTTTATCGGGGCATCTTCCTCCTTGCTGGTCAAACATCAGTAGAGCACTAAATCTTGCAAATAATAAGCTCTCTGGAATTGTGCCCAGCTCTTTGGGTTGTTCAGTCGAACTAGAAGTGGTTCAACTTGAAAACAACAGTCTAACTGGAGAGTTTCCATTTGATTTGCAATTTTGCAGAGGATTACAATTGCTTGATCTTGGAGAAAATAATTTTCACGGGATAATACCCGATTGGGTAGGAGAAAGTTTTCCCCAGATGGCATTCCTAAGATTGCGGTCCAACTTATTTTTTGGTAATATCCCATCCAAGTTGACACAACTCAAAAATTTACAAGTCTTAGATCTTGCAAATAACAACCTTTCTGGACGGCTACCAAGAGGTTTGGATAATTTTACTTGGATGAGTGATCAATTGCCCTCCACGGTGTCGACATATAGAGGTGAGAGTTTAAATGTAATGACCAAAGGGTTGAAACTTGAGTATGATAATACAGGTCTTCCATTATGGAAGAGTATGGATTTGTCAAACAATAATCTAATCGGGGAGATACCTCAGGAGATAGTTTTTCTTGCTGGTTTATTGAATCTGAACTTGTCCAACAATCGCTTAATAGGAAACATTCCACTTGAAATCGGAAACATGACATCTCTAGAGTCACTCGACTTTCACATGAATAACCTGTCTGGGACTATACCGCAAAGCATATCCGCTTTATACTTTTTAGAAAAACTCAATTTTTCTTACAATAATCTATCTGGGAGCATACCAACTGGGCATCAGTTGCAGGCACTTGAAGACCCGTCAATCTATAGTGGTAATCCATACCTGTGTGGACCCCCACTGAAGACGAGTTGTGGTAGCAGTGAGATACTTCCTCAGAGTGATGGTCACAATGATTGTGATTTAAAAAATGCTGGTGATAGGGACAAGTGGTTGTATTTGTTCATAGAGTTTGGTTTTGTGGCGGGATTTTTGCTGGTGTTTTTCATCCTACTGTTCAAAGTAAAGTGGAGGTATACTTATTTCCAAATGGTCGATACTGTGTTTGACAGGTTGTATGTGTTGATGTTGAAGCTGAAACTCAAATGGGCTTTGGCCCATTAAGCCATTAAGTCAATGGAAACAGAGAGATGTGATTTGAACTCCAAGCCGTCCATTCTATTCTTCTCCTGACTCAATCCACCGTAATACACTAGGAAATATCAAATTAGTGTATTAAATTGTTAGAGTAAGTGTTAATGACTTGATTATCTCCTTGTATATGTAAATACTCTATTGATCTAGTGAATTTGCACCGTGTGCTCCCGTGGTTTTTTCCTGAAAGGGTTTCCACGTAAAATTTTGTGTTTCTCTTTTATTTTCTTGTGCTTGATTACTTGTTTGTGTTGGCTTCTTATTTGATTTCCATATTTCTCCATTTGGTCGGGTATTGGTATATGCTCACAAGGTGCTCGATAAAATTACTCCTTGAACGCTTCGGCATCTAACCCCAACAGTATGTTATGGGAACATTAACATTCAAGAGGTTGACGAAGGAACGAATTTAGAATAATTTAGAATAATTAACATCTAACCCCAACAGACTTGTTCTTTACCTCCCAACAGTAGAAAATTCCAAAATGGTTTAGAATAATTTAGAAAATTCCAAAATGATTTAGAATATTGTTCGAATAATTTAGGAAAATCCAAAATGGTTTAGAATATTTTAGAAAATTCCAAAATGGTTTAGAATATTTTAGAAAATTAGAAAATGGTTTAGAATATTTTAGAAAATTTGAAAATGGTTTAGAATATTTTAGGAAATTCCAACATGGTTTAGAATAATTGGCGGGACTTCGAAGCCCGACGGTCAGTAGATCCGGACGTTGAAGCGAGGCGGTCAGTAGATCCGACTGTCGGACTGCAACAGTGAGTAGATCCAACTGTCGGAGTGCAACGGTGAGAATTAGATAGCGGCGAGGAGTAGGTTTACCAGAAGAAATCAAATCTGGATTGCAGAAACCCTCATAAATTCGGCAGTGTAAAAGTTTGAATTTGGTCAGAAAGGGTCAAATATGAAATTAAGGAACTGCACAAAGGGATACCTAGCCAAAGCCTAACCTTGCACTTTGTTCCAAAATATCAGAATCTCTCTGCTTTCTTTGCTTTTTCCTCCCTTATAAATGTTGTATGACATAAATTAAACTCTGCTACCCTTGTTTCAATACATATTTTATTGTACACATTATTTTATTACCAACTTTTTTTTTCATCTACCCTGATTCATTAAAATTTACAATTAAAACATGAGAACAAAATTATTGGTTTTTTTTTTTCTGATAAACAAAGTTGAGTTTGGAAGTTGTTTCAAATAAGTACAAAAAAAATTTGAATCAAGCCACGATGCAAATATCACTGTGTACTTGATAGGTTGCATGAGTTGTACCAGTACCTGCCTTGTGTGCTGTTGCACTGGCACCTCCATCTGTTTCACCTGCTTCAGCACCGATAAGTGGGTAGGTCTCTTTGCCGAGAAAAGAATTTCATTCCTGGCCTTCCATCGACACCAAGCCGTGTTTGCAAAAATGATTATTTGCATTGAATGTGGTTGTGAAGTCTACTGGTAAGTGATCAACCCTCAGCCCCAATTGTGATGCCCCCAATGTAGCCCTTGACAGTGGACAATAGAAAAGCAAATGCATCATATATTCATTTTCAACCCCGCATCTTGGACATTTGGCACATATAGCCAGTACCGACTGGTGCTGTACCAGTGATCGTACCAGTATGCATTTTCTGATCCCAGTTTGAATAAAGTTCCATACTGAAATCACACAAGGGAAGAAAAACAGCAGATGAGCAATTGTTTCCCTGCTTTGAGTGTTGCACATTGGGCAGCTGACCAAAACATCTCTTGTCAGAATTTTATCTTTGAGAGCATGAATTTCAACTAGATTCTTACATGATATCAATAAACTTCATACTAGAACTGTAAAATAACTCTGAATATGAAAGAAAGTAATCTTCTCATTAAGTTAACAACAAGCAAAATCAGACAAATTAACAAAATATTTACACGCTATTGCGAGCGGAAAAAAGATGCACCAGCCCCAAAACCAATTGGTGGTTAAAAAAACAAAAAGAAATTAAAAACCTTCTAAAGCCTAAAATAAATTTCGGTTAATTTCTCGACCTGTTTCTCCTAAAAAAATTTCAACTCAACAACTATTTTCTAAACCCTTGCCCTGGAGGCGGTGAGTTTCTCTTCTCAGGTTAAAATTTCTCTTTCCTTCGTTCGCCTCTTCTCTGTTCCGAGCGCGTCGCGAGAGAAGAGAGAGAGAGAGAGAGTGCAAGTCAACACCCCACCGGAGATATCTCAAGTCAATGAAAAAACGACGGTCCCGATTTAAGATGACTTCGGCAGGGATGTTGAGTTGAGCTGGGAGGTCCCAAAACTACTGGATTCATCCATTAATTACATAAATGGAGAGGATTTAAAAGTACATACCAATTGGTTGATCCAGGATTTCGGCGGTATAAGGTGTAAATCATTGTTTGACGAACTGTGGGCCCGGATTTCAGTGATAATACTTCCTTTGTTTCAAATGTTCTAGGAGTATTCATTAATTAGTTAGTACAGCCGCCCTACAAAAGCGTGCCCCCACTTTCTGTCGCGCTGTGGATGACAAACGGACCCCACTTTCTAACAACTGTGTGGTACCTACTTTTTAGAACTTTTCTATTTTGATGTTTCTTCCAAATTAGGAAATTAAACGTGGGAGCTAAAAAAAATCACCTTTTTTTTTCAGAAAAAATATAAAAAGAACAATTTGGTTTGTAGATATTTAATCTTTTTGTAGTAACCGTTTCAAATTATTATTCATTTATTCTTCATTTTTGTTTCATAAAAACCAACAAGTTTGGTATTTTACTTGGTCAAATGAAAGCCAAAATTAAAACCTTTTTTTTGTGCCATATTTTTGTTTCCTCATTCCATTGTTGTGACCGTTTTTTTTTAGTCAATATTGGTGTGACAGTTTTTTTTTTTTTTGTTGTTGAACCCGTTACTATATTTTTATTTAAAAAATATCATCACATCTGATGCTCGCCACTCTTCATACTTCAAATAACAATCAAAGAGAAGTTATGTACCATGTTATTTTTCCTAACGCACAATTTTGATTAAAAAAAAGACTATGTATAATGCAGATTGGTATCTACTATGAATTTATATTTTTGTTTTTACTTTTTAACGTTCAAACCGTTCAATATGATCTCTATATAAAAATATATTTTAAAACTAGAATTCATATATTTTTTTAATAGCTTTACTAGTTTTCTAGACAAGTAGAAAACTACTATTTTCGAATAGTCTATAATTTTTTATAAACTTATTTTCTAACTATTTAAAAAATATAAAATTTGATCTATAAATATATTTTCATATAGAGATCACGTTGAGCAAAGTTACGATGGTTGCATATCATGTGGAAATACTTCATCAAAGTGAAGTAAAATCTAAAATGTTTGATTATGTATTTCAAAATTATTGGTCTCAAATAATTAATCTTTGATTTGGTGGCAAAAAGATAATGCTCTATTATGGTACATACATAATTTCAAAAGTAGTTTCTCTTTAATATTTATTCAAAATTAGAAAATTATTTGAAAACCTTCGCATAGCTGCGAAGTTAAATTAGGAAATTAAACATGGAAGCACAAAAATCTATCTTATTATTTTCCAAAAAAAATAAAAATAAAAATATGGGTTTCTAGAGATTAAAACTTTTTTATAGTTATACTTTTATTTCTCATTCTATTGTTGTGACATCTTTTTATTCAACCCGTTACAAAATTTATGCTTAAAAAAAATATCATCACATATGGTGCTCGCTCCTTCTTCATACTTCAAATAACAAAACGGCTGATTTAACTTTATGGTTTTTTTTGTATTAACCGTTTCAAAATTAGTATTCTTCCCTTTTTGCTTCAGAAAAGCCAGCAAGTTTGATATTTTACTTGGTCAAATGAAAGTCAAAATTAAAACTTTTTTTAGTGCCATACTTTTATACCTCATTCCATTGTTGTGACCGTTTTTTATGATGATTTTTTATATTTGTATAACGCAGATTGGTATCTATTGTGATTGTTTATATATTTTTTTTAAATTCAAACGGTTGATTTAAACCGTCAACATGATCTCGATATAAAAAAATATTTTGAGACTAAATTTTTTATATTTTTTAATAGTTTTTACTCTTTTTAGACAAATAGAAAACCACTATTTTCTAATAATAATTTTTGATAATGTAATTTCTAACTATTTTAAAAAATAAAAAAAAATAAAAATTTGATCTTTAGATACATTTTCATATAAAGTTGAGCGGAGCGGAGATGGCTGCATATATATCTTGTGGAAACACTTCAGAGTGAAGTAAAATCTAAAATAATTAATTATCTTTGTTACAGGGGTGCAAACGGATCGGGTAGTGGAAAATTATATCCGTATTCATTTTATTTAAATGGATACGAATCGGATATTAGACGGATACGGATTGGATATTAAACAAATATGGATCGGTTATACATTCAATACTATTATTTATTAAAAATAAAAATATTATTTTCAAAACAACAAAGTTGATAATATTTATCTAATTATAATGATGAACAACATAATTTTTTTCATAATATATATTAAATTATATAATATGCATATGTTATTGGGATATGGATAATTAAAATTTAAAACCATACCCGTATCAGTATCCGCACGAATATTTGAATATCGGATATCCGTATATAATTTGGATACGTATTTGGATTCGAACGGATAATATCCGATCTGTTTGCATATCTAATTATGTATTTCAAAATTGTTAGTCTCAGATAATTAATTTTTAGTTTAGTAGCAGAAAGATAATGTTCCAATGTGGTACATACATACTTTCGAGAACCGTTTCTCTTTAATGTTTATACCAAATTAGGAAATTAAACGTGGAATTAAAAAAAATCTATCTTCTTCTTGTCGGACAAAAGAATAAAAAGCAGAGAAATTTAGATATATACCCATCATTACTTCTTCAATTAGATATTTACCCATTCAAACTTAAAAATTAGTTATTTCCCCAATAAAATTTACTCATTTTATTAATATCCCCATTTTTTAATTTTTTTATTAAATTACTGATTAATAAAACTTAAAAATTTAATTGACAATTTACCCTAAGAATTATTATCGCTAAAACCTCCTTGATCCTTCCTCTTCGTGCATGCACAACCTCCTCCACGCGACCTTCCTCTTCCCGCACACGACCCTCGTCTTCCAGCGCAACTAGATTCCAAAATTTGCTTGTTCGTTTGTGTGACAAATTTGCTTATATGAATGGGGATATAATGACATAAATGAAAATTTTCAACTCCAAAATTTCTTACCAGAGCAATTATGGCATAAATCAAAAGGTACAAAAATCATATCAAAGATAGCAGCAGTTTATTAGTTTCAACTTAACACACTCATTTTGTGATACATTGGATGACCTGTAAGAGTATCCTCTCCAATATGTATAAAAGATTCTCTTTACTCTACGGTTTGAGATTTATTCTTAGCTGCTTTGAGATTCGGGCTAGCACAAGAGGCAGTATATTATTTGGGCTTTGAGATTCGTGCAACGTTAAAAGAACGGTCCAGCCAGTAATTCTAAAAGATTCCCTTTTACAGTACCGGGGAGGATGTGAATTCGGATGAACTCTAGGCTCCAAATTGTTACATTGTTAAAATTTACAAATAAGTTCCGTAAATTATATCCAATTGCCAAAATAAAAAATAAAGTTGGTACTAAATGTCGTGAACCAGTATTTACTCAGTTTTTTTTTTTTTTTTTGTCCAGTGTTTAAGAGAAAAGACAAAGGAGGCGAGAGGAGGGCATAAGCAAATGTGTAGTTTTCTCATCAAATCTTTTTTGTGTCCATTTTTCTGTTTACTTTGGAGTGATAAATGGACTTAAAATATAGAGCAAAGGTAATAAATGGAGAAGCGAATCTAGATTTAATTGATGCATGACTAAGATTTGGTGGCATCCGATGCCAACAGAGGCAATTAATGAAATTGTCCAATTAAATATTTATTGAGGGTTCCAATTAATAACTTATGCCTTTCATACCTTATAATACCTCATATTTTATATCTTCGTATTCAAAATTCAAACTGTCGATCCGAACTGTTCAAATTTTATCCATATTAAAATATGCTTGGGATGAAATTTTATAATTTTTGGAATTTTTTACTATTTTTTAAGGTGGGTAGAAATCATTGTTTTTGAACGGTCTAGAAACAGTGATTTTGTACCTATCTTAAAAAATAATAACAAATTTCAAAAATTATGAAATTTTATCTTTATGCATATCATGTTGAGCGGTTCTGATCGACAGTTTGGACTTTAGAAATGAAGATATGAAATATAGGGTATGATGAGGTATGAAAAACATGAGGTATTGGAACCCTCCTCTTATTAATATTAATCTTTATTTTTAATTGATTAAATTAGAAAATAGAGATATTAATTAAATGAGTAAGTTCTGATGGGGAAATAACTAATTTTCAAGTTTGGATGGATAAACATCTAATTAAAGAAATTATGATGGACATATATCTAAATTTCTCTAAAAAGTAAAATATGGTTTCTAGAGATTTAACATTTTTTCATTACCCAAAATTTCTCTAAGTAAAATATGGGTTTCTAGATATTTAACATTTTTTCACTAACCTAAATTTCTCTAAAAGTAAAATATGAGTTCCTAGATATTTAACATTTTTTTATTAACCTATATTTCGAGAGTGGCTAAGGTCAAAGTGGTATGACCAAGGCCTTGGTGCTACCAATTAGTTTTTGCAATTTTAAAGTTCAAATAGTCGATTCAAACCATTAGATGTTCAATCTATATTAAAATCTGTTTGGAGACCAAATTTTACATTTTTTGGAATTTTTTTACTATTTTTTAGGCCACTTTGAAAATGGCAGATTCGGGTGAACAGTAAAAACAGTGCAACCAAATTCTGGACCATGTGATCAGTAATTTTCAAAGTGGCTTAAAAAATAGTAAAAAAATTCAAAAAAATGTAAAATTTGGTCTCCAAGCAGATTTTAATATAGAGATCACATCTAACGGTTTAGATCGATCGTTTGGACTTTGAAAATCCAAAAAGGACTTGGTAGCACCAAAGGCCTTGGTCATACCACTTTGATCTTAGCCACTCTCCCTATATTTCTCTAAAAATTAAAATATGGGTTTATAGAGATTTAACATTTTTTCATTAACCGTTTCAATTGATTATTCATTTATTCTTCCCTTTTTGATTCATAAAAGCCAGCAAGTTTGGTATTTCACATGGTCAAATGAAGGTCAGAATTAAAACCTTTTTTAGTGCCATACTTTTATTTCTCATTCCATTGTTGTGGCATCATTTGGTTCAACCCGTTACAAAAAAATTATTAATCATCATATCTGGTGCTCGTCACGTCTTCATACTTCAAATAACAATCGAAGAAAAGTTATGTTTATCTTATTTTTCCTGACACACAATTTTGATAAAAAAGACTATGCATAATGGAGATTGATCCTTATTTATTTCAAAGTTCAAACAATTGATTCAAGCCGTTCAACATGATCTTTATATACAAATGAAAATGAAAAAGTGTTTTTTTTTAAGATGTAAGAGTGTAGACAAAAAAGATCGATCTCCCTTGCAGATCTCATGTAAAAATGATTTTTTGATATTTTAACTGTAATTATTTTTTTGTTCTAACGAACATGAAGAAGAATATTGGTTGTGCAAATTGATCTATTGAGATAAGGTTGATTTTTGTTATCCCATTGAAATTAAGATTCAAAATTTCATATTTTTTCCATCAAAATTGAATTTCTAGTTTTGTTTCCCATTCAAAAAAGGCCTTTCTTTTCTTCGAGTTTGTTGATCAAATCGGAATAAATTAATTAAATCCAAATCAAGTTTGAGGTGAAATATACGTACCGGAAATCTTTAATATCGTGTAAATTTTGACGAGACAGCTAAGATGGAAAGAGAAATATTGTGTTCCCTTAGATTATATGATTATATGAATTGAATTGTAATAATAAATGTTTTAGTCATTTAATTGGGCTGGGCCTTGGGCTATGCAAGGTTCCTTTGGTGCATGCTCAATATAGGCTCTATAGTTTTCTTAGTTGAATTTGAGATAACTTATGGTCCAACTTATGCTCAATATATATATCCTCGCTGATAACTATCTGCAAGGACTTACTATAGCGGATAGGTAAGTATGAATTCTGGTCCGTGTGACTATTATATCTGTGCCTCATGTCATCGGTCAATTCATCACTTAAATAAATAAATAAATTGTGAGGGTGTCCAATAATTAACAGTAGGTTTCACTGTGGAAAATTCAGCAATTGAGGTCTTTGGTTAAAATGACAGTCGTCTCTTATCAACAACATAATTACAAATTTGTGGAAGAAACCAGATTCAATAAATTGCTGTGGGAGTTACGGCTTTTCTAATTAGATTCTACAATTTGAGTAAAATTATATTTGTGGTTGCGGCCGTCTCAAATATGGAATTATCAGAAATTCGTGGTTATTTGGTTTATCATTTTTTTTTAATGTCAAATTTAAAAATTTCGGCTCTTTTGAGGAAATTTGCTTGTTTATTATAACAAATTTTTTGTTGTTGAAACATTAATTTGATTGGTACCGAGAGGTATAAATTATATTTTTCTTATTTATAAATATCTAATTCCTTTAAAAATATTTTGAGCTTATGGAAGTACTCTTGGAGAGCTCACTCGTGGTTTGTTAATCCATAGCAAATTCCTCATGAAAATTCAACTGTAAATGAGATGAGATGTTGTGAGATTCATCGGATTTTCATTTGACAGTTCCAAGACCTAAATAATTATAACTAGGAAGTCTATATATTGTGACAGTTGATATTAAATTACATGGAAACATGTAGTGGTCTACATCCAAAAGATATTTCGTCAGAAGACATGGTAATAATATAATTTTAAGCATGCTAACAACTCTGTTTCACTTCTCAGGACACTGCTGGACATGTGGTTTGTTTCACTGAAACAAAAATGCCGAGCGTGCTCTGGTGAGACCAGATTCAGTCGTTACATATCTGGTCAAGTGCTCCTGTGCCAGAACACTTTCTGGTCAATAGCCCATGCATAGGTAAGTATGAATTGTGGTCCATGTGACTATTATATCTGTGCCTCATGTCATCGGTCAATTCATCACTTAAAAAAATAAATAAATTATGAGGCTGTCCAATAATTAACAGTAGGTTTCACTGTGGAAAATTCAACAATTGAAGTCTTTGGTTAAAATGACAATTGTCTGGAAAATTCAACAACATTATTACAAATTTGTGGAAGAAGTTTGATTTGCCAGATTCAATAAATTGCCGTGGGAGTTACGGCTTTCCTAATTAGATTCTACATGGCATTCAGAAATTTGAGTACAATTTGTTTGTATTTATAGCTGGACTTATTAAATTGTCGTGAAAACACCTACCGCTTTTCTATAACGCAGATTGGTTTATATTATCATTTTATATATTTTGTTTTTAAATTTCAAACAGTCGTTTAAAACATTCAACATGATCTCTACACAAAAATATATTTGGAGACTAATTCTACATTTTTAATAGTTTTTACTATATTTTAGACGGGTAGAACATTACTATTTTCGTATAGTTTATATTTTTTTGATAAAGTAATTTTCTAACTATTTTAAAAAATTAAAAATATAAAATTTGGTCTCTAGATAAATTTTCATATAAAGTTGAGCGGAGTGGAGATGGCTGTATCATGTGAAAATATTTCACAGGAGTGGATTAAAATCTAAAATGATTGATTATGTTAGAGGGTGCAAATAGATCGGATGTAGTGGTAAAATCATATATGTATTTGTTTTTATTTTTCAGATACGGATTAGATACTAGACATATACGGATCGGGTATTAAACGAATACAGATCGGATATTCATCTTTCAGTACTATTATTTATTAATTGTAATGATGAATAACATAGTTTTTTAAATAATATATATTAAATTATATAATATGTATATATTATTCGGATACGGATAATTAAAATTTAAAACCACATATGTATACGTATCCGCACTGATATTCAAATATCAGATATCTGTATATAATTTTCGGATACGTATCCGAATTCAGATTGATAATATCCAACCCATTGCATCCCTAATTATGTATTTCAAAATTGTTAGTCTCAAATAATCAAAATTTAATTTTTATTCCAAATTAAGAAATTAAACGTGGAAGCAAAAAAAATTCTATCTTCTTCTTTTCAAAAATAAAAGAAAAAGAAAAATATGGGTTTTTAGAGATTTGTTCCATAAAAGCCAGCAAGTTTGATATTTGATTAGGTTAAAATCGATACGCGTCCGATACAGCACCGATTTATCGGCTTACATGGTGTATCCTATAACGTTCAATATGGTCAGATACGCCTGATTCTGTTCCTAATTAATTAGTACCGGTTCTTCTTGCAATTTGTGCTCTTTCCAAAAAACATGATGTTGAATCTTAGCAAGATATGTGTAATAATAACCTGTTACACACTAGCCTACAAACTTGTCGTACCTGAATTATTTTCTTCCAAAATGTGTAATAATTTGTCGTACCATTTCATTTTGGTCCTACATCCAAAAGATATCAGCCAGAACACTTTCTGGTCCATAGCCCATAGGTAAGTATGAATTCTGGTCCATGTGACAATTATATCTGTGCCTCATGTCATCGGTCAATTCATCACTTAAATAAATAAATTATGAGGCTGTCCAATAATTAACAGTAGGTTTCACTGTGGAAAATTCAGCAATTGAAGTCTTTGGTTAAAATGACAGTCGTCTCTTATCAACAACATTATTACAAATTTGTGGAAGAAATTTGATTTGCTAGATTCAATAATTAAATTGCCGTGGGAGTTACGGCTTTTCTAATTAGATTCTACATGGCATCCAGAAATTTGAGTACAATTTGTTTGTATTTATAGCTGATTTATAATTGATTCGTTAATGTAAGGCATGATCAACACATCAAAACTATAAAGTTGCAAATTAATTAATTGTGCCCGTATATATTGCATTTGAAATAAAGTTCAATTTCTCATGAAGTAACATAGACATGATTAGTACCGTAGGTTTTTTATTTATTTTATTTTATTTTATTTTTTGAGTAAAAGACTAGTACCAAAGAATTGAAGTACCATACAATCTTTTATTTTATTCCACTGGATTTTTTTTAAGTAGAAGGTTCACGTCCAGTCAAATTTTATCTTCTAGAAAGTTGGATGACTGCCTTCATGAGCTGACGTATCACATCAACAATATCTACTTGTATAAGTAGGTGCAACTGCAATAGTTTGGTGAACCATTGAGAGCTTCTCACATTAATTCAAGATGTGCTATTTCTCACCCACTTTCATCCTCCTCCTCCTACTCATTCAAGCCTTCTCGGCAAATTGCTGTATTCAGCATGAGAGAGATGCCCTGCTTCAATTCAAAACAGGTGTCGATGATAAGAGTAGTCGTCTCGCTTCATGGAGAGGTGCAAAATGCTGCAACTGGGCGGGGATCAGATGCAACAATCAAACAGGTCATGTTGTCAAGCTTAACCTTAGAAATACCAATGTTGAACCGATCTATTACAATGGTATCATCTCTGATTGGATATACCACCCTAGCTTGACAGGGAAGATCAGCCCATCTTTGTTATTTCTTAGTGATCTGAAGCACTTAGATCTCAGCTTCAATAATTTTAGTCGGAATAAATTTCCAGAATGTATTGGCGCATTTAGAAACTTAAAGTATCTCAATTTGTCTAACACGGGTTTATCAGGAACGATACATCCTCAACTTGGGAACCTTTCTAAGTTGTTGTACTTTGATCTAGGGCAAGACTATTATTTTTCTGATTTTATATTGAGCGTCGATACATGGTGGTTATCTAATATGAGGTCTCTAAAGTATATGGATATGTCGGGAGTTAATTTCAAAGATTCAAATGACTGGGTGGAAAGTTTGAACAAACTATCATCACTTGAAATGTTAGTTTTGTCCGATAACAATCTAAACCAAATTCCCAATACACTCACTTTTGTGAACTTCACCTCGCTCAGAGTGCTTCATCTTTCTGATCAAAATTTCAATACCACCATACCCAATTGGGTGGGCAGTTTACATAGTTTAAATGTTCTAATTCTCGAAAACTGTAGCCTGGTGGGCCCATATCCCGCTACACTGGGAAATCTAACTTCTCTAAACAAACTTTCCCTTGATTACAATTCACTTGATGGCAAGGTACCACCACTACATAGTCTGACAAAATTAACGTACTTATCTTTGTCAGACAACAATATAGAAGGAGATATTAAAGAGTTATTATTGAGCAAGTTGTCAAACTACACACGGGGGAATCTGGAGTATTTAGATATTTCATCTACTAACTTGAACGGAACTTTGGAAGGATGGATAGGGGACATGACAAGTGTAACTTATCTTGACCTTAGCGATAATAACCTAAATGGTACAATACCAACTGATATTGGAAATTTAACAAATCTGGTTAATCTTGATCTTAGCTATAATAACCTAAATGGTACAATACCAACTGATATTGGAAATTTAACAAATCTGGTTAATCTTGATCTTAGTTATAACTCCCTCACAGGATTACTATCAGAAACTCAACTAGATGGTTTGTCAAAACTCAAGTATTTAGACCTCACACATGCCAACATAACTATTTTGTTTGGTAGTGATTGGACCCCCTCTTTTCAATTGAAATCAATCCTGTTGAGTTGGAATAAACTAGGGCCAAAATTTCCCTCTTGGGTCCGGAGACAAGTACAAATTGAGTATTTAGATATGATTGACACTGGAATTGATGACAGTGTACCCAATTGGTTATGGAGCTTATCTTCACTTAGGTACCTTGATTTGTCTACTAACATGCTTAGTGGGAAATTACCAGCCAGTTTGGTGCACATGACCAAACTAGAGAGTATGATTTTGAGTAATAATCGGCTTGTGGGTACAATACCATTTCTTCCTACAAGTTTGGGGTATCTGGATCTGTCGAATAACTCCTTGTCAGGACAACTGCGTAAGAACTTTAAGTCACCATATAAGAATAAATTGATTGTTTCGAACAATCACACTATTGAAGTTGTAGAATTGTTTCCTTGTGGATTAACTAGTTTGTCGTTTCTTGATCTCTCGAGTAATAGTTTATCGGGGCATCTTCCTCCTTGCTGGTCAAACATCAGTATAGTAGTAAATCTTGCAAATAATAGGCTCTCTGGAGTTGTGCCCAGTACTTTGAGTTGTTCAGTCAAACTAGCAGGGGTTCAACTTGAAAACAACAGTCTAACTGGAGAGTTTCCATTTGATTTGCAATTTTGCAGAGGATTACAATTGCTTGATCTTGGAGAAAATAATTTTCACGGGATAATACCCGATTGGGTAGGAGAAAGCTTTCTCCAGATGGCATTCCTAAGATTGCGGTCCAACTTATTTTCTGGTAATATCCCATCCAAGTTGACACAACTCAAAAATTTACAAGTCTTAGATCTTGCCAATAACAACCTTTCTGGATGGCTACCAAGAGGTTTGGATAATTTTAATTGGATGAGTGATCAATTGTCCTCCTCGTCGTTACCATATAATGGTGAGAGTTTAAATGCAATGACCAAAGGGTTGAATCTTGAGTATGATGAAGAAGGTCTTGTATTATGGAAGAGTATGGATTTGTCAAACAATAATCTAATCGGGGAGATACCTCAGGAGATAGTTTTTCTTTCTGGTTTATTGAATCTAAACTTGTCCAACAATCACTTAATAGGAAACATTCCGCTTGAAATTGGAAACATGACATCTCTAGAGTCACTCGACTTTCACATGAATAAACTGTCTGGGATTATACCGCAAAGCATATCCGCTTTATACTATTTAGAAAAACTCAATTTTTCTTACAATAATCTATCTGGGAGCATACCAACTGGGCATCAGTTGCAGGCGCTTGATGACCCGTCAATCTATAGTGGTAATCCATACCTATGTGGACCCCCACTGAAGACGAGCTGTGGTAGCAGTGAGATACTTCCTCAGAGTGATGGTCACAATGATTCTGATTTAAAAAATGCTGGTGATAGGGACAAGTGGTTGTATTTGTTCATAGAGTTTGGTTTTGTGGCGGGATTTTTGCTGGTGTTTTTCGTCCTACTGTTCAAAGTAAAGTGGAGGTATACTTATTTCCAAATGGTCGATACTGTGTTTGACAGGTTGTATGTGTTGATGTTGAAGCTGAAACTCAAATGGGCTTCGGCCCATTAAGCCATTAAGTCAATGGAGACAAAGAGAGATGTGATTTGAACTCCAAGCCATCCATTCTATTCTTCTCCTGACTCAATCCACCGTAATACACTTGGAAATATCAAATTAGTGTATGAAATTGTTAGAGAGTGTTAGAGTAAGTGTTAATGACTTGATTATCTCCTTGTATAGGTAAATACTCTATTGATCTAGTGAATTTGCACCATGGGCTCCCGTGGTTTTTTCCCGAAAGGGTTTCCACGTAAAATTTTGTGTTTCTCTTTTATTTTCTTGTGTTTGATTACTTGTTGTTGGCTTCTTATTTGATTTCCATATTTCTCCATTTGCATTGATATGAGCATATAATTTAGGGGTAATTTGCATGTAGGTTTTGAATTGAGTTAGGTTAGGGTTTTGACAATTGGCCATGAAACTAAAAATTCAGAATTTTTAAACTTATTAGTGATCTCAAAGTGAACAATTAATTGCTAACCATGAAAGTTGACCAAAATCTGCAAACCCTAGAATTTTTATTGTTGAATATTTTATTTTTGCAAAGTCTTTAAGCTTGGTAGTGTTTTAGAATACCCATTTATTATAGATAGACCCCTAGCGAAACTATGCAATAATTTATTGTATGAATGAATACTTAGAATTGTGTGTAATCATGGTGCTTGTGACACAAAAATATTTAATTTTTCAGAAAAATACAAAAAATACAAAAAAAACCAGAAATGAGAAAAATCCAAAAAAAAATAGAAAAATTCAGAAAAAGAAAAAATAGAATAAAAAATGGAGGATAAAAAAAAGTACGGGTGCCTACACAAGACTGGTTACCAATAGGCTCGATAAAACCTCCCAAATTTTAAAATTTATACATATTTAATTTTTCAAAAATAGTCACAAGTACCAACACACTTAGTTGTCATACTTTGCTCCAACCAATTGGGAAGGAAAATAAAAATTTATATCATTAGAATTCCTATTGATTGAAAGGGATTCATTTATAATCGAATGGAAAATTAATACTCTCAAATTTAAGGATATTTGTGAAGTAAATTGTTCGAAAATAATTTTTCTAGGGTATGCATAATGAGGTCAATCATGAGGTGAATAAATTGTTCAAGGGAGAGGTCATGAATATTTTAGAGTTCTAAATTTTTATTGTCATATCAATTGTACCAAACCCGAGTTCTAATTTAATTTTGAGTAAGTCCTTGAGATTGTATGGTTTAACCTAGACCGGACCTTTGATCAGCTGGGATGTCGTTGCTTGAGGACAAGCAACAATTCAATTTGGGAGGCGTGATCAGAGTCAAAATAATGATGAATTACGTAGGGTTTTGGCTTAGGTTTTGCATATTTTCTCACACTTATGTTTAATTAATTAGAGAAAAAGGCTACTGTCACCCTTCTTTATGTTTTATTGCAGAAAACAGGTTTTGGGACTATTTTACACCAAATGGAGCTAGAATCGGGTCAATCGGATCAGCGAAGCTTATCGACGAAGTCTCTGTTACGGTCCGTATTACCTAATACGGACTGAGACTGGCACAGACCAGGAGATGGTGTGAGAAGCATTAAAACCCTCAGCGACAAGGTCTCAATACAGACCGTATCACCTGATACGGACCGTAACCGAAGGCGCCTCTTGGGAATTAACTACCGACAGCTGTATCCAGATCAGTTCCTTAGCCCCTACTCAATCTCCAGACGTCCCTCCACTCTTATATAAGGCTCCTGGGCAGAAGAATAACTTATCTTTGTAATTAGGGTTAGATTTGATTAAAGAGAGAAGATAGGAGTGCTTGTAACAATGCCGTTACGCAGCTAAGTTCCTTTTCTTAGGACTAGGCAGTAAATTTTGTTACTCTTGATGTTTTGATATATATATTTCTGTTGATTATAATTTCTTGTTGTTGAATCGAAATGCTTTTGTGATTTACTATCTCTTTATTTAACTTCGATGGTCTAGTTTAGTCCATTAGGATAGTAACAGTGCTTTAATGTGTTTATTGCAAAATATTTTTCACCATCCAAAACTTCAATATTTAGAAATGCAATTACTAATTTTGAACAAAGGGATGGTGAAACATTGTGTGATGCATGGGATAGATATAAGGATATGTTAAGGTGTTGTCCACATCATGGTCTAGAAAGATGGCTGATTGTCCAAACTTTTTATAATGGTCTAAACCCTACCGATAGGTTGTCTATTGATGCTTCCGCAGATGGAGCAATCATGAACAAGGAACCTGACGAGGCTTACAACCTAATTGAAGAGATTGCAATCAACCAACACTACTGGATCCCTAAGCGAAAGAAGCCAACTCCAACACCTGGCATGCACCGAGTAGATGACATATCCACACTGAAAGCAAAGATCGATGCTTTGCAATGGCACTCAACAAGCAGACCAAGCAGCGAACGGTAGCAGCAGTCAATGCCACAACAGCATGTGGCTATTGTGGAGGAGCGCATGAGATGACCAAATGCATGAATGTGACGAAAACTGAGGAAGAAATAGAGCAAGCAAACGCCATCGACAACAGCTTTCGACCTCAACCCACCTACAATTCATACATCCGAACAACCGAAACCATCCAAATCTCTCATACGCAAACAATCAAAGGCCTGCTGCACCTCAACAGAACTATCAACCACAACCCAATTATCAACCAAGATACAACAATCCCCAACCGAATTATCAACCAAGATACAACAATCTCTGTTACGGTCCGTACTGCCTGATACGGACCAGGCCTAGCACAGACTAGAAGATAGCGCTGGAAGCATTAAACCCTAACCGTCAAGGTCCTGATACGAACCGTATCACCTGATACGGTCCGTAACCAAAGGCGCTCATTGGGGCCGACAGCTGTTTCTAGATCAATTTCTTAGCCCCTACTCAACCTCTAGACGTCCCTCAACTCCTATATAAGGCCCCTGGGCAGAAGGAATAGTCATCTTTTTAATTAGGGTTAGATTTGATTAAAGTGAGAAGAGAGGAGTGCTTGTAACTATGCCGTTCCGCGGCTAAGTTCTTTTTCTTAGGGCTAGGCAGTAAACCTTGTTACTCTTGATGTTTTGATATATATATTTCTGTTGATTATGATTTCTTTTTGTTGAATCTAAATGCTTTTGTGATTTATTATCTCTTCATCTAACTTCAATGATCTAGTTTGAGTCCATTAGGGTAGTGACAGTACTTTAATGGCAAGAGAAACTATTTGTATGAATTAGCCTCGTTGAGATTCATTAGGTTTATATGAAGAAAACCTTAGCGGGGAAACCATAAACCAGACCAACAAAACGCGAACCAAATTCCATCACATGCGTAAGGAAACTCGCAGTGATCTGTGTAGTAATTTGGGGTTTTTAGAGATTAGTCATTTGCGTAAGGAAACTCGCAGTGTCCTATGTAGAATCTCGATGAAAGATCTGTCATTCTTGCGTAACATAAATCGCAATGACCTATGTAGTGTCTTTGATAAAACAACAACAGGAAATCAGACGCAACATGAATATATTATCAAGGCGGATTGAGTAGCAATGGTGTGCCGAAATCCTAGGAATTCTCATCTCTATCTTTATTTTAATTAGTTGTAATTGCTTCCTAATTTACATTGATCACAACAACATCTCTCTATTTTCAGATTTCGTCTAGCCTTTCGAAAGATTGTGATTCGATCGCTCAAAGCACTGAACCAATATTCCCTGTGGATCGACCTCGAACATACTACTCGATAGGATTGTGCGCTTGCAGTCCGAACCGATAGCATTTCCGAGTTTATAAATATTAAAAGAAATATTGCTCTATTTTGAGTGATCAGCAAGTTGAACTACTGTCACAGAGAAAGGAGAAGAAATTCCCACATCCAAAATCCTACAACCCGTATTCCCCAATATGGTCAGTAGCGAAGAGAAGAAAAAGGAAAAAGGTAACCTCTCCTCCACAACTCGAACTTAAACCTCTTCCACCCAACCAATAGTATGAATTTCTAAGCCCAAACTGAACCTATCCGGTGATTGTCGGCTCTCAGCTTGACAAGACCCAAATCAGTAAACTGGTCAACACACTCAGGAAACACAAGAACGCCATTGGCTACAAGATCGATGACATCAAAGGCCTCAGTCCTACCATTTGCATGCACCGAATTCTGCTCGATGAAGATCACAAACCTTCATGAGAACCGCAAAGAAGACTGAATCTAAACTTGAAGGAAGTGGTCAAGAAAGAAGTCCTGAAGCTGCTAGATGCAGGCATCATTTACCCCATCTCTGATAGCAACTGGGTTAGTCCCGTCCAGGTCGTTCTGAAAAAGGGAGGCACCACAGTTGTGAAAGGAGATAACGACGAAATGCTCCAAACAAGAGTCGTTACAGGGTGGCGACTGTGTATTGATTATCGGCGGCTAAATGTGGCAACAAGGAAGGACCACTACCCTCTTCCGTTCATTTATCAACTGTTGGAGCGACTAGTAAAGCATTCATACTTCTGCTACCTCGATGGATACTCCGGCTTCTTCCAAATTCCAATTCATCCTCAAGATCAAGAAAAGATCACATTCACATGCCCCTACGGAACTTTCGCCTACCGACGGATGCCCTTCGGGTTATGCAACGCCCCGGTGACTTTCCAAAGGGCCATGGTGTCAATCTTTTCAGATTTTGTTGAAGAAATAATGGAGGTTTTCATGGATGATTTTTCAGTTTATGGGAATACCTTCGAGTGATGTTTAAAGAACTTGTCTAAAATTCTAAAAAGATGTGAAGAAGTAAACCTCATATTAAATTGGGAAAAATATCATTTTATGGTACAAGAAGGAGTTGTGCTTGGTCACACCATTTCCTCTAAGGGATTGGAGGTTGACAAAGCAAAAGTCGAGGTAATTGAAAAACTAACTCAACCAACATGTGTTCGTGACATTCGCAGTTTTCTTGGACATACAGGTTTTTATCGAAGATTCATCAAGGACTTCTCAAAAATCGCGAAGCCACTCTCAAACTTGACCATGAAGGATGACGAGTTCATCTTCGATGAAAAATGTATTGAAGCATTCAACACACTCAGGAATGCTTTGATTTCAGCCCAAATTCTCCAACCGCCTGACTGGGACCATCCTTTTGAGATCATGTGCGATGCAAGTGATTTCACGGTAGGAGCAATCCTGGGACAGCGGAACGATAAAAAGTCCTATGCAATCTACTATGTGAGCAAAGTTCTGAATGAAGCTCAATGCAATTACACAACAACTGAGAAGGAATTACTCACAATAATCTTTGTAATTAACAAATTTCGATCTTACCTTGTAGGTTCAAAAGTCATCATCTACACAGATCACGCAGCAATCAAGTACCTCATCAACAAGAAGGACGTAAAACCTAGACTCATCCGATGGGTACTTCTCCTACAAGAGTTCGATATCGAAATTAGGGATAAGAAGGGCACAGAGAATTCGGTAGCCGACCACCTGTCAAGACTGAGACAACCAAGTGAGAGAGATCAAGACATACCAATCGATGATTCCTTCGCCGACGAACATCTCTATTATGTGGAGACAAGCAAATGGCCATGGTACGCAGATCTGGCCAACTACATTGCATGCGGGGCCATCCCATCCGACATGACATTTCAACAAAGGAAGAGATTCTTAGCAAATGCTAAATATTTCTATTGGGATGATCCTTACCTCTTCCGCCTTTGTGTAGACGGAATGCACAGAAGATGTGTCACACACGAAGAATCGAAAGGCATCCTCCATAACTGCCACTCCTCGCCATACGGTGGCCATGCATCATTCCAAAAGACAGCATTGAAAATCCTTCAAGCAGGTTTTTATTGGCTTGACATCTTCAGAGACGTTAAGGATTATGTTTCTCGCTGTGACGTATGTCAACATATGGGAAACATATCTAAACGCGATGAGATGCCACAAAATTCGATCCTAGAAGTAGAGATTTTTTATGTTTGGGGGATTGATTTCATGGGGCCATTCCCAAGCTCAGGTAACAACAAGTATATCCTCGTAGCAATCGACTATGTCTCAAAATGGGTGGAAGCAATTCCAGCACCCTCAGCAGATGCAAATGTAGTCAAGCGGCTGTTCCAGAAGATCATATTTCCAAAGTTTGGCATTCCTCGAGTAGTGATAAGTGATGGAGGATCGCATTTCATTAACAATCAATTCAACAATCTTCTGAAGAAATATGGCGTCACACACAATGTGGCAACTCCTTACCATCCACAAACCAGTGGGCAAGTAGAAATTTCAAACAGAGAAATCAAGAACATCTTGCAAAAGACGGTGTCTTGGTCCAGGAAGAATTGGGAACTCAAACTAGACGAATCACTTTGGGCCTACAGAATCTCGTTCAAAACTCCGATCGGAATGACACCCTACAAGCTGATCTACAGAAAAACATGTCATCTACCGGTGGAATTAGAACACAAGGCATATTGGGCAATCAAAACGTTCAATTATGATCTTCGGGACGCGGGCAAAAAGAGGCTACTAGATCTGAATGCACTAGATGAACTGAGACTCCATGCATACGACAATGCAAAGATGTATAAAGAACAGGCGAAATTCTACCATGATAAAAAGATCAGAAAAAGGGAGTTCAAGGAAGGCGACATGGTGCTTCTCTTCAATTCACGACTCAAACTCTTCCCCGGAAAATTGAGAGCCAGATGGACAGGACCATACAAGGTCACTCATGTGTACCCTTATGGGGTAGTCCAAATATGGAGTCAAGAAACTGGGTATTTCAAAGTGAACGGCCAGAGGTTGAAGCACTACATCGCAGGAACAAATGATGAGCATAAAGAGACATATTCCTTTGAAACTGGGTATTTCAAAGTGAATGTTTTAAGTTCTATGTTCTCTCCATGTCTAAAGAAAACAGAGAGTATTGAACCCTAAGACATTTTAACACATGCACACACCTTCCCCCTTTGTGCAACTTTTTGCACCCTACAGATCTCCATATATATTTTCATATAAAAATCACAGTGAGCAGAGTGGAGATGATTATGCATCATGTGGAATTACTTAACCGAAGTGGAGTAAAATCTAAAATGATGGTAATAAATTTCAAAATTGTTGGTCTTTGAGAATCAATCTTTGATTTAGTGGCAAAAGACAATGCTCCAGTAAATTTCATGTTTGAATTTAATGGAGATCTTCAATATTATAAACAGCTTGGTAAATTGACTTCCAACTTTACCCAAATATAAAAAAATATTGGTCTCATAAAATCACCCCCTAAATGAAATTAGACATTCTAAGTGGTCATTCTATTCACTGTATCTCCTTGATTAATTTAGGAGGTACTCTTTATACCGTGTTCTAGAGAAAAAGAGGTGAGAGAGATTGCGGAAATTTCCATCAGAACTCCGCTTTCCCTTCATTTACAATTATTGAATTGAGTTTGGATTGAGGAATAATAGAAAGTAATTAATGTTTTATCGCAAACAAATGAAAAAGTGTTTATTTTTTTTTTAAATGTAAGAGTGGGGACTAAAAAGATCTCTCTTGCAAATTTCATGTAAAAACGATTTTTGATATTCTAACAGAAATCTCTACCAAGTATTTAAAAAACAAAGATATTTTAACAGTAATTATTATTTTTTGTTCTGACGATCATGAAGAAGAATTGGTTGTGCAAATTGACCTATTGGAGATATGGGTGAATTTCAATTGGTTGTACAATTTTTTTTGTTATCCCATTGAAACATTCAAAAATTCTAATTTTTTTCGTCGAAATTGAATTTCTAATTTGTTTCCTAATTTGCTTCCCATAAAAATTGAATTAAATCATCAATTCATTGTTAAAGCCTGATATGTCTAATTTGCTAAAATTGAGTGAGTCAATATCAGGTAATATAATATTGTTCAGATTCAGACCGTTTAATCAGAATCCAAACCAAGTTTGAAGTTAAATGTACGTCCGGATATCTTTAATATTCGTGCAAATTTTAACGAGACAGTTCAGATGTAAAAAGAAATATTGTGTTCCCTTAGATTATATGAATTGAATTGAATTCTAATAATAAATGTTTTAGTTATTTAATTGGGCTGGGCCTTGGGCTATCAAGTAATGTATTCCTTTGGTGCAAATTCTAGTATGGGCTTCACTCATGTTTGTTAATCCATAGCAAATTCCAAACTCATCCTGAAATTCAACAGTAAATGACAGGACTACTTCCTGCACAAGTCTTTTGAATGATATTATTCTACAATAGTTATAATACAATGCAATGTTTACTAGTTTGTAAACTTCAAATAATAAAAATATTAGTCTATATTTGTTTGTTCAGAAAATGGGAATAATTCTACATATTAATTAACTATTATACTCTTAATTTAAATTACTTTTACATTCAGAGAAAGATTGTTTTTCTGCTGAACAATTTATTCTGACAAGAAAGTTAGCGAGTTCAGATCGACATATCATCGCCACCGGATGAGAAACAGATTCAGCACTGAAATAGGTTGATTGTTCCATGAATTCTTCCAAAATAAAAATAAAAATACATTAGAAATTAGAAAGACATAAAATTTTCAGCAGTAAATTTTAACTTGGGTTTTTCAGTCACTGATGAACGTCACAACAATTATAAGAAAATTAAGTATTGACCATCTTTTCAGAAATTATTCTGCACAATTGTAACACTGTTACTGAAACATCAATAGTGGTAACGAGCCTTTGAATCATATACGACTTGAATTAAAAAACAGTGTTTGTGTTGAAAATAAAGAAGAAAATATAGAAGATTCGATCTCAGACAGTCATCATAGATCAAGAGGTCAAGAATAAACAAAATAGGAAATAGACTTTTATGGTAATAAAATAAACGGTAACTTGTACCGTATTACCATAAATAGAAAATAGTACAAACGGTAACTTAAAGAAGTTTTTAGTATAAATAGAGGTAGGAGCTTGTAATAAATCTAACTGCATGTTCAATAAATATATGGGTTGTTTAGTACAAACTGTGTATGAAGTAGTACATATGTACACAGTACACGGTTCATTAATAATAAAAAGTATACAAATATTGGTGACTTTTAGACACAGTTCGATACTAACACACCGTGTGTCTATGTTGGAGCTTTTTTTTGCGCGAGCACCTCCTTCCATTACACACTGTTAGTTTAGAATTTTTTTCACATTCGTATATGATATGCTGTGTAGTAGTGGTCATTAGTCAAAAGTAATGGTCATCTGTCAAAAGTAGTGCAATCAAAATTACTTTAAGACTTTGTTCCTCCATTAGTCCCTTTCCTATAATAATCTATGTAGATAGCACTGAAATAGATGCTAATCTCTTTCCTCCCATTACACATTGTTAATTTAGAATTTTTTCGCATTCATATATGATATGTCGTGTAGTAGTGGTCATCAGTCAAAAGTACTTTAAGGATTTGGTCCTCCAATATCTTATTTTTGACTCATCCATTAGATACCAACTCAATGTTTTATGCAAAAGCGGTCAAAACAATGAACATTTTGTAAGTTATTTTTTAAATTGTTTGATGTATTCATTTCTCATCATTATTTTGACCGCTTGACCATGTACTAAAAAAATTCGAAACTTTAAAATTTTTACATGTACATGCATCACTCACGAAGTACATGAATTTCAACGGTTTGGATTCGTAGTTCGAAATCAATCCAATAGCCTTTTGGAAGTATGCTCACCAACCCCTCTTGGTGAGCACATCACACCCTAGTTTTGCTCTAGTTCAACACTATTTTTTTCAACCTTTGTAGCTATTATTATAATTTCTCAATAATTTAGTATTGCAAAAATGATGTTTTATCTTGGATTTTGGTTGAACAATTTTCATAACTTGCCCTCATTAAAAATGATTATTTAAAGAAAACTGCAAAACCAGTGAGATATCATCACTGGCAAACAACAATTTTCATATGCTTGGTATTTTCTTTTTGACCAGCCTTAATGGTCACTCCAAAGAAAATGCTTTACGAGAATCATCATGGGCACATATTGTTCTCAACATGAAAAGCTATAATTAATATCAATTATTTGCAGTATAAATTACAAAGAAATTGTTCCAAAAAGCACAACATTAAATAATAATATTAAATCAAAATGAGTGACATTTTTGTAACTTTTTCCAACAAAAAGTATTTAGAACCGACGAATGAGTGGATTTATTCAGTCATAAATATTTATGTAAATTGGGAGCCCAACAAAGGTCTTTATGAGTGCGTTACCTTCTTAGTGGGCCTCACCATCTGCGCCAACCCACTAGTAATGTGAAAGATAAACGTTGAAAGGTGCGTTACAACGAATATTGACACTCACTATGCGAAGACTCGCTCGGTCTTTGGCAAATTTCTTTTCAAAATTTTAGCAATAATTTTCACAATCAAGTCTATTTATTTCTTCAGAATAAGTTTCAAAATATATAATTGTAATGTCATATCACTCTTTATAGGAAAATTTTCCTTAGTCTTTAATTGCATTTTAAATTGTTTCATATGTCAATTTGGTTTTTCTTATGTAGGCTAGGGTCTCATTTTAATAATCACTTATACCAAACTTCATATAGTAAGGATAGCGTGTATTATGCTTACTAAGAGGGTTTGGTGAATACAGCTCTAAAAATCTATCGGATTTACTTTAAACAACGAATCCAAACCGTTAAAACAAATCTACTTCATTGGTGATGCATGTACAAAGTTTTGAAATTTTCGAATTCATTTAGTACAAAGTGATCGAGCGGTAAAAAAAAATTTGCTTGACTTCGTTATAAGGTACCAATTGTGCCTACTTGCAAGCAAACACATACAACTTGAATAAAATTTGTTGGTTACAAGCAACACATAATATAGTTGTAAGAATAATACACGCCTATTACGACCTCTCACAAGCAAACACATAAATAAAAAGAGAAAAAAAAAGGAGAGAAAGATAGATTGAAAACAAAGAAAAAGATATTAATATATATATAACATCAAGTAGGAGAATAGTTGTACTAATCCCTAACGAGTTGCATGTGCAATTCTTGCTCTTTTGATTACCGGGATAACAATTGCTATGGCAAATCCGGTACGTACCGAATCCCAATCCAATGAAAAGGCACAAGAGAACAATTGCAGTCATTTTCTTAGCAGGTTTTGTGACATTGCACAACTTAGATAATGGCACACCTCATAATCCTGGGGTTCCCTTCATACGATGAATTGTCGAATGCCAGGAACTAGCTAGATTGCGGGATTCTCCGGACCAGATGGTTAAATGAGATATTCAAGATGGATAGAAAACTCAGGGAGATTAGTTCCTGTGGAATCTCTCCAGAGAGTTGGTTCCAAGAAAGGTCCAGTGACTCGATTTGCGTCAAGCGTCCAAGTTGATGCGGAATGGATCCAATAAAAGCATTATGTGACAGGTTTTGTGCTTTTATTCCTTTGAGCTCGCCAATCTGTTGGATTTATTGCCAACTTCGTTGAATTTAATAAATTATGGCTATCCAATAATTAACATGCAGTAGGTTTCACTATGCAGTAGGCTATCCAATAAATTTGAGGCTGTCCTATAATAGGAAGTAATTAATATTTTATCACAAACAAATGAAAAAGTGTTACTTTTTATTTAAGATGGAATAGTGGAGACAAAAGATCTCCCTTGCAAATCTCATTTAAAAACGATTTTTATATTTTAACAGTAATTATTTTTTTTCTGACGAACATGAAGAAGAATTGGTTGTGCAAATTGATCTATTGAGATAGGGGTGATTTTTGTTATCCCATTGAAACATTCAAAATTTCTAATTTTTTAGTCAAAATTCAATTTCTAATTTTGTTTCCCATTCAAAAACAGTATTTATTTTCTTCCAATTTGTTGATCAAATCTGACAAATTGAATTAAATCATCAATTCTTTATTAAAACTGATATGTCTAATTAATTTGCTAGAATTCAGTGTGTCAATATCAGGTAATATAATATTGATTAGATTCTAACCATTCAATCAGATTCCAAACCAAGTTTGGGGTGAAATGTACGTACTGGATATCTTTAATATTCGTACAAATATTGATGACACAGTTCAGATATAAAGAAAAATATTGTGTTCTCTTAGATTATATCAATTGAATTGAATTAAATTGAAATAATAAATGTTTTAGTCATTTAATTGGGCTGGCCTTGGGTTATCAAGTAATATTTTCCTTTGTGCTAATTCTAGTATGGGCTCTCTCCCTCTCTGTTGAAATAATTTTCTTGTTTATTCTAACCAAATTTTTTTTCTTGAAACATTTGATTTGTACCAAGAGGTATAAATTATTTTTTTCTTGTTTTCTTGTTAATTAGTTTGTAAACTTCAATTAATAAAAATATTAGTCTATATTTGTTTCTTCAGAAAATGAGAAAAATTCAAAAAATATTAATTAACTATTATACTCTTAATTGAAAACACTTTTACATTCAGAGAAAGATTATTTTTTTTTTCTGAACAATTTATTCTGACAAGAGAGTTAGCAAGAGAGAACAGTGAGTTCAGATCGACATTTCAGATCTCCACCCTCTTGCGCTTTCACTATATAATAATCTATGTAGATAGCATATGAGTCAGCACTGAAATAGCTGCTAGACCAGGTTGATTGTTCCATGAATTCTTCCAAAATAAAAATAAAAATACTTTAGAATTAGAAAGACATATTTACAGCAGTAAATTTTTAACTTGGGTCTTAGAAAATTAAGTATTGACCATCTTTTCAGAAATTATTTTAATAAAAATACTTGAATCGTACATGGCTTGAATTAAAAAACAGTGTTTGAAAACTAAGCAGAAGCATACACGGGCTCTTTAGTAGAAACTGTTTATGAAGTAGTACACATGTACACGGTTCATTAAAAATAAAATGTATACAAATATTGGTGACTTCCGGATACGGTTCGATACATACACACCGTGTGTGTATCTTGGAGCCTTTTTTCGTGCGAGCACCTCCCTCCATTACACACTGTTAGTTTAGAATTTTTTTCGCATTCGTATATGATATGCCGTGTAGTAGTGGTCATTAGTTTAAAGTAATGGTCATCAGTCAAAAGTAGTGCAATCAAAAGTACTTTAAGAATTTGTTCCTCCAATATCTTATTTTTGACTCGTCCAATAGATATCAACTCGATGTTTTATGCAAAAGTGAGGGTAAAGTATATATAGTTCAACACTATTTTTTTCAACCTTTGTAGCTATTATTATAATTTCTCAATAATTTAGTATTGCAAAAATGATGTTTTATCTTGGATTCTGGTTGAACAATTTTCATAACTTGCCCTCATTAAAAATGATTATTTAAAGAAAACTGCAAAACCAGTGAGATATCCTATATATTAGATTCCTAAACAAATTTGCTGGATTATGAAATTAACTTGTATAAAAACCCGGCTGTAAACAGTACATGTAACTTCATGCACGTTGGCTGAGAAAGTCATTTAGAGCAGTTAGGCCATTCAATATGAACATTGACTTGATTGGTTAGGCTCACATTGACTTGGGTCAACCTTGGCTTTTTTTTTGAAAGCTTAGTATTTTCTTTTTGACCAGCCTTAATGGTCACTCCAAAGAATTAAAATGCTTTACGACTATCATCACTGGCAAACAAGAATTTAACAATAAAAAACATAAATTTTCCAAAAAATTTCCTTCATATGACATCATCATTTATTGGAAATTATTCAAAGATATTCTATATTATAAATAGAGCAGCATTGTTTGTATGTTTTGTTCTTATAATATTCGTGATCGATATTCTTGAAAGTTTGCCATATATTTATATGTTCTACATATTGTTCTCAACATGAAAAGCTATAATTAATTTCAATTATTTGCAGTATTAATTACAAAGTAATTGTTCCAAAAAGCACAACATTAAATAATAATAAATCAAAATGAGTGACATTTTTGTAACTTTTTCCAACAAAAAGTATTCAGAACTGACGAATGAGTGGGTTTATTCAGTCATAAATATTTATGTAAATTGGGAGCCCAACAAAGGTCTTTATGAGTGCGTTACCTTCTTAATTAGTGGGCCTCACCATCTGCACCAACCCACTTGTAATGTGAAAGATAAACATTCAAAGGTGCGTTACAACGAATATTGACACTCACTATGCAAAGACTCACTCGGTCTTTGGCAAATTTTTAGCAATAATTCTCACAATCAAGTCTATTTTTTCTTCAGTATAAGTTTCATAATATATAATTGTAATGTCATATCACTCTTGATAAGAAAATTTTCCTTAGTCTTTAATTGCATTTTAAAATTGTTTCAGATGTCTATTTGGTTTTTCTTATGTAGGGTCTCATTTTAATAATCACTTATACCAAACTTCATATAGTAAGGATAGCGTGTATTATGCTTACTAAGAGGTTTGGTGAGTACAACTCTAAGAATCTATTGGATTTACTTTAAACAACAAATCCAAACCGTTAATATACTTTAGAAATTAGAAAGGCATATTTACAACAGTAAATTTTTAACTTGGGTCTTTCAGTAACTGATGAACCTCAAAACAATTATAAGAAAATTATGTATTGACCATCTTTTCATAAATTATTTTAATAAAAATACTTGAATAGTACATAGCTTGAACTAAAAAACAGTGTTTGAAAACTAAGCAGAAGCATGCACGGACTCTTTAGTAAAAACTATGTATGAAGTAGTACATAATATGTACACGGTTCATTAATAATAAAATGTATACAAATATTGGTGATCTCTGGTACGGTTCAATACTAACACACCATGTGTGTATGTTGGAACTTTTTTTCGCACGAGCACGTCGTTCCATTACACACTGTTAATTTAGAATTTATGTCGCATTCGTATATAATATGCCGTGTAGTAGTGGTCATCAGTCAAAAGTAGTGCAATCAAAAGTACTTTAAGAATTTGTTCCTCCAATATCTTACTTTTGACTCGTCCATTAGATATCAACTCGATGTTTTATGTAAAAGTGAGGATAAAGTATATATAGTTCAACACTATTTTTCTCAACCTTGTAAGCTATTATTATAATTTCTCAATACTTTAGTATTGCAAAAATGATGTTTTATCTTGGATTCTGGTTGAACAATGTTCATAACTTGCCCTCATTAAAAATGATTATCTGCAAAACCAGTGAGATATCCTATATATTAGATTCCTAAACAAATTTGCTAGATTATGAAATTAACTTGTATAAAAACCCGGCTGTAAACAGTACATGTAACTTCATGCCCGTTGGCTGAGAAAGTCATTTAGAGCAGTTAGGCCATTGAACATGAACATTGTTAGGTTAGACTCACATTGACTTTGGTCAACCTTGCCTTTTTTTTTTTTGAAAGCTTAGTATTTTCTTTTTGACCAGCCTTATGGTCACTCCAAAGAAAATGGCAAACAAGAATTTAACAATAAAAAACATAAAATTTCCAAAAATTTGATTTGCCAGATTAAATAAATTAATTACCGTGGGAATTACGTACGGCTTTTCTAAATTGATTCCACACGGCATCGAGAAATTTGAGTCAATTTGTTCGTATGTATAGCTGGATTTATTTGTTTGTATGTATAGCTGGATTTATTGAATTTGACTACAATTTGTTTGTATGTATAGCTGGATTTATTAAATTTGACTACAATTTGTTTGTATGTATAGCAGGATATTCTAAAGCAATCTAGAAATACACTGAAAAATAATATTACGGATATCATTTAGAAATTTTGTTACTGCATGTGAACACGATGCCAATCAGTTGTTGTGACATCACAATTAATTGCAACTAGATGGGAAGTACTTTTTAATTTTATTCGTTAATGTATTAAATTGTCGTGAAAACACGTACCGCTTTTCTATTTGATTCGTTAATGTATGGTGGGGCCATATTGTAGAAAATTGCAACTGGAATATTTTGGTGACGTATCACATCAACAATATCTACTTGTATAAGTAGGTGCAACTGCAATATTTTGGTGAACCACTGAGAGCTTCTCACATTAATTCAAGATGTGCTATTTCTCACCCAATTTCATCCTCCTCCTCCTACTCATTCAAGCCTTCTCGGCAAATTGCTGTATTCAGCATGAGAGAGATGCCCTGCTTCAATTCAAAGCCGGTGTCGATGATAAGAGTAGTCGTCTCGCTTCATGGAGAGGTGAAAAATGCTGCAACTGGGCAGGGATCCGATGCAACAATCAAACAGGTCATGTTGTCAAGCTTAACCTTCGAAATACCAATGTTGAGCCGTATTATTACAAAGGTACCATCTCTGATTGGATATACCACCCTGGCTTGACAGGGAAGATCAGCCCATCTTTGTTATTTCTTAGTGATCTGAAGCACTTAGATCTCAGCTTCAATAATTTTAGTGGGAATAAATTTCCAGAATTTATTGGCACATTTAGAAACTTAAAGTATCTCAATTTGTCTAACACGGGTTTATCAGGAACAATACACCCTCAACTGGGGAACCTTTCTAAGTTGTTGTACTTTGATCTTGGGAATGAATATAAATTTCGGGATTTTATATTGAGCGCCGATACATGGTGGTTATCTAATATGAGGTCTCTAAAGTATATGGACATGTCGGGAGTTAATTTCAAAGATTCAAATGACTGGGTGGAAAGTTTGAACAAACTATCATCACTTGAAGTGTTAGTTTTGTCCGATAACCATCTAACCCAAATTCCCAATACACTCACTTTTGTGAACTTCACCTCTCTCAGAGTGCTTCATCTTTCTAAGCAAAACTTCAATACCACCATACCCAATTGGGTGGGCAGTTTACATAGTTTAAATGTTCTAATTCTCAAATATTGTCACCTAGTGGGGCCATATCCCGCTACACTGGGAAATCTAACTTCTCTAAACAAACTTTCCCTTGATTACAATTCACTTGATGGCAAGGTACCACCACTACATAGTCTGACAAAATTAACGTACTTATCTTTACCGGGCAACAATATAGAAGGAGATATTAAAGAGTTATTATTGAGCAAGTTGTCAAACTACACACGGGGGAATCTGGAGTATTTAGATATTTCATATACTAACTTGAATGGAACTTTGGATGGATGGATAGGGGACATGACAAGTGTAACTTATCTTGACCTGAGCCATAATAACCTAAATGGTACAATACCAACTGATATTGGAAATTTAACAAATCTGGTTAATCTTGATCTTAGTTATAACTCCCTCACAGGATTACTATCAGAAACTCAACTAGCTGGTTTGTCAAAACTCAAGTATTTAGACCTCACAAATGCCAACATAACTATTTTGTTTGGTAGTGATTGGACCCCCTCTTTTCAATTGAATACAATCTCGTTGAGTTCAAATAAACTAGGGCCAAAATTTCCCTCTTGGGTCCGGAGACAAGTACAAATTGAGTATCTAGATCTGACAGACACTGGAATTGATGACAGTGTACCTGATTGGTTATGGAGCTTATCTTCACTTAGATACCTTCATTTGTCTAATAACGTACTTAGAGGGAAGTTACCAGCTAGCTTGGTGCACATGACCAAACTCTTCCATATGGATTTGAGTAATAATTGCATTTCGGGTAAAATACCATTTCATCCTGCAAATTTGGAATTTATTGATCTCTCGAGTAATAGTTTATCGGGGCATCTTCCTCCTTGCTGGTCAAACATCAGTGGAGCAGTATATCTTGCAAATAATAGGCTCTCTGGAGTTGTGCCCAGCTCTTCAAGTTGTTCAGTCACACTAACAGTGCTTCAACTTGAAAACAACAGTCTAACTGGAGAGTTTCCATTTGATTTGCAATTTTGCAGAGGATTACAATTGCTTGATCTTGGAGAAAATAATTTTCACGGGATAATACCCGATTGGGTAGGAGAAAGCTTTCCCCGGATGGCATTCCTAAGATTGTCCAACAATCACTTAATAGGAAACATTCCGTGTGAAATCGGAAGCATGACATCTCTAGAGTCACTCGACTTTCACATGAATAACCTGTCTGGGACTATACCGCAAAGCATATCCGCTTTATACTTTTTAGAAAAACTCAATTTTTCTTACAATAATCTATCTGGGAGGATACCAACTGGGCATCAGTTGCAGTCGCTTGATGACCCGTCAATCTATAGTGGTAATCCATACCTATGTGGACCCCCACTGAAGACGAGTTGTGGTAGCAGTGAGATACTTCCTCAGAGTGATGGTCACAATGATTCTGATTTAAAAAATGCTGGTGATAGGGACAAGTGGTTGTATTTGTTCATAGAGTATGGTTTCGTGGCGGGATTTTTGCTGGTGTTTTTCGTCCTACTGTTCAAAGTAAAGTGGAGGTATACTTATTTCCAAATGGTCGATACTGTGTTTGACAGGTTGTATGTGCTGATGTTGAAGCTAAAACTCAAATGGGCTTCGGCCCATTAAGCCATTAAATCAATGGAGACATAGAGATGTGATTTGAACTCCAAGCAGTCCATTCTATTCTTCTCCTGACTCAATCCACCATAATACACTAGGAAATATCAAATTAGTGTATGAAATTGTTAAAGAGTATTAGAGTAAGTGTTAATGGCTTGATTATCTCCTTGTATATGTAAATACTCTACTGATTTAGTGAATTTGCACCTTGTGTTCCCGTGGTTTTTCCCGAAAGGGTTTCCACATAAAATTTTGTGTTTCTCTTTTATTTTCTTGTGCTTGATTACTTGTTTGTGTTGGCTTCTTATTTGATTTTCATATTTCTCCATTTGGTCGGGTATTGGTATATGCTTGCAAGGTGCTCGATAAAATTACTCCTTGAACGCTTCGGCATCTAACCCCAACAATATGTTATGGGAACATTAACATTCAAGAGGTTGACGAAGGAACGAATTTAGAATAATTTAGAATAATTAACAGACTTGTTCTTTACCTCCCCAACAGTAGAAAATTCCAAAATGGTTTAGAATAATTTAAAAAATTCCAAAATGATTTAGAAAATTGTTCGAATAATTTAGGAAAATCCAAAATGGTTTAGAATGTTTTAGAAAATTCCAAAATGGTTTAGAATATTTTAGAAAATTAGAAATTTGGTTTAGAATATTTTAGAAAATTTGAAAATGGTTTAGAATATTTTAGGAAATTTCAACATGGTTTAGAATAATTGGCGGGACGTCGAAGCGCGGCGGTCAGTAGATTCGGACGTTGAAGCGAGGCGGTCAGTAGATCCGACTGTCGGAGTGCAACAGTGAGTAAATCCAACTGTCGGAGTGCAACGGTGAGAATTAGATAGCGGCGAGGAGGAGGTTTGGCCGTCGGTGTGCCCCGGTGAGTGTCGAAGCGCAGTGGTAAGTAGATTCATCCGTCGGAGCGCGACGGCTATCGAACGAAAGTAGATTTGTTCGTGGAGAAGTATGGAGAATAAGATATTAGAGTGTTTGAGATTGTAATTAAGTAGTATTCGATGATAAAAGTAATTTAGATGAATTAATAAAAATAAAAGAGTTTAGATGTAGGAATTAGAGTCATTTGACTCATTGTAAATATATTTTTTATTAATAAAATTATTAATTGACATTTAAATTACTAACTTCAAAAAAAATGTTCCACATCATACTTTTGATTTACAACAGATATGAAAAGAAAGGGTATTCATGTATTGGGACTTGCTCACTGGTTCTGTTAACTAGTTGATCGATTTGACACTACATTACAAAAATATTGAGACCAAGAATTAAATCAGAAAGTCAATAGATCATTGGACTATTGAAGTTGTAAGCAGGACAAGGATAGAACAAAAAATTTAAATTGCAATTTAAATATAAAATACATATTGTTGCAGTTCAATTCAAATTCAAGTCTCCACAGTAACATTGTAGAAGTCAACCCGTTAATATAATTTCACCCATTTAAATATATAGACATTTTTAAATATTATAAAATGTAACCATAGTACCACCATTTTTTGAGATTAACCGATTGATCCCAACTATTTGAACATGCCTCCAGACAATTAATAGGGTTCGACAAGATCCCTGCATAATAAAATTAATTTGAAAAATGTAGAAATTAAAATTAAATTTACTTGATGCGTTGTGGGGCACAAATAAAACAATACTCATCAAGTTTCATGCATATGATTGTTGTTAATAATATATCAAAGACCGTCACATTTATCTCATAAAAATTCAAATTGATTTGTAAATGGTAAGAATATATAAAATCTCATAAATTTTTTGTGCATGGCATGTGTTCCATATTAACTATATCCTATAATATTAGTTTCTTACTTGAATTATGATATATTGACATCCTAATCATTTTAGAATGAAGATACTATGCATAGCATAGATCGATCCGTATTATTAATTAATATATCCATTTTTGGATGTCTAACAGATCTGAACTGCTCAACATGATTTCTATATGAAAATGTTATTTGAGACCAAATTTTACAAATTTAAAAAAAAATTAGAAAAATGAATTCATAGTACGGATCAATATGTTATATGATAGTACCATGGCATCACGAGGAGCTTCTATATTAATACAAACATCATTTCTTTTTCAATCCGAGTTGCTGTTAATATTTACCCTTCCTCCCAAAAGAATTTTGAGTTCAATCAGGGCGGATCTTCAGCTCTGAGCCATCTATAATTTTAATTTTTTTTAATTATGTATTTTAAAATTTAATTGAACTTTAAAAAAAATTATATATAGTTTAGTCTCCCACATAAAACGTTAAATGTGTATTCTCTGTAGTTGCAGAGACTTGAGTTCAAATTCTGACTGTGACCATTTTGAATTTTACAATTCAGCCACCCAATTTAAATTTTCAAGTTCTGCCTCAGTCAACCAAGTCGAAGAGGCGAGATAAAAACTGATCATCAAAATTTAAAACTTTTCTGTAATATTTGAAAAAAAAAATACCTACATCAACCTAATAAACATAAAATTATCACTTTCATGTTTAAGATTTTTAATTAATGTAATCCAAAGAGAGCATGTAAGCTTTTTAAAGCATGAACCAAATGATGGCATTCTTTTATTTAAGAAATAAAAAATCAATGATGAATTAGGAGGTAAAAGAATTACACTGATTGTTTCTAGAATATTGCAGCTGGTAATGTCACATAGACCACTAAAAGTGAGGTCATATTTTTGTAACCAAAAAAATGCAAAATTACCCGGTTGATTTTTAAAGCATGAATCTAATTATAAATTTTGAATGTTGAGGAATGATTTCAATATAGACTGATTTTACGCAAATACTAAAAATAAATTTACATTAGTAGTGATAAAAACAATGACATATAAAGCATGCATGATATAAAATACTATAAAGTAGTCAAAAAAAAAATTAACAAAAGTGTAGGTAAACCCAGCAGTTTCATTACAAATAAACTTGTCAAATTATAAAAGCATTTTTAACTAAACTGCCTGGAGTTTTAATTTACATTACGAGTTTATGATTTTCAATTACACTTAAAACAGAAGGAAATATAATACCACAGTCATTTTGGTGCACTGCATAGAACATGGTAAATTTGTCCTGTACTGTTTGATTTTTTTCTAGGATAAAAGATAAATGGTAAACAATTTAAAATTTAAATATTTATCAACACTGGGGTTACCATCTTAAATAAATAAAATAAAAAACAATAGTTAAAATTAAATATTTTTAGATTGAGAATTAGTCTTTTGATCTTGTGACTGAAATCATAAGATAATGCACTCTATAAGAAATTTCAAGATGAACTATCACAAATAAATAGACTCAAAAGAGCATCCTATGGAGTATGGATGGAAATATGGAATAATAAGGAGGCAAGTAACAAGGCAAATTCAACTATTCAAGTACCGAGCCAAAATATGTTACCAGAAGAAATCAAATCTGGATTGCAGAAACCCACATAAATTCGGCAGTGTAAAAGTTTGAATTTGGTCAGAAAGGGTCAAATATGAAATTAAGGAACTGCACAAAGGGATACCTAGCCAAAGCCTAACCTTGCACTCTGTTCCAAAATATCAGAATCTCTCTGCTTTCTTTGTTTTTTCCTCCCTAATAAATGTTGTATGACATAAATTAAACTCTGCTACCCTTGTTTCAATACATATTTTATTGTACACATTATTTTATTACCAACTTTTTCTTTTCATCTACCCTGATTAATTAAAAATTTACAATTAAAACATGAGAACAAAATTATTGATTTCAATCATGGTAATTTGAGAATAGAATTTTTTTTTTCTTGGATAAAAGAAGTTTTGAGTTTGGATGTTTCAAATAAGTAAATTTTTTTTTTTGAATCAAGCCACTATGCAAATATCACTGTGTACCTGTATAGGTTGCATGAGTTGTACCGGTACCTGCCTTGTGTCCTGTTGCACTGGCACCTCCATCTGTTTCACCTGCTTCAGCACTGATAAGTGGGTAGGTCTCTTTGCCGAGAAAAGAATTTCATTCCTGGCCTTCCATCAACACCAAGCCGTGTTTGCAAAAATGATTATTTGCATTGAATGTGGTTGTGAAGTCTACTGGTAAGTGATCAACCCTCAGCCCCAATTGTGATGCCCCCAATGTAGCCCTTGACAGTGGACAATAGAAAATCAAATGCATCACATATTCATTTTCAACCCCGCATCTTGGATATTTGGCACATATAGACAGTACCGACTGGTCCTGTACCAGTGATCGTACCAGTATGCATTTTCTGATCCCAGTTTGAATAAAGTTCCATACTGAAATCGCACAAGATTCTTACATGATATCAATAAACTTCATACTAGAACTGTAAAATAACTCTGAATATGAATCTCATTAAGTTAACAACAAGCAAAATCAGACAAATTAACAAAATATTTACACGCTATTGCGAGCGGAAAAAAGATGCACCAGCCCCAAAACCAATTGGTGGTTAAAAAAACAAAAAGAAATTAAAAACCTTCTAAAGCCTAAAATAAATTTCGGTTAATTTCTCGACCTGTTTCTCCTAAAAAAATTTCAACTCAACACCTATTTTCTAAACCCTTGCCCTGGAGGCAGTGAGTTTATTAAAGTGAGAGAGATAGAGTTGAATCAAGAATGGATTGAATGATTTCTTTCATTAATATCAGGTTACATGTACAGTAGCTCTTTATATAGAAGAGGCTAATCCGTAACTAAGATCTTTACAATAGTTTGTTAGTCTAACAGAATATCTAATGATGAAGCTTAACAGCTTTGACTAACTCTAACTACTTTGACTAAACATAACAGCTTTGACCAAAGACTCTATTAAGTTTCTCTTCTCAGGTTAAAATTTCTCTTTCCTTCGTTCGCCTCTTCTCTGTTCTGAGTGCGTCGCGAGAGAAGAGAGAGAGAGAGATTGCAAGAAATAAAAAAAAAATGAAAAAACGAGGAAGCCGTGAGAAATTATGAGCTTAATTATCTCAAGTCAACACTCCACCGGAGATATCTCAAGTCAATGAAAAAACGACGGTCCCGATTTAAGATGGCTACACAGTTGCTTCGGCAGGGATGTTGAGTTGAGCTGGGAGGTCCCAAAACTACTGGATTCATCCATTAATTAAATAAATGGAGAGGATTTATAAGTACATCACAATTAATTGATCCAGGATTTCGGCGGTATAAGGTGTAAATCATTGTTTGACGAACTGTGGGTCCGGATTTCAGTGATAATACTTCCTTTGTTTCAAATGTTCTACGAGTATTCATTAATTAGTTAGTATAGCCACCCTACAAAAGCGTGCTGGGATAACAGACTATTTTTCGGTCGCGCTGTCGATGACAAACGGACCCCACTTTCTGACAACAGTGTGTACCTTACTTTCTACAACCTTTCTATTTTGATGTTTCTTCCCAAATTAGGAAATTAAACGTGGGAGCTAAAAAAAATCACCTTTTTTTTTCAGAAAAAAATAAAAAGAATAATATGGTTTCTTGATATTTAACCTTTTGTATTAACCGTTTCAAATTATTATTCATTTATTCTTCATTTTTGTTTCATAAAAACCAACAAGTTTGGTATTTTTCTTGATCAAATGAAAGTCAAAATTAAAACCTTTTTTTAGTGCCATATTTTTGTTTCCTCATTCCATTGTTGTGACCATTTCATTTTTTCTAAGGCACAATTTTGATAAAAAAAAAATATGTATAAACGCAGATTGGTTTATATTATCATTTTATATATTTGTTTTTAAAGTTCAAACAGTTGATTTAAACCATTCAACATTATCTCTACATAAAAATATATTTGGTGACTAATTCTATATTTTTAATAGTTTTTACTGTATTTTAGAATTACTATTTTCGAATAGTTTATATTTTTTTTGATAAAGTAATTTTCTCTATTTTAAAAAATTTAAAATTTGGTCTCTAGATAAATTTGCATATAAAGTTGAGCGGAGTGGAGATGGCTGTATCATGTGAAAATACTTCACTGGATTTGATTACAATTGAAAATGATTGATTATGTTACAGGGGTGCAAATAAATTGGATACAGATCGAGTAGTGGTAAAATCATATATGTATCTGTTTTTATTTTTCAGATACAGATTAGATATTAGACATATACGGATCGGGTACTAAACGAATACAGATCGGATATCCATTTTTTAGTACTATTATTTATTAATGGTAATGATGAATAACATATTTTTTAAATAATATATTGAATTATATAATATGTATATATTATTCGTATACAGGTAATTAAAATTTAAAACCATATATATACACACACACGTATCTGTACGGATATTTGAATATCATATATCCGTATATAATTTTCGGATATGTATCCGGATTCAGATTGATAATATCCAACCTATTTGCATCCCTAATTATGTATTTCAAAATTGTTAGTCTCAAATAATCAAAATTTAATGTTTATTCCAAATTAAGAAATTAAACGTGGAAGCAAAAAAATTCTATCTTCTTCTTTTAAAAAATAAAAGAAAAATAAAAATATGGGTTTTTAGAGATTTGTTTCATAAAAGCCAGCAAGTTTGATATTTGATTAGGTCAAAACTATGTTACTCTGATACTTCATATAGAATCTCGTACTTTTATCCAACACCGATACGCGTCCAATACAGCACCGATCTGTCGGCTTACGTGGTGTATCCTATAACGTTCAATATGGTTAGATACCTGTTGAATCTTAACAAGAAATGTATAATAATAACCTGTTGCCTACAAACTTGTCGTACCTGAATTATTTTCTTCCAAAATGTGTAATAACTTGTCGTACCATTTCATTTTGGTCATACACAGAAGGATTCAAATCAGCTGAAATCCAAGATACATGAACAGCATCTTTGGAATTTCTGAAATCCCGAATCTAGCCGTTCAACTTTTTCTGTGCACGCATCTCGAAACAGCTAGTTTTTTGTGCACGTATCTCGAAATAGTGCAACGGATGGATTCGAGATTTCAAGGATTCCAGTGTTACTGTTCATGATTTTGAATTTCAGCAGATTTGGGTCCTACACAGAAAGCAATCTAACAGCACAGGCTGAAAATGAACATACATTTTTTCCCCTAATATTTGTTTGTTCTCTAAATTAAATGTTTATTTCACCAACATATTTATTTTTATATATGTAGGATTTATATTTTTTTGGTAATATTGAATTAAACAAGTGTGATCAGTAAAATAATAAAAAATAATATGTATAATAGCTGTATCGTATTCTATATTTTTTAAAATTACCGTATCGCTGTATCTGTATCGTATCCGATATGATATCCGTACCCATATCCATGCAACATAGGGTCAAATGAAGGTCCGAATGAAAACCTTTTTTTAGTGCCATAAAGATACTTTTATTCCTCATTCCATTGTTGTGACATCTTTTTGTTCAACCCGTTACAAAAATTTTATTAAAAAAAATATCATCTGCTCGCCATTGCTTCATACTTCAAATAACAATCCAAGAAAAGTTATGTTATCTTATTTTTCCTAACACACAATTTTGATAAAAAAAAAGAAACTATATATGCATAATGAAGATTGATCCTTATTTATTATCAAAGTTCAAAATGTTGATTCGAACCATTCAACATGATCTTTATATACAAATGTACTTTGTAACAAAATTTATATATTTGTAATAATTTTTTATTACTTTTTTAAATAGGTAAAAAATCACTATTTTCAATGATTCAGAATAAGTGATTTTCTACCTATTTAAAAAATATAAAATTTGATCTTGTTTGACCCTAAAAAGTTGAGATTTGGGAATAAATAAAAAGGGCAAGAAAAAAAATATATAATATATAAATATAAAAATCAAATAAATAGAAAAATGGAGGTGACCATTGAAGATTGAAATGGAGAGAATTGGATAAATCCATTTAAATACAAAATTGAAAAAAAAAGGGATGCTCACGGCTTTGGTTGAACTACAATAATGGGTTTTGATCTAAGTGATTTGATATGCTTAAAAAATGAATAGACTAAGTGGGCCAAAGGAATGAATTAAAACAAGTTGGTTGCCGCATAATATGCTTTAAAAAAAATGGGGTGCCGATTAAGTTATTAAGTGAGCTGCTACATGGGCTCAAGGAAGGGAAATGCAAAATTCTCAGCTAGGCCGAAGGAAGCAAAATAATTGATAAATAGGCCTCGTTGAAATAAAGCAGGAGAGGGAATGAATCTCATGCCTATATGCATCTTTGATCATCTAAACTTGGTCTATTAAAAGCCTTCTGTTGGCCCCTGCGTGGTCTATAAAACACCAAGCTCACATGATCTAAAAAGATCTTCTCCTTCCTCTAGCGGACAACAGAAGTCAGAAGAAAACGGTAAAAATCCTGACGCCTTCGTCCTTCACTATGCTGTTCAATTAAAGCCGTTAGATGCATTTAACGGTCCGGATGCTGCCAGCGTATCAAGTGCCTAAACCCTAATACCTCTACAACTATGCCTATATATACTCGGCTGATGAAGAGAAGAAGGAGCCATAAAAATCCCAGCGCCTCACTACACAACCAACAGATATACAACACAGCAAGCAACAGAGAGCAAGAAACCAAATATACATAGAGAGATAGAGGCAGAGAGATAAAAAAAAAAAAAGAGATATAATCTTTCTTCTAAAATTCATATAGTTCAAGTTGCTTAGAAGCTTTGTTCTTCTTCTTCCCAATCAAAATAGTTCGAATAGGTTAAAAGAGTAGAGATGTAAGCCTTGAATAGGCTAAGTTATGTATATTTTGATATTTAAATGAAGAATTCCTCTTTTGTTCATTTCCTTTTTATTTTTGCCTTTTTTCGGTTCTCTTTTGCATTTTCTTTACTATATTTCTTGTTTGAAGTCTTTGCTTAAACTAAAAAGGGGGTGAAGGTTGCATGATATTCAAGCTCATAGTAAGCTAAAACATGCTCAAGCCTAATGACCGAATAAAAAAAATATATGCATATAATTTCTTTTCTTCTTTTCTGTTTCTTTAGCATAAAAAAATGTAATAAATATTCTAGTCTTTTTTCCTTTGGAGCTTTCACTATTTTGTTATAAAAATAAACAGAGGAAAGAAGGTTTATTTATGATATATATAGAATAAAAAAAATGTATATGAAGTCTTTCTTTTACTGCCTTTTCAACCAAGCCTTTAATTCTTTTCTAAAATAGTTAACTAATGAAGATATAAGAGTTGAGCCAGTGTTGGTCTCCTTTTATATTGGAATTATGTTAATTATTTTAAAAAGGGAATTAATAGGAATAAAGTGACAAATAAAAAATTACTACACAAGAGGTGGTGAAGTTGAGCTAGTGTGTCTCCTTCATCATTCTCTCAATATAAAGATCCCAAGGACCTATTTGCATAAAGAGGCTAATTGATCAGTAATGGATGCATGTGTCAATGTGCAGAAATTTTGATAAAATTAGGACTTATATGCACATAGTGAGAGAAAGAGAGCTAAATTGCAAATAGACATCAGCCATGCTGAAATTTGTCATTTGTACATTTAGTTCTATGACTTCTCAATGATTTGTCCAATAATCAAATGAAAAGAGCACATTAAACATGATTTCAATAAAAGGCAGGGACCTCCTTGCAAATTTCCAAGCTTGACAGTTTTTCTTTATAATTTGAAAATGTTGAAGATGATTTCTTGGAGCTTTTGATTTCTCCTTTTCTGTTACCAATGCAAAACAGTGGCTTTCATGCCTAGAAAACCTGTTCTGACCTCAACCAGCCAATATGACATGTTCTAATGCCTTTGTACCAGTTTCTGGTACAGTACCGAAATCTAACTCAGCAGCCAAGCATGAATTAAAGGCTACTGGTACAATAATGCCCTTCAAAATACCAGAATTGACCCCTGTCAGAAAACTAGACAGTACAAGTCATCTCAAAATTCAAAATGAAAAAAAAATTGCACAGTTAAATAAAGGACTTCAAGATACATAAAATGGACACAAATTTCACATTATTTGGATTTTATTTCAATTTTATATGAATTTTTGAAATTCAGCTTTAGAAATGAAAAATCAGCATTTTAAATGACAAAAGGGACCTGCTGGTAAACTGGACAATAAAAATTGAGTCAAGGACCAAATTAAAAAATGAACATCACAGTCAGATAAATGATTTTAAAACACACAAAATTGACATAAATTTCATATATTTATGATTTTATTTGAATTTATTATGAATTTTCTAAATCCAACACTAAAAACAAAAATCAGCATTTATAATAATATAATTTCCTTCAATACCCCTGTCTCAAATAAAATATTAAAAAAGGAAATAAAATCTTAAAAATCATAAAAACTCACACAAATGCTTTTTTGATACCCTTTTTATGATTTCATGATGAAATTACGCATGCCCTTCTTCCAATAACTTAAAGAATATAAAAATTCAAAGTTTGACAGTATATGAGTCCCATGATACACATAAATCCGAAAATAATACAAAGTTGAATTGAACCTTCTGCAATCCCTACTAAGCTCTTACAAGGATACAGGGGTTTGCCCGAGCCTCCAAATCACACCCAGAACCAATGAATTAACGATTTGGTACCAAACCGGTATTGCACCAGGAAATCTCGGGTTCCAATCGTGCTCAACCTTTGATTAAATTCCAAATTGAAGTTATAAATAGCTTCCATATGATGAAATGATTCCATTCCAACAATTAAATGAAGAAAAGTCCAAAGAAAATGAAGAAATCGGTTTAATTTCTTAACCGGTACCAATAAGGGCGGCTCAGCCGGGAATCGCCACCTCCGGTGACCGACAAGTGCCGACCATGAGTGAAATAGACTCGGGAGGGTGGGACGATCACAACTGTACCCTCCTCCGCCTTAGCCGTGACCGGAGCTCAGCCTGAAGTCAAAACCCCAGTCTCGGTGTCAAACCCAGTTCATATCTGGGTTGCACGGCAAGTCTAAACCGCCTGATCAGAGCGCCAAATCAAGATTTCAAACAAAAAAGCACAGATCTTAAAGCAGAGTTAAAGTCAGGATCTAAATCCAACAATTAATAATCTCTGCCTTGCGGGGCCCGCGTGTCATTAAGCCCAAAGGAACCAAGATCCCAAGAACGAATCTCAAAGCTTGATCACCAATATTAAACATCCAAAAACAAATCTCACAGACCAATATATACATAAATCCAGCACCAATCTAAAGGCCCAAACTCACATCTCAAAGCCCAATATGTGAATCTCAGAAAACAAATTATTAAATTAAAGCCTCTTTTCAAATAAACCCCTCTGACTAGTTTAAATAACAAATAAGTCCTCACATAGTTCTAAAAGGTCCTCAATCATTAAAAGTCTATCCAAAACAATCCTTAGAAGCCCAATTTACAAATCAAACCTCATTTAAAGTTCAAATCACAAGTTTATATCCTCTCAGTCTTGTAAATAGGTCCCTAAGAAAATATAAATATTTACAAATAAGTCCTTTTCAATCCTTTTCAAGCATAACTTTTTCATCATAACTCCAAATCGATTCAAACCACCTCCAAATGAGCCCAAATCGAATTTCCTACATTTCTAAAACAAAATTAAACATGTTCAAACATCAGCTAAATCCTGAAAATGACCAAAATACCCTTTTCCTATTTAAATTCAAGTGATTCATTTATTAATAAAATATAAATAAAGCATGTCATGAACAAAATATAAATAAAAAGTATATAAATATTTCAAACATCTAAAATTCATTTAAAATGCAATAAACATTACTTTAATATGAAATCATACATACACTCACACACATGTTCAGTATGGCTTGGAAGGGTCATTTGATGTAATTAACAGCGGGGCTTGCGCCCGCTGGGAGTTAAACGTCCTCACAATCATTAAACTCTCTCGATAGACTGATCATGAATAGTAGGTCTGTCAAGGGTGAACCAGAAGGAACTGTAGAAAGAAATGAATGTTTCAAGTTCGATGTTCTCTCCATGTCTAAAGAAAACAGAGAGTATTGAACCCTGAGACATTTTAACACATGCACACACCTTCCCCCTTTGTGCAACTTTTTGCGCCCTACAGATCTCTGATCAGAGTCAAAATAATGATGATTTACGTAGGGTTTTGGCTTAGGTTTTACATATTTTCTCACACTTATGTTTAATTATTTAGAGAAAAAGCCTACTGTCACCCTTCTTTATGTTTTATTGCAGAAAACAGGTTTTGGGACTATTTTACACCAAATGGAGCTAGAATTAGGTCAATCGGGTCAGCGACGCTCATCGACTAAGTCCCTGTTACGGCCAGTATTGACCAATACGGACCAGGCCTAGCACAGACCAGAAGATAGCGCTGGAAGCATTAAACCCTAACTGCCAAGGTCCTAATACGGACTGTATCACCTAATACGGTTCGTATCCGAAGGCATCCCTTGGGGAATAACTGCCGACAGCTGTTTCCAGATCAGTTTCTTAGCCCCTACTCAACCTCTACACGTCCCTCCACTCCTATATAAGGCCCCTGGGCAGAAGGAATAGTCATCTTTGTAGTTAGGGTTAGATTTGATTAAAGTGAGAAGAGAGGAGTGCCTGTAACAATGCCGTTCCGCGGCTAAGTTCCTTTTCTTAGGGCTAGGCAGTAAACCTTGTTACTCTTGATGTTTTGATATATATATTTCTGTTGATTATGATTTCTTGTTGTTGTACTGAAATGCTTTTGTGATTTACTATATCTTCATCTAATTTCAATGATCTAGTTTGAGTCCGTTAAGGTAGTGACAGTACTTTAATGGTAAGAGAAACTATTTGTATGAATTAGCCTCGTTGAGATCTATTAGGTTTATGTAAAGAAAACCTTAGCGGAGAAACCATAAATCAGACCAACAAAATGCGTACCAAATTCTATCACATGCGTAAAGAAATTCGCAGTGATCTATGTAGTAATTTGGGGTATTTGAGAGATCAGAATTTGCGTAAGGTAAATCGCAGTGTCCTATGTAGAATCTCGGTGAAAGATATGTCATTCTTGCGTTACATAAATCGCAGTGACCCATGTGGTGTCTTTCATTAAAACAACAACAGGAAATCAAACGCAGCAGGAATATATTGTCAAGGCGGATTGAGTGGCAATGGTGTGCTGAAAGCCTAGGAATTCTCATCTCTATCTTTATTTTAATTACTTTTAATTGCTTCCTAATTTACATTGATCAAAACAACATTTCTCAATTTTCAGATTTCGTCTAGCATTTCGAAAGATTGTGATTCGATCGCTCGAAGCATTGAACCAATATTCCCTGTGGATCAACCTCGAACATACTACTCGATAGGATTGTGCGCTTGCAGTCCGAACCGATAGCAATGCCGAGTTTATAAATATTAAAAGAAACATTGCTCTCTTTTGAGTGATCAATCTCCATATATATTTTCATATAAAAATCACAGTGAGCAGAGTGGAGATGATTATGCATCATGTGGAATTACTTCACCGAAGTGGAGTAAAATCTAAAATGATGGTAATAAATTTCAAAATTGTTGGTCTTTGAGAATCAATCTTTGATTTAGTGGCAAAAGACAATGCTCCAGTAAATTTCATGTTTGAATTTAATGGAGATCTTCAATGTTATAAACACCGACATTTTTATTAATATCCAAAGTTTAATACAAATTATTATTTATGCCCAGATCTGATCCAATATCGAAAAATGCCCAAACCGGCCAGAAATTGGCCGGCTTACTCTCTCCCTAAGCCAGCCATTTTCTGGCTGGCTTAGTACTTTTTTTTTTTTAAAACTGCAAAAACTCTATAAAAGGGCACCCCTCCCTTCATCCCAAGGCACACAGCCCGAGGCAGCAGCGCAAATTACTGTTAAGGTAATTTTATATTATTTTTTTTATTATTATTTTTTATTTTATAGAATAATTAATTATATTATTAAAAAAATTAAATTTAATTAAAAAAACCCAAAACCCAATACCCAAAACCCAAAACCCGAAACCCTAAACCCTAAACCCAAAACCCAAAACCCAAAACCCAAAACCCAAAACCCAATACCCAATACCCTAAACCCAAAACCCAAAACCCAATACCCTAAACCCAAAACCCTAAACCCTAAACCCTAAACCCAAAACCCAAAACCCAAAACCCAAAACCCAAAACCCAAAACCCAAAACCCAAAACCCAATACCCAATACCCTAAACCCTAAACCCTAAACCCAAAACCCAATACCCTAAACCCTAAACCCTATACCCTAAACCCTAAACCCTAAACCCAAAACCCAAAACCCTATACCCTATACCCTATACAAATGTGTCAATTGTTTACTATTTAGTAATCTGTCAATTGTTTACTATTTAGTTACCTGAAATGTTTACTATTTAGTAACCTGACAATTGTTTACCATTTTCTAAAATGTAGTTTGTTTACCATGGCCTTTATTTCATTACACTATGGTGGGAAGATGCTTAATAGTGCACAAGGGGCGTATTACAACAAAGATGCAGCTCATTCATTAATGATTCCAGATGACATCTCACTTTTGGACCTGAAATCCATAGTTTACACACACACCGGTTACAACCCAGAAAGGTGGGACCTAGAATTGGCAACCCGATATTGCCATCCCTCCAACAGGAAATGGATTGTTGCGAAACTGGTAGATGAGAGTACGTGGAGAGGCATGTTTGGTTATTTGAGGTCCGAAGGGAATTTTCTAATAGAAATATTTGCTAGAAGAGTTCTGGTAGAGCCCGGGGTTGGAAGTTCGGGCTCTGGATCAGCGGCACCACATTATACCCCAGAACCAGAAACATACAGACGTGACTCCACCTTACCCCTCAACGAACCTGACTCAGAAACCTACAACTACGTCACTCTACCAGCACCTCAACGAAGACACTCAGTTGCATCCCCACCTAGACACAATCGAGGCAGACCAAGACACTCAGTTTCTACCCCACCTAGATCTGTAAATGTGGCTCCTTTACCGTTACCTCCAGTATCACCTTACCCCAGACCTGCACCAGTAGACGATGCAACCTGCCCGGACTTTGAAGATATTAATGAAATACCGGAGGACGATCTGAGGAGCGGGGATGAATTTGAGGGAGAAATGTGGAGGGATTCAGATCACATGGAAGGTTGCGATGAAGACGGACCGGTTAAAACAGCTGAAAGGCACATGGGTCGTACTGATGAGGGGGGGCCGCTTAGTGGCCGGACTGATACGCATCCGTTCCCAGACCTCAATGATGTTTCTGAGTTTAGAGAAGCAGATATTGGTTATTATGGGTAACGGATTGAGTACAAAGGTGAGCTGACTGCAAACCAATATTTTAAAAGCAAAGAAGATCTAATGAAGAAGATCAGAGAGCACCATATCAAAAATAATCAGGAGATCAGATTGAAGAAGAGTGATAGGGATCGGATTCATGTGGTGTGCAAGGACAAGAATTGCCGTTACGAGCTTCAGGCAAAGCCGACGGGATGTGGAGACGCATGAGGTATAACTAAGCAAGACAAGCCTCACACATGTAGGACTGAGCACACGAGGGAGGACCACGAATGTCTGACGGCATCACTAATTGCCGATGTCATTGAGAACAGCATTAAAAAGGACCCGTGTATGAGCATCCAGACGGTCGCAGACATTGTTTTGGCTGTGTACAACAATGTGACACCTAAATACAACCGACTGTGGAGGGACCGTGAGCTTGCAATAAATTTGGGAGTTGGGAGATTTCATACAGCTTGCTGAGACCACTTTTGATGGCAATTTGCCACAATAATCCCGGCTCGACCCACCAATTTCTGACCAGCCCGGTACGGAATAAGAAAACAGGACTAATCATACCAGGTGTTGCCCAGTTCAGAGCCGTAGCCTGGGCTTTTGGTCCATGCATTGCAGTGTTTCAGTACTTGAGACCAGTGATCAACATAGATGCCTACTTCTTGTTTGGGCGATATGAGGGGAGGCTTTTGATAGCTTACGGCTACGATGCCGAGAACCAATTGTTGCATATTGCATTTGCAATTGTGCGGCAGGAGGATACTGAGAATTGGGGTTTTTTCTTGCAGTGGTTGTGGAATGAAGTGCTCGGATGTAGTAAATTTGTATGTGTTATATCGGACCAGCACAAGGGGATCAAAGCTGCACTGACAGCTGAATACGGATGACCTCCCGAGCTTTTTGTGCACAGGTATTGTATGCAGCATGTTGCTGACAACCTGGTCCAGAACTGTGGAGGAGACAGATGGTACGGATGGAGGTTCAGGGAAGGAGCAAAGAGGAAGAAGCCGAGAAGGTTGAAAGAGATGTTCGAAGAGTTTGCTCATGTATGTCTAACTTGTAACATTTCGTTTAATTATCTTATAAGAATTTTATGAAAATGAAATAACACCCCTTTGTTTTTGTGCAGCTAAATCCGAAGTGTAATGCATATTTAAAGAGGGTGGGCAAAGTACGTTCTAATGATGCGATGGAGCCGTGCAATTATGAAAAGATATTCCAAACCTGTGACGAAGGATACCGGTTTGGTATCATGACAACAAACGGCTCCGAGTCGCTTAACAATGTCTTCCGAAAGAGTCGTAGATTGCCTGTTTGTGCCATAGTGGAGGATACATTCTACACGTGCAACAGATGGTTTGTTGAGCGGCGTCAGCGAGCAATGGAATTACAAGACAAGGGACAGGTTCTTTCTGACCGGGTTTTGCAAAAGATCAAAAAACGTTGGGGGAAAGCTGCAAAAATGCGGTTGGTGCGTTACACGCAGGGCCAAGGTCAGTACCAAGTTTCATCCCTAAATGAGTACGTTCCTTGCACTCGTAGCGACATGGGCAACATGGAACCCACTCACAGGGAGTTCATGTATATTGTGACACGCGGTCCCGACAGACAAATGGAATGCACTTGCAGAGGTATCCAATTAACTTCTATTCCATGCGCTCATGTCTTAGCTGTTTGCCATGACTGAAACTGACAAGAGGACGACTTTGTTGCAGACTGGTATAAAATGAACTATCTTGTGAGTACTTGGAACCATGTGTTCATTCCAATTGGCAATATGGGAGACTGGCCTCCTAATGCTGGAGACAGAATCCTTCTGAGCAGTGGTTGGATTAGGAAGGGGAGGCGAAAACACACCCGTCATGTAATGACGATGGATGAAATGGAAGGTAGACGAATGGGGCATCAGCCTCGCCGTTCCACTTCTGATAGGCAACGAAGAGGTATGTAACATTCATCTAAAATTATTTTTCTTTTCAATTTATACCAACTTACTAAGTAACACATGCAAATGCAGAGGCAAGAAACGCAGCAAATGCGGCAGAAAATGAGCGAGTAATGGCGTCGGGAAGTGGGTCCGGAGGGTCACGGCGTAGCACAGCTACGAGCCGTTTAGATGCAACTGCTATGTATGCCGAAGCAATGTGAGAGACGGTTGACATAGGAGGAGAGGCGGTTGGGGTGCAAGGGGAGCCATCTGTGATCCAACCGAGGAGGTCCACTACTAGACGCACAACAAGGGCATCTACAAGCCAAGCAGGGCAATCTACAAGCCAAGCAGCGCCATCTGGAACACAAGCCGGGCCATCTAGTGAGCAACCAGAGCCATCTGCTAGGCCATCTCGTAGGACATCTTTCGCAAGTGGTTTACTTTGGAGATTAAATTTTAGACGTGATAGTAATAGGTGATTTATATGCATGTTGTAAAAATTGTGTGGACTCTATTTGCAATTTGTGTGTACTTTATTATTTTGTACGGAACTACAAGAAGTAATGAAATTAATTAATACTCAAAGAAATTACAACCTACTTCATCCAACTACAATAAAATACTAATTCTTAGAACCAAACTCAAATGCATTCAAAATTTAAATCATACTAATACTACCACGTCCAGATGGTGCCCTTTTATAGAGTTTTTGCGGTTTTAAAAAAAAAAGTACTAAACCCGCCAGAAAATGGCCGGCTTAGGGAGGGAGTAAGCCGGCCATTTTCTGGCCGGTTTGGACATTTTTCGATATTGGGTCAGAATCTGGGCATAAATAATAATTTGTATTAAACTTTGGATATTAATAAAAATGTCGGTTATAAACAGCTTGGTAAATTGACTTCCAACTTTACCCAAATATAAAAAAATATTGGTCTCATAAAATCACCCCCTAAAATGATCTCTCTTGCAAATCTCATGTAAAAACGATTTCTGATATTCTAACCGAAATCTCTATCAAGTATTTCAAAAAAAAGAAAGATCTTTTAACAGTAATTATTATTTTTTGTTCTGACGATCATGAAGAAGAATTGGTTGTGCAAATTGATCTATTGGAGATATGGGTGAATTTCAATTGGTTGTGCAATTTTTTTTGTTATCCCATTGAAACATTGAAACATTCTAATTTTTTTCGTCGAAATTGAATTTCTAACTTGTTTCCTAATTTGCTTCCCATAAAAATTGAATTAAATCATCAATTCTTTATTAAAGCCTGATATGTCTAATTTGCTAAAATTGAGTGAGTCAATATCAGGTAATATAATATTGCTTAGATTCAGATCGTTTAATCAGAATCCAAACCAAGTTTGAGGTGAAATGTACGTATCATATATCTTTAATATTCGTGCAAATTTTAACGAGACAGTTCAGATGTAAAAAGAAATATTGTGTTCCCTTAGATTATATGAATTGAATTGAATTGAATTGAATTGTAATAATAAATGGTTTAGTCATTTAATTGGGCTGGGCCTTGGGCTATCAAGTAATGTATTCCTTCGGTGCAAATTCTAGTATGGGCTCTCTCACTCGTGTTTGTTAATCCATAGCAAATTCCAAACTCATCCTGAAATTCAACAGTAAATGACAGGACTACTTACTGTACAAGTCTTTTGAATGATATTATTCTACAATAGTTATAATACAATGCAATGCTTACTAGTTTGTAAACTTCAAATAATAAAAATATTAGTCTATATTTGTTTGTTCAGAAAATGGGAATAATTCTACATATTAATTAACTATTGTACTCTTAATTTAAAGCACTTTTACATTCAGAGAAAGATTGTTTTTTTTGCTGAACAATTTATTCTGACAAGAGTGTTAGCGAGTTCAGATCGACATCTCATAGCCACCGGATGAGAAACAGATTCACCACTGATGAGGCAATCACGAGGTCTCCACCCTTTTTCCCGAAAATTTTATTTTATAACATAGTTCCAAAAAAAAATAAACTAAATAACTATCGTTTCTGAGAATTTCGATTTTCACCACGACCGCACCGGCATTCTGTGGACCCATTTCAGCGGGCCGCAGAATACTGACGCGGACCCTTAAATGGGTCCGCAGATGGTTCTGCGGACCCATTTTTTTTGTGTTTTATCGAGGCACACGCTGAGATATCTCTAATATTGGTTTTTTAATATTTTTTGTTCTAGAAATGCGTACCATATCTCCAAGTTTGAAAAAAAAAGATATCTCAATTTTTTTGTTTTTTAATATTTTTTTGTTCTAGGAATGCGTGCCACATTTATGATTCTACGGAATGGTTCAAAGTTTGAAAAAAAAAATGGGTCCGCAGAATTAGGAGTCCGCATTGGCATTATGCGGCCCCACTGAAATGGATCCGCAGAATACTGATGCGCCCGTGGTGAAAATCGAAATTCTCAGAAACCACTGCACCAACTTTAATCTTTTGCAATAACATATTGCAACTAAAAAATAATTGGTGGCATTAAATTAATAAAATTGCTACTAGATTAATTAGTTGTAATAGAATGTATTTATTGCAACAAAATTTAGTTGTTGCCCGAAAAAAATTATTGCAACCAATATAGATGTTATGGCAACTATTTCTTCTGTCGCTATCTACCTCTAGGTCACGTGTATTGCACGTTGGTAAAATTCTAACTTTCAGAGGGTAAAGATGCAAAACAACCTTATGTCTCCTCTACCGCTCACCTCCATTTCTTCATTTCTCCGCCCCTTCTCCTTGCATCGACAATTCTAAGAACCAGCTACCCTCCTCCTCCGCCCTCCCCTTCTCCTCCTCCGCTCACCTCTTTCCCCTTATTCTCCTCCGCTTATCTCCATCCCAGCATCCACTATTCCAAAAACCTGCTGTCCTCCTTCTTCGGCATATTCATCCACGCTTTCCCTGGGCTCTATTAACAAGGTACTTTCCCCTAAAATCAGCGTATTCAATTTGTGCAACAATATTGCAACTGAAAAGAAAATCGATGCAATAAATTAACGATATTGCCATGATTTTAGTTGGTTGCGACAAATTTTAACTATTGCTACCGATTAATTCAATTTCGACGAAATTAATTGGTTGCCCGAAATTTGTTTTTTTGCTACGAAATTAATTTGTATTGCAGAGAAATACTCCAGAACTGCCTACATGAACTGGATGGCAATGGCAGTGGCCCCTGTGGAAGGAAAGGGAGGAGGAGAAGCAAATCGTGTCTTTAGAAAATCAGGGTTGTTTAGAAAGCTGAAAAATATATTTGGTATTTTAATGATTTATACATGCATAAGAGGTTCCTTAATTTAAAGGAAATAACTTAATTACTGTGGCTGTGATCTAGGAATAGGGAAATTTTTCAAATGAAATATTTTTTTTTGTATAATGTATATTTTCCAATCAAGTCTATACTGAAAATTCCACTGTTCTTTAGACTCAGTATATTCTTGGATGCTACATTTTCTCTCTTTGACCTCGCCTAGACTGATACATAATGTGGCTCACACTACTAGTTGGTTCTGATACTAGGTGTATGGTAGCAATTGATGACACCTAGTTACTCTGAAGTTACTATAATAACATGGAAACTGTCCTTCAAGAGTGCAATTCCAACCTTAAGCTTTTTTTTGAGAAAATGCAAACAGAGCTTTTTGGCTGTGGCACCTATTTCATGATGATCCTCATAAAATAGCATAAATTGAACTTAACAGTTTAGATTTGAAATAGATTGTGCAAGTTCTTTTTTTTTAACAATAGATTGTAAGAGTTCTCTACTTCCCTGTACAGCCTTGAAATATCTAAGCCATACCTGCAAAACAAAATAAAGGAAATATTTCTTCTATGTGCCTTTACTACCTGCATTCATGTGTTCTGTCCTTTTTGTTATCATACGATATCTGGTACCTTTTGTGGTTGAAGGGATATAAAGATATTCAGGCTTTGTTATTATATGTTATCTTGTTATTTTTGTTTTAAGTTTTTTGAGTCTGTTGTCTAACCTTCTCCAATTGGATTATATATTACAGGTCTCAGAATAAATTCTTTCAGATATTAACCATTTGGAGAGCAGTAGCCAGCAAATAGAGGTTAATTACTGAAAACCTAACTAATAAAAAATTACAGTATTTGTACAAGAAAGGGAATTTTTATATCTGAGAATGTTGTTCTGGCATAATAGGCAAGGTTAAATTAGCATGAATCCTACGAACATATTCCAATAACTCCAAGAACATATTCCAAGGTTAAATTAGCATGAATCCTATTTTATTTTGTAATATGGGTAATCTGGGTGGTTGAAAATTGATGTACAATGTGTAGCTTAAAATTGGTTACATGTATACAATTCATCATAGCAAATCAAGGGTCTATTGGAATTATTGCAGGTGACAAGAAAGAGGTATGGTGGACCGGCTTCCATCATACCAAATCTGAATATTTGCAGAGATTGCATGTGAGGTTTTCTTGTCTCATATTTTTATTTTCTTTCACCTTCAATCTATAATAGTATTGGATAAATTCAAATAATGCAAGAGTATCAGTTTACAACCTCGTTGCTGTATATACCTGTTAGGTCGGATATTAGTACATATCTGTTTGGGTAATCTAAGTGTTTGAAAATTGATGTACTTAATGTGTGGCTTAAAAAAATTGGTGTAGATGTATACACCATAGCAAATCAGGGTTGTTTAGAAAGCTACTACAAAGCAAATTGGTGTAGATGAATACACCAAAGCAAATTGGTGTAGATGTATACAGAATGGTAACAAGCTACTACAAAGCTGTCACCGTCTTCCCGAATTTATTTGTCTGATTTGTCGGCCAAGGAAACAGCTTTTATACTTGTCTGATTTGGAGACAACTTTACTCAAGAAACAAGCCCTTGCATTTGAAGTCGATAACGTCTTAATTTATTATTCTTTTTAGTTGACAGTGTTTATTTTTGTTATTATTGATGTAAATTTGAATGATATATATTAATGTATTACGAAAGTTTTTTTAATTAATTATTGTCTTCATTTTATATTATAGTTTATATTATAAATTCAAGAGTATTTATTCAAATCAGAATTAATAGAATAACTAATTACAACAAATATTAGAATTACATATGTATACCAATTTCGTTGCATTAAAATAATTATGGTTGCATTAGAATTTATTAATTGCAACCAAAATTTGGTTGCATTTGGAATTACGTATGCATACTAATTTTGTTGCATTAAAATGTTTATGGTTGCATTAGATTTATTAATTGCAACCAAAATTTAGTTGCATTTAATTTATATGTTGCAACTATGAATTTTGTTGCGATATATTATAATATTACTACATTTTTTTTGTTGCGATAAATACGCAATAGCAACAGTTTATTTAGTTGCAATAGTTTATTACTACGAATTTAATGCAACTAAAATTTAGTTGCAAGAATTGCACGAGTTGCAACTGTGAATTTCGTTGCAATATACTATATTATTGCTACCATTTTTCTGTTGCGATAAATGCGCAATTGCAACCATTTATTTGGTTGCAAAAGATTATTGCTACGAATTTCATGCAACTAAGATTTGGTTGCAAGAATTGCACAATTGCATCTATGGATTTCGTTGCGATATACTATTTTATGCTACCATTTTTTGTTGCGAATACTATTTTATGGCTACCATTTTTGTTGCGATAAATGCGCAATAACAACCATTTATTTGGTTGCAACACCTTATTGCTATGTCGGTCTAGCAACTAAATTATGGTTGCAATAAACAAATTCGTATTGCAACCAAAGAGTTGGTTGTAAATATATTGCTACCAAAACTATTGCAACCACCGGCAACCAATTTTTTTGGTTGCAAACTCAATCTATTGCAACCAATTTATACCTATTGCAACCAATATTTTGGTTGCCCGAAATAGATTTTGGTGTAGTGAAAAAGCACAACATTAAATAATAATAAATCAAAATGAGTGACATTTTTGTAACTTTTTCCAACAAAAAGTATTTAGAACTGACGAATGAGTGGGTTTATTCAGTCATAAATATTTATGTAAAATGGGAGCCCAACAGAGGTCTTTATGAGTGTGTTACCTTCTTAATTAGTGGGCCTCACCATCTGCACCAACCCACTTGTAATGTGAATGATAAACATTCAAAGTTGCGTTACAACGAATATTGACACCCACTATGCGAAGACTCGCTTGGTCTTTAATTTCATTTTAATATTGTTTCAGATGTCTATTTGGTTTTTCTTATGTAGGGTCTCATTTTAATAATCACTTATACCAAACTTCAGATAGTAAGGATAGCGTGTATTATGCTTACTAAGAGGGTTTGGTGAGTACAGCTCTAAAAATCTATTGGATTTACTTTAAACAACGAATCCAAACCGTTAAAACCAATCTACTTCATTAGTGATGCGTGTACAAAGTTTTGAAATTTTCGAATTCATTTAGTACAAAGTGATCAAGCGGTAAAAAAGAATTTGCTTGACTTCGTTATAAGGTACCGATTGTGCCTACTTACAAGCAAACACATACAACATGAATAAAATTTGTGGGTTACAAGCAAACACATAATACAGTTGTAAGAATAATACACGCCTATTACGACCTCTTACAAGCAAATCCATTAAATGGTAAGAGTAATACACGCCTGTTAGGACCTCTTACAAGCAAACACATAAATAAAAAGAGAAAAAAAAAAAGGAGAGAAAGATAGATTGAAAACAAAGAAAAAGATATTAATATATATAACATCAAGTAGGAGAATAGTTGTACTAATCCCTAACGAGTTGCATGTTCAATTCTTGCTCTTTCAGGTATGTTTGAATGTGTCAAGAATATGAGCTATTTTAGAATAGAGGCTATTTGGAATAACAATGTGCATCCAAACAACATTTTTGCTATTCGGAATAGCTAATAGCTACTATTCTCTATTCTTTGTAAATGATGTAATAGCTACTAATAGAAAGTGTGAAAAAAAAGGGAAAAATGTTTCCTTATCAGATTTTCGCTAACATAGTCCCAAAATGACAAAATTGACACCACTTTATGTTATATCCACGTTGTGACAATTTGTTTAAGACCCCACTTGCCTATATTTTCTCTTAATTAACACATTGTTAATACTATTATTTATTGGCTACAGTTATTCACTATTCCAAATGTACAATCCAAACAACATTTTTACTAATCCGAATAGCACCATTTTCACACTAGTCTAACAAATACTATTTTTTTTTCTCTATTCTCATTTACTATTCTTAAATTTCGTTATTCTAGCTATTCTAGCTCCCATCCAAACGTACCGGAATACCGGAATAACAATTGCTATGGAAAATCCGGTACCGAATCCCAATCCAATGAAAAGGCACAAGAGAATGCACATTTTCTTAGCAGGTTTTGTGAGAGAAGAGGTTGAATTGTTTCTAGAACTTAGATAATGGCACACCGCATAATCCAGGGGTCGAATGCCAGGAATTGGCTAGATACGTAGAAAATCACTACTTTTGAATGGCATAGAATTTTTAGATCAAGTGATGGAAATCATGTTGAATGGTTTCTGATCGACTATTTGAACTTTGAAAATGAAAATATTGATATGTAGTACAGATCAATATGTGTTATGCATAGTACCATACTTACCATTCAAAAGTTCTGTGGTCAATTCCAAATTTGAGGCTGTCCAATAATTAAAGCTTTCATCTGTAGTTGTCATCAGTCAATTCATCACTTAATTAAATTATGAGGCTATCCAATAATTAAATAAATCCAGCATTTGAAGTCTTTGGTCAAAATGACAATATCTTATCCACAACATTATTCCAGATTTGTTAAATTAGACTATATAAAACTAGAATTTGTTCATGGGATTTGCTTCCAAAAAAAATTTCTATAAAACAATCTTAATTAATTCAAGTAAATTTCATAATATATATGTTGAAATTTCAGAACACGCAAATCTTAGAAATATTTTGATGCATGCCTTCATATATTGAAATTTTATCGTTGATTTAAAACAACAATATCTGTAATCTAAAAAAAATTAAAAGAATTATATTTTTACATGCGAACAACTTTTAGATCACTTAATAAGCAATATAAAATAGTTTGATCTAATTTAATAATGTTTACGAAGTTTATATGCAGGACCAGGAACAAGTTCACAATTTTTTTAAATGTTAGAATAATCTAGACATATTAAAAATGAATCCTATAGTTAGATATATATCATTCAATTCTTCTCAAAACAAAAAACAAAATATATTAGTCAGCCAACCAAAGTTATGCGTACATTTTGTTTGTGTTAAATAGTTTGTATTTCTTAATTATGAATTAAAAGAAATTGTGCATACATATAATATTTTAGAATTCTTATATCTAACTTTTACTTGCAATTTTCAGAATCCCACATCTACAATAATTTTTGAAATACAATTTTTTCTTTTGCAAAATTATTGTATAATGATTTGGTGTAAAAATAAAATCATTACAAATAAACTATGCACATGATCTCAAAATTTAGTCAATGTTGGACTCATTATGCTTGTATAGATGAGATGAATATTTAGAAAATAATTTAAATCCAACTTGATATGTATAATAAGGTTTGAAGACGCCTTAAATATTTCCGCTATCCTATACGAATGATTTTATTGCCACCAATAAAAAAAATGCAAGCTTATATGCAAAAATTTGATATTAATTATATTTTTGCGTTTCAAATCTAATTCATATCACAAGAAGATATCAATAAAACCTAGAATTATATCAAATATTAGACTTACTATGCTGTCAAAATGAAATATATATATACTACGAAATCTAGACACAGTTAACATATATATATATATATATATATATACGATCTATCTTCTACTAATATGTTATTGCAATCAATAAATAATAGATGGGCCTATCTGTAATATTTGTCCTTGTCAGCCAAGACATAGCATGTGCGCTTTTATTATGAAGTTAAAACATTTGTCCTTGTTAGCCACCATTATAGAAACGGTTCGTCAATTAATGATAATAGGGACTGCTTGACAGGACTTGGGTGAACATTGACTTGGGTCAACCTTGCCTTTTTTTTTGAAAGCTTGGTATTTTCTGTTTGACCAGCTTTATGGTCACTCCAAAGAAAATGCTTTAGGAGAATCATCACTGGCAACAAGAATTTAACAATAAAAAGCATAAATTTTCCAAAATTTTTCCTTCATATGACATCATCATTTATTGGAAATTATTCAAAGATATTATATATTATAAATAGCGCAGCATTTTTTGTATGTTTTGTTCTTATAATATTCATGATCGATATTCTTGAAAGTTTGCCATATATTTATATGTTCTACATATTGTTCTCACACTACTACAGAAAAACAGATTACACACGGACATTAATGGAAGAGCTACACGGATTTCTGCTGTGTTTAAAGCCAGGGTGTATGAATAGGTCAGGAACTACACACGGATATTTAACCGTGTGTGATTATAATGATTTCTACACGGATATTCCCTAATTAACCCTGTACAATAGACCTGCCGGTGTAGCTCTACAAGTTACCGAGCTACACGGATATCCCCTAATTAACCGTGTACGATTCCTCTTTCTACACGGCTTTGTATTAAAAGTCCGTGTAGCTCTCTTAGCTATTATACACGGACTTTTGGTAAATATCCGTGTACAAATAGTTGAAGATTTTTTGTATTACGCCTCCAGCAAGGCTATCATACACGGATTTTTAACAAAAAAACCGTGTATGATTAGTATTGCACACGGACAACTGTTAAATAGCCGTGTGCAATAGCTAATTTTTTTTTTGTTTTTTCTATCGTACACGCACAATTGTGAAATATCCGTGTATAAATACCTTTTTTTTTTTTTTTTGTATATTTTGTTTTTGGGCTAGCCTCCAGCTTTGCTAGCCAATTTTTTGCAACAGAAATACAAATATTCATTCGAAACAGATTAATTAGCAAGAAATTCATATACTAAATTTATACAAAATTCATATAGCAATAAATTCATTCGAAACATATTTTTATTACAAATTAATCTATGCAAATCCATATCGAGGATTACAAAATTCCATGGCAAACCACCTTGCCCACATGCACCGCACATCGTCGATCTGATCCCAAGTGTAATGATCTTGCTTTGTCACATTCTACAAAATTATAATTTGATAATAGTTAGTATTTCAGAAAAGGTAGATATCAATTGCTTATTATATAGGAAATTCATATGAAGTACATACCGCTTTTGGGAATAGGAATTGTATTCTTTCGACAAAGTCAAACATGAATATCATCGTGTAATAAGCGCATTCCCAATCCTCCTTCTGTTGCGGGCTCTGAAATTTACATTTAGCGGCATTTGTTAGAATGACAATAATTTTTTTAACAAGATATGAAATTTCTAACTCATAAAGTGTGCTCACCAACATCCACTTCCAATTCAACTTGCTTTTCTTGCCCGAGCCCGTGCTATCTGATCCTCCCTCTTTAATATATTTCACAAAAGCCCTTACAAAAGTGAGTGAATGTAATTAGCAATTTTATAATTTGATATGATTGAAAGAAATGCAAACCTATAGAATTATTATTGCTTACTTATTCACAAAAGGCAAGATAACTTTGCACTTGTCAGCCGCGGTCCTTCCTTTTGGCTTACAAGAATCAATAATTATGCCCACATTTAGGTACGGCACAATGAGAATCGTGCACCAATGTTTGCTGTGGGATCGAGGAGAAGAATTATAGTACTTTAGCATATAAGGGAAAATACTGTCGAACTTTCCTCAAATACTAATTAAATCCCGCTAATATGTGTTCACATCCTAAATGAGACATAATATTCAAAGAGCAGTCCCAAAACGGAGACTATCCAAAATTAATCCCTATTGAATTAATTTTGAACGGGCATGGACCTAAAAGCATCTAAAGGTCGGTTATTGGACCACAATACACTAATTAATTACATCTAAAATTAAGAAATCAAGCATGCATGAAATGACCTAAATAAGCCTAAATAACAGAAAATTAGAGGAAGAAAATGATTTAAATACATATTACTAACCTTAGAAAGATGGAGAGGAGAAAATACAAACTTAATTCAAAGATCTCAGATCTCAGCTGCTGGCCTCGATCAATTCGCAGAAATCTGATAGGAAAAAGCTCAGTTCGAGATGTATTAACTAAAAGACTTGATCAAAACGGCGCTCTGGAAGGGAAGACATAAAAACCCTACACTATTATACACGGCTATTTAGTTATAAATCCGTGTAGCTCTCCAACTATTTCTACACGGCTATTTAGTTATAAATCCGTGTACAATTATAAGATTTCTACACGGCTATATTATCAAAAAACCGTGTGTAATGTTCCTACACGGCTTTGTATTAAAAGTCCGTGTAGCTCTCTCAATTATTTGCACACCCACTTCTTTACACACGGATTTGTGGTTTCTAATAAACCGTGTAGCTCTCTCTAATAATTCTACACTGATTATTAACTAATTATCCGTGTAGAAATCGTGCAGATCTTTTGGACTCATATTTGGTACACTGTTTTTAATATAATTGCCAAATCCGTGTACAATGTGCAGTGTACAAAGCCAGTTTTTGTAGTAGTGTCAACATGAAAAGCTATAGTAAATATCAATTATTTTCAAACCGAACCGAACCGAAATTATAATTCGGTTTTAAAAAGAAAACCGAACCGAAGCATTAAACCGAAAAAACCTAACTATTTGGTCCAAACTAATTCAGTTCGGTTCAAAATCGACTAGACCAAACCCAATGAACACCCCTAGGTAGAAGTAGGGGTGATTATTCTCATTATTCCAAATTTGAGGCTTTCATCTGTAGTTGTCATCAGTCATCAGTCAAAAGTAGTGGTCATCAGTCAAAAATATTTATATGTAGTACAGATCAATATGTGTTGTGCATAGTACCATACTTACCATTCAAAAGTAGTGGTCATCAGTCAAAAGTACTACAGTAAATTCCAAATAATTAAATAAATCCTGCATTTGAAGTCTTTGGTCAAATGACAATCTCTTATCAACAACATTATTCCAGATTTGTTAAAGAAATTTGATTCGCCAGATTAAATAAATTAATTATTGTGGGATGGCTTGTGCCTGGGCATAGTATCATGTTTGCAATTTGAGGATAGTTCCGAGTTCGCGATTCGGATATAATACGTGTTATTTTGTGATACAAATAATCTATTCAAAAATAAAGAAGATAAATAATATGTTGTCCATACAATTTGACAAATTCGAGACCAATCTAAAAATACACTGAAAATTAATAATACGGATATCATTTAGAAATTTTGTTACTATGAACACGATGCCAATCAGTTGTTGTGACATCGATCACAATTAATTGCAACTAGATGGGAAGTACTTTTTAATTTGATTCGTTAATGTATAGCTGGATTTATTAAACATAGCTGGATTTATTAATTTGATTCGTTAAAGTATATTTAGTTCACACTATTTTTCTCAACCTTTGTAGCTATTATTATAATTTCTCAATAATTTAGCATTGCAAAAATGATGTTTTATCTTTGATTCTGGTTGAACAATTTTCATAACTTGCCCTCATTAAAAATGATTATTTAAAGAAAACTGCAACACCAGTGAGATATCCCATATATTAGATTCCCAAAGATCAATATTTTATTTTCAAAATCCAAATAGTAGATCTAAACCGCTCAATGTGATTTCCATATGAAAATGTACTTGTAGACTAATTTTACATTTTTTATAATTTATTTACTGTTTGTTTAGATACGTAGAAAATCATGTCGTGGAAATTACATTTTAGATCGATCAAGTCGTGGAAATCATGTTGAATAGTTTCTGATCGACTATTTGAACTTTAAAAACGAAAATATTGATATGTAGTACAGATCAATATGTGTTATGCTTAGTACCATACTTAGCATTGTAATAGTCAAAAGTACTGCAGTCAATTCCAAATTTGAGGCTGTCCAATAATTCCAAATTAAAGCTTTCATCTGTCCAATAATTCAATAAATCCAGCATTTGAAGTCTTTGGTCAAAATGACAATCTCTTATCAACAACATTATTCCAGATTTGTTAAAGAAATTTGATTCGCCAGATCAAAGAAATTAATTACCGTGGGAATTAGGTACGGCTTTTCTAAATTCATTCCACACGGCATCGAGAAATTTGAGTACAATTTGTTTGTATATATAGCTGGATTTATTAAATTGTCGTGAAAACACCTACCGCTTTTCTAATTTGGTGGGGCCATATTGTAGAAAAGTGTCACTGGAATATTTTGGTGACGTATCACATCAACAATATCTACTTGTATAAGTAGGTGCAACTGCAATATGTTGGTGAACCATTGAGAGCTTCTCACATTAATTCAAGATGCGCTATTTCTCACCCAATTTCCTCCTCCTCCTACTCATTCAAGCCTTCTCGGCAAACTGCTGTATTCAGCATGAGAGAGACGCCCTGCTTCAATTCAAAGCCTGTGTCGATGATAAGAGTAGTCGTCTCGCTTCATGGAGAGGTGAAAAATGCTGCAACTGGGCGGGGATCCGATGCAACAATCAAACAGGTCATGTTGTCAAGCTTAACCTTCGAAATACCAATGTTGAACCGTATTATTACAATGGTATCCTCTCTGGTTGGACATACCACCCTAGCTTGATAGGGAAGATCAGCCCATCTTTGTTATTTCTTAGTGATCTGAAGCACTTAGATCTCAGCTCCAATAATTTTAGTGGGAATAAATTTCCAGAATTTATTGGCGCATTTAGAAACTTAAAGTATCTCAATTTGTCTAACACGGGTTTATCAGGAGTGATACATCCACAACTTGGGAACCTTTCCAAGTTGTTGTACTTTGATCTTAGGCAAGACTGGGAGGAAATTAATTTTCCTGATTTTATATTGAGCGCCGATACATGGTGGTTATCTAATATGAGGTCCCTAAAGTATATGGACATGTCGGGAGTTGATTTCAAAGATTCAAATGACTGGGTGGAAAGTTTGAACAAACTATCATCACTTGAAGTGTTAGTTTTGTCCGATAACAATCTAAACCAAATTCCCAATACACTAACTTTTGTGAACTTCACCTCTCTCAAAGTGCTTCATCTTTCTGGTCAAAACTTCAATACCACCATACCCAATTGGGTGGGCAGTTTACATAGTTTAAATGTTCTAATTCTCGAATACTGTAACCTGGTGGGGCCATATCCCGCTACACTGGGAAATCTAACTTCTCTAAACAAACTTTCCTTCAGTTATAATCCACTTGATGGCAAGGTGCCGCCACTACATAGTTTGACAAAATTAACGTACTTATCTTTGTCAGACAACAATATAGAAGGAGATTTTATAGAGTTATTATTGAGCAAGTTGTCAAACTACACACGGGGGAATGTGGAGTATTTAGATATTTCATCTAATAACTTGAACGGAACTTCCACAGGATGGATAGGGGACATGACAAGTGTAACTTATCTTGACCTTAGCGATAATAACCTAAATGGTACAATACCAACTGACATTGGAAATTTAACAAATCTTGTTAATCTTGACCTTCGCCATAATAACCTAAATGGTACAATACCAACTGATATTGGAAATTTAACAAATCTGGTTAATCTTGATCTTGGTTTTAACTCCCTCACAGGATTACTATCAGAAACTCACCTAGCTGGTTTGTCAAAACTCAAGTATTTAGACCTCACACATGCCAACATAACTATTTTGTTTGGTAGTGATTGGACCCCCTCTTTTCAATTGAATACAATCTCGTTGAGTTCGAATAAACTAGGGCCAAAATTTCCCTCTTGGATCCGGAGACAAGTACAAATTGAGTATCTAGATCTGACAGACACTGGAATTGATGACAGTGTACCCGATTGGTTATGGAGCTTATCTTCACTTAGATACCTTGGGTTGTCTACTAACATGCTTAGAGGGAAGTTACCAGCCAGCTTGGTGCACATGACCAAACTCATGGAGATGGATTTGAGTAATAATCAGCTTGTGGGTAAAATACCATTTCTTCCTACAAGTTTGGAGTCTCTGAATCTTTCGAATAACTCCTTGTCAGGACAACTGCGTAAGAACTTTAAGTCACCATATAAGAACAAATTGATAGTTTCGAAAAATCACACTATTGAAGTTTTAGAATTGTTTCCTTGTGGATTAACTAGTTTGTGGTTTCTTGATCTCTCGAGTAATCGTTTCTCAGGGAATCTTCCTCCTTACTGGTCAAATATCAGTAAAGAAGTAAATTGTGCAAATAATAGGCTCTCTGGAGTTGTGCCCAGCTCTTTGAGTTGTCGGGACGGACTAGTTGGGGTTCGTCTTGAAAACAACAGTCTAACTGGAGATTTTCCATTTGTTTTGCAATTATGCACAGGATTACAAATGCTTGATCTTGGCGAAAATAATTTTCATGGGATAATACCAGATTGGGTAGGCGAAAACTTTCACCTGTTGATATTCCTAATGTTGAAGTCTAATTTATTTTCCAGTAATATCCCATCCAAATTGACACAACTCAATAATTTACAAGTCTTAGATCTTGCAAATAACAACCTTTCTGGACGGCTACCAAGAGGATTGGATAATTTTACTGGGATGAGTGATCAATTGTCCTCCTTGTTGGCTATGGAATATCATGAAGAGAGTTTAAATGCAATGACCAAAGGGTTGAATCTTGAGTATGATGCAAAAGGTCTTGGATTATGGAAGAGTATGGATTTGTCAAACAATAATCTAATCGGGGAGATACCTCAGGAGATAGTTTTTCTTGCTGGTTTATTGAATCTAAACTTGTCCAACAACCGCTTAATAGGAAACATTCCGCTTGTAATCGGAAACATGACATCTCTAGAGTCACTTGACTTTCACATGAATAAACTGTCTGGGACTATACCGCAAAGCATATCCGCTTTATACTCTTTAGGAAAACTCAATTTTTCTTACAATAATCTATCTGGGAGCATACCAACTGGGCATCAGTTGCAGGCGCTTGATGACCCGTCAATCTATAGTGGTAATCCATACCTATGTGGACCCCCACTGAAGACGAGTTGTGGTAGCAGTGAGATACTTCCTCAGAGTGATGGTCACAATGATTCTGATTTAAAAAATGGTGGTGATAGGGACAAGTGGTTGTATTTGTTCATAGAGTTTGGTTTTGTGGCGGGATTTTTGCTGGTGTTTTTCGTCCTACTGTTCAAAGTAAAGTGGAGGTATACTTATTTCCAAATGGTCGATACTGTGTTTGACAGGTTGTATGTGTTGATGTTGAAGCTGAAACTCAAATGGGCTTTGGCCCATTAAGCCATTAAATCAATAAAGACAAAGAGAGATGTGATTTGAACTCCAAGCCGTCCATTCTATTCTTCTCCTGACTCAATCCACCATAATACACTAGGAAATATCAAATTAGTGTATGAAATTGTTAGAGAGTGTTAGAGTAAGTGTTAATGGCTTCATTATCTCCTTGTATTTGTAAATACTCTATTGATCTAGTGAATTTGCACCGTGCTCCCGTGGTTTTTTCCTGAAAGGGTTTCCACGTAAAATTTTGTGTTTCTCTTTTATTTTCTTGTGCTTGATTACTTGCTTGTGTTGGCTTCTTATTTGATTTCCATATTTCTCCGTTTGGTCGGTATTGGTATATGCTTGCAAGGTGCTCGATAAAATTACTCCTTGAACGCTTCGGCATCTAACCCCAACAGTATGTTATGGAAACATTAACATTTAAGAGGTTGTCGAAGGAACGAATTTAGAATAATTTAGAATAATTAACATCTAACCCCAACAGACTTGTTCTTTACCTCCCAACAGTAGAAAATTCCAAAATGGCTAAGAATAATTTAGAAAATTCCAAAATAATTTAGAATATTGTTCAAATAATTTAGAAAAATTCAAAATGGTTTAGAATATTTTAGAAAATTCCAAAATGGTTTAGAATATTTCAGAAAATTAGAAAATGGTTAAGAATATTTTAGAAAATTTGAAAATAGTTTGGAATATTTTAGGAAATTTCAACATGGTTTAGAATAATTGGCGGGACGTCGAAGCGCGGCGGTTAGTAGATCCGGACGTTGAAGAGAGGCGGTCAGTAGATCTGACTGTTGGACTACAACAGTGAGTGGATCCAACTGTCGGAGTGCAACGGTGAGAATTAGATAGCGGCGAGGAGTAGTTTTACCAGAAGAAATCAAGTCTCGATTGCAGAAACCCACATAAATTCAGCAGTGTAAAAGTTGGAATTTGGTCAGAAAGGGTCAAATATGAAATTAAGAAACTGCACAAAGGGATACCTAGCCAAAGCCTAACCTTGCACTCTGTTCCAAAATATCAGAATCTCTCTGCTTTATTTGTTTTTTCCTCCCCTTAAAAATGTTGTATGACATAAATTAAACTCTGCTACCCTTGTTTCAATACATATTTTATTGTACACATTAATTTATTACCAACTTTTTTTTTTCATCTACCCTAATTCAATAAAAAGTTACAATTAAAACATGAGAACAAAACTATTGGTTTCAATCATGGTAATTTGAGATTAGAAGTTTTTTTTTTCTTTTTTTTTGATAAAAAAAGTTTGAGTTTGGAAGTTGTTTCAAATAAGTAAATTTTTTTTTTTTAATCAAGCCACTATGCAAATATCACTGTGTACCTGTATAGGTTGCATTGAGTTGTACCGGTACCTGCCTTGTGTCCTGTTGCACTGGCACCTCCGTCTGTTTCACCTGCTTCAGCACCGATAAGGGCCAGTTTGGCAACGGCACTGTTGCCGTGGGAAAAAAAAAATTGACTCTTGAGTGAATTTTATTTTCCCACGGTGAACAGTAAAAAATAGTTCAAAATTTTTATTCCTATTCCTTAGCAGGCCGCCAAACAGGGCCTAAGTGGGTAGGTCTCTTTGCCGAGAAAAGAATTTCATTCCTGGCCTTCCATCGACACCAAGCCGTGTTTGCAAAAATGATTATTTGCATTGATTGTGGTTGTGAAGTCTACTGGTAAGTGATCAACCCTCAGCCCCAATTGTGATGCCCCCCATGTAGCCCTTGACAGTGGACAACAGAAAAGCAAATGCATCATATATTCATTTTCAACCCCGCATCTTGGACATTTGGCACATATAGCCAGTACCGACTGATCCTGTACCAGTGATCGTACCAGTATGCATTTTCTGATCCCAGTTTGAATAAAGTTTCATACTGAAATCACACAAGGGAAGAAAAACAACAGATGACCAAAACATCATTGATTTTATCTTTGAGAGCACATTGGGCAGCTGACCAAAACATCTCTTGTCAGAATTTTATCTTTGAGAGCATGAATTTCAACCAGATTCTTACATGATATCAATAAACTTCATACTAGAACTGTAAAATAACACTGAATATGAAAGAATGTAATCTTCTCATTAAGTTAACAACAAGCAAAATCAGACAAATTAACAAAATATTTACACGCTATTGTGAGCGGAAAAAAGATGCACCAGCACCAAAACCAATTGGTGGTTAAAAAAACAAAAAGAAATTAAAAACCTTCTAAAGCCTAAAATAAATTTCGGTTAATTTCTCGACTTGTCTCTCCTAAAAAAATTTCAACTCAACAACTATTTTCTAAACCCTTGCCCTGGAGGCGGTGAGTTTCTCTTCTCAGGTTAAAATTTCTCTTTCCTTCGTTTGCCTCTTCTCTGTTCCGAGCGCATCGCGGGACGGGAGAGAGAGAGAGAGAGAGAGAGTGCAAGAAATAAAAAAAAATGAAAAAACGAGGAAGCCGTGAGAAATTATGAGCTTAATTATCTCAAGTCAACACTCCACCGGAGATATCTCAAGTCAATGAAAAAACGACGGTCCCGATTTAAGATAAATGGAGAGGATTATTGGAGTGATAATACCAGTGTTGTAAATAACGGTATTCGGTCGTCGGACGGATAGGGTACCGATAAGTGATTAATCAGTATGCGGCCGACTAATCGGAATTATGCGGACAATTTAACGTTTTTATTAAATTTATGTATATATATCATAATTTATTAAAAATAATTTATTTAACTCATTAAACTTATCAAATAAACTTAATTTAACTTAGTTTTATTATTATAACATGACACTACGCTTATTTATTCTTAACACATAAGTATTTTACATGTTAAGTAACACATTTATTTAATGAAAAAATAAAATTGAGAATTAAGCATTTTCAAATACTAATAACATATTATTTGAAAGAAATTAAACATTCCAACATAAAATCATTAAAATTAGTTTATGATAACAACTTAATTACATAAATGAACACGTCGTACTAATTGAAAAAATTACATCAGTAAGTAAGAAAAATATATGGTATATAAATAATAGAAGAATTAATCAATTTCAAAGTAAGTAAGAAGAAAAAATATATATAAAAAATATTGAATGTATATCCAAGCATAAATAAAACTACAATATAAGATTTATAAACCTTATTATCACACACTATCACAGAAAAAAAAAATGTGAAAATAAATATTCACTGGAATAAACGGGAATAAACGGGAATAAAATGGGAATAAACGGGAATAAACGGGAATAACCGGGAATAAACGGCCGATTAATCGGAAAAAATAGCCGATTAATCGTTTTCATCCGCTAACATGCCTCCGTTAAGAGTGTTCGTGACGGTTAGACCGCCGTTTCCGATTAATCGGCCGTTTAATCGGCCGACTAGACCGTTTTTTACAACACTGGATAATACTACTGGATTGAGCTGAGCTGGGAGGTCCCAAAACTACTGGATTCATCCATTAATTAAATAAATGGAGAGGATTCATAAGTACATCACAATTGATTGATCCAGGATTAACGCGGTATAAGGAGTAAATCATTGTTTGACGAAATGTGGGCCCGGATTTCAGTGATAATACTTCCTTTGTTTCAAATGTTCTACGAGTATTCATTAATTAGTTATTACAGCCGCCTTACAAAAGCGTGCTGGGATAACAGACTATTTTTAGGTCGCGCTGTCGAAGTAACAAACGGACCCCACTTTCTGACAACAGTGTGGTACCTGCTTTCTAGAGCCTTTCTATTTTGATGTTTCTTCCAAATTAGGAAATTAAACGTGAGAGCTAAAAAAAATCACCTTTTTTTTTCAGAAAAAATAAAAAGAATAATATGGTTTCTAGATATTTAACGTTTTGTATTAACCGTTTCAAATTATTATTCATTCATTCTTCATTTTTGTTTCATAAAAACCACAAGCTAGTTCGGTATTTTACTTGGTCAAATGAAAGTCAGTCAAAATTAAAACCTTTTTTAGAGCATTATTTTTGTGGTGACCGTTCTTTTTTTTTTTTTTGTTGAACCCGATACTATATTTTTATTTCAAAAGTATCATCACATCTGATGCCACTTCTTCATACTTCAAATAACAATAAAAAATAAGATATGTACCATCTTATTTTTCCTAACGCACAATTTTGATTAAAAAAAAAGGCTATGTATAATGCAGATTGGTATCTATTATGAATTTATATTTTTGTTTTTACTTTTTAAAGTTCAAACCGTTCAATATGATCTCTATATAAAAATATATTTTGAAACTATAATTCATATATTTTTTTAATAGCTTTACTAGTTTTCTAGACAAGTAGAAAACTACTATTTTCGAATAGTCTATAATTTTTTATAAAGTTATTTTCTAACTATTTAAAAAATATAAACTTTGGTCTCTAAATATATTTTCATATAGAGATCACGTTGAGCAAAGTTACGATGGTTGCATATCATGTGGAAGTACTTCATCAAAGTGAAGTAAAATCTAAAATGTTTGATTATGTATTTGAAAATTATTGGTCTCAGATAATTAATCTTTGATCTGGTGGCAAAAAGATAATGCTCTATTATGGTACATACATACTTTCAAGAGTAGTTTCTCTTTAATATTTATTCAAAATTAGAAAATTATTTGAAAACATTCGCATAGGCTGCGAAGTTAAATTAGAAAATTAAACATGGAAGCACAAAAATCTAGCTTATTATTTTCCAAAAAAAATAAAACTAAGAATATGGGTTTCTAGAGATTAAAACTTTTTTTTATTGTTATACTTTTATTTTTCATTCTATTGTTGTGACATCTTTTTATTTAACCCGTTACAAAATTTAAACCTAATTAAAAAAAATATCATCACATCTGGTGCTGGCTCCTTCTTCATACTTCAAATAACAAAACGGTTGATTTAACTTTATGGTTTTTTTTGTATTAACCGTTCCAAAATTAGTATTCCTTTATTCTTCCCTTTTTGCTTCAGAAAAGCTAGCAAGTTTGGTATTTGACTTGGTCAAATGAAAGTCAAAATTAAAACTTTTTTTAGTGCCATACTTTTATAACTCATTCCATTGTTGTGACCGTTTTTTATTATGATTTTTTATATTTGTATAACGCACATTGGTATCTATTATGATTGTTTATATATATTTTTTAAATTCAAACGGTTGATTTAAACTGTCAACATGATCTCTGTATAAAAATATATTTTGAGACTAAATTTTATATATTTTTAATATTTTTTACTCTTTTTTGACAAATAGAAAACCACTATTTTCTAATAATAATATTTGATAATGTAATTTCTAACTATTTTAAAAAAATAAAAAAAATAAAAAATTTCTTCTTTAGATACATGTTCATATAAAGTTGAGCGGAGTGGAGATGGCTGCATGTATATATATCTTGTGGAAACACTTCAGAGTGAAGTAAAATCTAAAATAATTAATTATCTTTGTTAAAGGGTGGAAACGGATGGGATAGTGGTAAATTATATCCGTATTCATTTTTATTTAAATGGATACGAATCGGATATTAGACGGATACGGATTGGATATTAAACGAATATGGATCGGTTATACATTCAATACTATTATTTATTAAAAAATAAAAATTTTATTTTCAAACCAACAAAGTTGATAATATTTATCTAATTATAATGATGAACAACATAAATTTTTTCATAATATATATTAAATTATATAATATGCATATGTTATTCGGATATGGATAATTAAAATTTAAAACCATATCCATATCAATATCCGCACGAATATTCGAATATCGGATATCCGTATATAATTTGGATACTTATTCATATTAGAATGGATAATATCCAATCTGTTTGCATACCTAATTATGTATTTCAAAATTGTTAGTCCCAGATAATTAATTTTTAGTTTAGTAGCAAAAAGATAATGTTCCAATGTGGTACATACATACTTTCGAGAACCGTTTCTCTTTAATGTTTATACCAAATTAGGAAATTAAACATGGAATTAAAAAGAAAAATCTATCTTCTTCTTGTCGGACAAAAGAATAAAAAGTAGAGAAATTTAGATATATACCCATCATAACTTCTTCAATTAGATATGTACCCATTCAAACTTAAAATTTAGTTATTCCCCAATAAAATTTACTCATTTTATTAATATCCCCATTTTTTAATTTTTTCATCAAAATACTGATTAATAAAAATTAAATTTAATTGACAATTTTACCCTAAGAATTATTATCGCTAAAACCTCCTTCTTGATCCTTCCTCTTCCCACGCACAACCCTCCTCCACGCGACCTTCCTCTTCCCGCACGCGACCCTCGTCTTCCAGCGCAACTCTCTTCCAAAATTTGCTTGTTCGTTTGTGTGACAAATTTGCTTATATGAATGGGGATATAATGACATAAATGAAAATTTTCAACTCCAAAATTTCTTACCAGAGAAATTATGGTATAAATCATATCAAAGATAGCAGCAGTTTATTAGTTTCAACTTAACACACTCACTTGGATGACCTGGAAGAGTATCCTCTCCAATATGTATAAAAGATTCTCTTTACTTTACAGTTTGAGATTTATTCTTAGCCGCTTTGAGATTCGGACTAGCACGGGAGGCAGTATATTATTTGGGCTTTGAGATTCGCACAACGTTAAAAGAACGGTCCATCCAGTAATTCTAAAAGATTTCCTTTTATAGTACCGGGGAGGATGTGAATTCGGATGAACTCTAGGCTCCAATTTGTTACATTGTTAAAATTTACAAATAATTTCAGTAAATTATATCCAATTGCCAAAATAAAAAATAAAGTTGGTACTAAATGTCGTGAACCAGTATTTACTCTGTTTTTTTTTTTTTTTGTGTCCAGTGTTTAAGAGAAAAGACAAAGGAGGCGAGAGGAGGGCATAAGCAAATGTGTAGTTTTCTCATCAAATCTATTTTGTGTCCATTTTTCTGTTTACTTTGGAGTGATAAATGGACTTAAAATATAGAGCAAATGTAATAAATGGAGAAGCGAATCTAGATTCAATTGATGAATGACTAAGATTTGGTGGCATCCGATGCCATCAGAGGCAATTAATGAAATTGTCCAATTAAATATTTATTGAGGGTTCCAATAACTCATGCCTTTCATACCTTATAATACCTCATATTTCATATCTTTGTTTTCAAAATTCAAACTGTCGATCCGAACTTTTCAAAATTTTATCCATATTAAAATATGTTTGGGGATGAAATTTTATAATTTTTGGAATTTTTTACTATTTTTTAAGATGGGTAGAAATCATTGTTTTTGAACGGTCTAGAAACCGTGATTTTGTACCTATCTTAAAAAATAGTAAACAAATTTCAAAAATTATAAAATTTCATCTTTATGCATATTTTAGTATGGATATCATGTTGAGCGGTTCGGATCGACAGTTTGGACTTTAGAAACGAAGATATGAAATATGGGGTATGATGAGGTATGAAAAACATGAGGTATTGGAACCCTCCTCTTATTAATATTAATCTTTATTTTTTAATTGATTAAATTAGAAAATAGAGATATTAATTAAATAAGTCTTGATGGGAAATAACTAATTTTCAAAATTGGATGGATAAATATCTAATTGAAGAAATTATGATGGACATATATCTAAATTTCTCTATATAAAATATGGGTTTCTGGAGATTTAACATTTTTTCATTAACCTAAATTTCTCCAAAAGTAAAATATGGGTTCCTAGATATTTAACATTTTTTTATTAACCTATATTTCTCTAAAAATTAAAATATGGGTTTATAGAGTTTTAACATTTTTTTCATTAACCGTTTCAGTTGATTATTCATTTATTCTGCCCTTTTTGTTTCATAAAAGCCAGCAAGTTTGGTATTTGACTTGGTCAAATGAAGGCCAGAATTAAAACCTTTTTTAGTGCCATACTTTTATTTCTCATTCCATTGTTGTGGCATCATTTTGTTCAACCCGTTACAAAAAAATTATTAATCATCATATCTGATGCTCGGCACTTCTTCATACTTCAAATAACAATTGAAGAAAAGTTATGTTTATCTTATTTTTCCTAACACACAATTTTGATAAAAAAGACTATGCCTAATAGAGATTGATCCTTATTTATTTTCAAAGTTCATACAATTGATTCAAACTGTTCAACATGATCTTTATATACAAATGTACTTTGGAACTAAATTTTATATATTATTAACAAATTTTATTATTTTTTTAAATAGATAAAAATTCACTATCTTGAATGATTCAGAATAAGTGATTTATGCCTATATCAAAAATAGTAAAATAATTCTAAAAATATAAAATTTGATCTCCATATATATTTTCATATAAAAATCACAGTGAGCGGGGTGGAGATGACTATGCATCATGTGAAATTACTTTATCGGAGTGGAGTAAAATAAAATATGATTGGTAATAAATTTTAAAGTTATTGGTCTTGGAGAATCAATATATAATTTAATGGCAAAAGACAATGTTCTAGTAAATTTCATGTTCCAAATTAATGAAGATCTTGAATGTTATAAATAGCTTGGTAAATTAATTGATCTACGACTTTACAGATTATTGAGCTGCGTTTGGACAAAGAAATAATAGAAAGCTATTAATGTTTAATCGCAAACAAATGAAAAAGTGTTTTTTGTAAGATGTAAGAGTGGAGACTAAAAAGATCGATCTCCCCTGCAAATCTCATGTAAAACCAATTTTTTTGATATTTTAACTGTAATTATTTTTTTTTGTTTTAACGAACATGAAGAAGAATATTGGTTGTGCAAATTGATCTATTGAGATAGGGGTGATTTTTGTTATTCCATTGAAATTAAGATTCAAAATTTCAAAATTTTTCCGTCAAAATTGAATTTCTAGTTTTGTTTCCCATTCAAAAAAGGTCTTTCTTTTCTTCGAATCTGTTGATCAAATCGGAAAAATTTAATTAAATCCAAACCAAGTTTGAGGTGAAATATACGTACCAGAAATCTTTAATATTCGTGTAAATTTTAACGAGACAGTTAAGATGTAAAGAGAAATATTGTGTTCCCTTAGATTATATGATTATATGAATTGAAATGAATTGAATTGTAATAATAAATGTTTTACTCATTTAATTGGGCTGGGCCTTGGGCTATCAAGTAATGTTTTCCTTTGGTGCGAATTCCAGTATGGGCTTTCTCCTCCTTCATTTTAGTCCACTTCTATGCACTTTTACCTTAATTATATGATCATCAGGTAAGAAAGGGTCGATCAAAATGATGAAGATAGAATTAATGAACCAAGACCTATGCTCAATATAGGCTCTATATATAGTTTTCTTAGTTGAATTCGAGATAACTTATGGTCCAACTTATGCTCAATATATCCTCGCTGATAACTATCTGCAAGGACTTACTATAGCAGATAGGCAAATTTGTTACATTTTCTGGTCAAGTGCTCCTGTGCCAGAACACTTTCTGGTCCATAGCCCATGCATAGGTAAGTATGAATTCTGGTCCATGTACTATTATATCTGTACCTCATGTCATCGGTCAGTTCATCACTTAAATAAATAAATTATGAGGCTGTCGGCTGTCCAATAATTAACAGTAGGTTTCACTGTGGAAAATTCAGCAATTGAAGTCTTTGCTTAAAATGACAGTCGTCTCTTATCAACAACATTAATTATTACAAATTTGTGGAAGAAATTTGATTTGCCAGATTCAATAATTAAGTTGCCGTGGGAGTTATGGCTTTTCTAATTAATGAGGCTACATGGCATCCAGAAATTTGCCAGATTCTACGTGGCATCCAGAAATTTGAGTACAATTTGTTTGTATTTATAGCTGGATTTATTAAATTGTCATGAAAACACCTACCGATTTTCTAATTTGATTCGTTAATGTAAGGCATGATCAACACATCAAAACTATAAAGTTGCAAATTAATTAATTGTGCCCGTATATATTTCATTTGAAATAAAGTACAATTTTTGTTTCATAAAAACCAACAAGCTAGTTCGGTATTTTACTTGGTCAAATGAAAGTCAGTCAAAATTAAAACCTTTTTTAGAGCATTATTTTTGTTGTGACCGTTCTTTTTTTTTTTTTTGTTGAACCCGATACTATATTTTTATTTCAAAAGTATCATCACATCTGATGCCACTTCTTCATACTTCAAATAACAATAAAAAATAAGATATGTACCATCTTATTTTTCCTAACGCACAATTTTGATTAAAAAAAAAGGCTATGTATAATGCAGATTGGTATCTATTATGAATTTATATTTTTGTTTTTACTTTTTAAAGTTCAAACCGTTCAATATGATCTCTATATAAAAATATATTTTGAAACTATAATTCATATATTTTTTTAATAGCTTTACTAGTTTTCTAGACAAGTAGAAAACTACTATTTTCGAATAGTCTATAATTTTTTATAAAGTTATTTTCTAACTATTTAAAAAATATAAACTTTGGTCTCTAAATATATTTTCATATAGAGATCACGTTGAGCAAAGTTACGATGGTTGCATATCATGTGGAAATACTTCATCAAAGTGAAGTAAAATCTAAAATGTTTGATTATGTATTTGAAAATTATTGGTCTCAGATAATTAATCTTTGATCTGGTGGCAAAAAGATAATGCTCTATTATGGTACATACATACTTTCAAGAGTAGTTTCTCTTTAATATTTATTCAAATTAGAAAATTATTTGAAAACCTTCGCATAGGCTGCGAAGTTAAATTAGAAAATTAAACATGGAAGCACAAAATCTAGCTTATTATTTTCCAAAAAAAATAAAACTAAAAATATGGGTTTCTAGAGATTAAAACTTTTTTTTTATTGTTATACTTTTCTTTTTCATTCTATTGTTGTGACATCTTTTTATTTAACCCGTTACAAAATTTAAACCTAAAAAAAATATCATCACATCTGGTGTTGGCTCCTTCTTCATACTTCAAATAACAAAACGGTTGATTTAACTTTATGGTTTTTTTTGTATTAACCGTTTCAAAATTAGTATTCCTTTATTCTTCCCTTTTTGCTTCAGAAAAGCCAGCAATTTTGGTATTTGACTTGATCAAATGAAAGTCAAAATTAAAACCTTTTTTTAGTGCCATACTTTTATACCTTATTCCATTGTTGTGACCGTTTTTTATTATGATTTTTTATATTTGTATAACGCACATTGGTATCTATTATGATTGTTTATATATATTTTTTAAATTCAAACGGTTGATTTAAACTGTCAACATGATCTCTGTATAAAAATATATTTTGAGACTAAATTTTATATATTTTTAATATTTTTTACTCTTTTTTGACAAATAGAAAACCACTATTTTCTAATAATAATATTTGATAATGTAATTTCTAACTATTTTAAAAAATAAAAAAAAATAAAAAATTTCTTCTTTAGATACATTTTCATATAAAGTTGAGGGGAGTGGAGATGGCTGCATATCAGTGTTCTAAATAGCGCGCTATAGCCTTTTTTGGACCCCAAACGCTACGCTATGACATCAAAATGCGCTATTTGCGCTACGGCCGCTATAGCGACCGCTACAACGCTATAGCGGTCCGCTATTCGCGCTATTTGCGCTATACAATATGAGTTTTTTTTTTAAAGCAATTTATATGGGTTTTAAATAAAGATAAAAAAAATCTCAAACCAAAATTGAATTTGTTGCTACTTGCTACAGATAAATCAATTTGAAATTGGGAATAGAAATTGAAATTTGAATAGAAAAAAAGTCCAAATCGAAAATAAAATTTGAATAGAAAAAAAAATTATGTCATGAATCATGATGCTTAAGATATTTTTAATAGGAAAAATCGATAGTTTATGATATTACTATGGATATTTTAAACCGCAATTTGAACTTTGTACTGGTTCAATATGAATATTATAATTTCTTAATTACTTTGGTGTTATTTATTGTTCTATGAGACTTTAGATAATGTTGATATTTAGTACAAATATTGAATATACGAAATGTAAAAAAAAAAAGCGCTATTTGGAATAGCTTCCGCTATAGCGACGTTATTCGCTATAGCTTTTTTTTTAGCCTTCCCGCTACGACGCTATAAACGCTATTTAGAACCTTGCTGCATATATATCTTGTGGAAACACTTCAGAGTGAAGTAAAATCTAAAATAATTAATTATCTTTGTTACAGGGGTGCAAACGGATCAGATAGTGGTAAATTATATCCGTATTCATTTTTATTTAAATGGATACGAATCGGATATTAGACAGATACAGATTGGATATTAAACAAATACGGATCTATTATACATTCAATACTATTATTTATTAAAAATAAAAATATTATTTTCAAAACAACAAAGTTGATAATATTTATCTAATTATAATGATGAACTACATAATTTTTTCATAATATATATTAAATTATATAATATGCATATGTTATTGGGATATGGATAATTAAAATTTAAAACCATACCCGTATCAGTATCCGCACGAATATTTGAATATCGAATATCCATATATAATTTGGATACATATTCAGATTCGAACGGATAATATCCAATCTGTTTGCATACCTAATTATGTATTTCAAAATTGTTAGTCTCAGATAATTAAATTTTAGTTTAGTAGCAAAAAGATAATGTTCCAATGTGGTACATACATACTTTCGAGAACCGTTTCTCTTTAATGTTTATACCAAATTAGGAAATTAAACATGGAATTAAAAAGAAAAATCTATCTTCTTCTTGTCGGACAAAAGAATAAAAAGTAGAGAAATTTAGATATATACCCATCATAACTTCTTCAATTAGATATGTACCCATTCAAACTTAAAATTTAGTTATTCCCCAATAAAATTTACTCATTTTATTAATATCCCCATTTTTTAATTTTTTCATCAAAATACTGATTAATAAAATTTAAAAATTTAATTGACAATTTTACCCTAAGAATTATTATCCCTAAAACCTCCTTCTTGATCCTTCCTCTTCCCACGCACAACCCTCCTCCACGCAACCTTCCTCCTCCCGCACACGACCCTCGTCTTCCAGCGCAACTCTTCTCTTCCAAAATTTGCTTGTTCATTTGTGTGACAAATTTGCTTATATGAATGGGGATATAATGACATAAATGAAAATTTTCAACTCCAAAATTTCTTACCAGAGAAATTATGGTATAAATCGTATCAAAGATAGCAGCAGTTTATTAGTTTCAACTTAACACACTCATTTTGTGATACATTGGATGACCTGGAAGAGTATCCTCTCCACTATGTATAAAAGATTCTTTTTACTCTACGGTTTGAGATTTACTCTTAGCCGCTTTGAGATTCGGGCTAGCACAGGAGGCAGTATATTATTTGGGCTTTGAGATTCGTGCAACGTTAAAAGAACGGCCCATCCAGTAATTCTAATAGATTTCCTTTTACAGTACCGGAGAGGATGTGAATTCCGATGAACTCTAGGCTCCAATTTGTTACATTGTTAAAATTTACAAATAAATTATATCCAATTGCCCAAATAAAAAATAAAGTTGGTACTAAATGTTGTGAACCAGTATTTACTCTGTTTTTTTTTTTGTTGTGTCCAGTGTTTAAGAGAAAAGACAAAGGTGGCGAGAGGAGGGCATAAGCAAATGTGTAGTTTTCTCATCAAATCTTTTGTGTTCATTTTTCTGTTTACTTTGGAGTGATAAATGGACTTAAAATATAGAGCAAATGTAATAAATGGAGAAGCGAATCTAGATTCAATTGATGAATGACTAAGATTTGGTGGCATCCGATGCCATCAGAATCAATTAATGAAATTGTCCAATTAAATATTTATTGAGGGTTCCAATAACTTATGCCTTTCATACCTTATAATACCTCATATTTTATATCTTCGTATTCAAAATTCAAACTGTCGATCCGAACTGTTCAAATTTTATCCATATTAAAATATGCTTGGGGATGAAATTTTATAATTTTTGGAAATTTTTACTATTTTAAGATGGGTAGAAAATCACTGTTTTTGAATGGTCTAGAAACCGTGATTTTGTACCTATCTTAAAAATAGTAAACAAATTTCAAAATTTTAAAATTTCATCTTTATGCATATTTTAGAATGGATATCTTGTGGAGCGGTTCGGATTGACAGGTTGGACTTTAGAAAAGATATGAAATATGAGATATGATGAGGTATGAAAAACATAAGGTATTATGTCACACCCCGCAGCCCAGGTCATGACAGAGCCCCGCCGTAAACATACAATCTCATGTATGCTTACAAGGCAATTACGATAGAATTCATAATCATCACAATAAAAGAAATAAAACAAGTTTATATACAATAATCCAGGTACAAAAGTCTGGTAAAAGTAGAATATACAAAATGTATCTCATACGGATACTAACCATAAGGTATGACATAGAGATCTATACAACAAAAACATAAGTATATCTCTAGTCAAATAACAAAAACAGATACTAAGGTAATATGGTACATATACCAAAGGCCTACTACTCGTGTGCCTCTCCAGAACCGGCCGTACCGTAACCTGTAAAAAAAAAAGATCCCAAAGGGAGGGGGTGAGAATAAATTCTCAGTGCGAATTTGCCACAATCAAGCTATTGGACTTGCAATCAGAATCTATTTTCAAAAATAAAATCCATACAACAACATTTTAACAGTTCTATATCAGTATATAAATGTATGCATATGCTCCACAACAATAATCAAATGAAACACAACTCACGGAGTTTTCAAGATGAAATTCGAATCAAATGCATATTGGCTTAACCTATTTATTTTCTAGAGCTGGTAGCACCTACAGATGTTCTTTCGAGCTGGACCCTTTATCAAACACTCATCTGTAGGGTTACAGACACCTACAGATGTTCCACCGAGCTGGACCCTTTATCAGACACCCATCTGTAGTGCTTTGGCTTAACCAGTTACTAAAGTATGGCTTAACCATACAAATATGCAAATCAACCATATCACAACAATTCGGTTTTAAATGAATTGGGTCATGCACATAAATTCACGTCATTCCAATTATGCAACAATCAAACATGCGACATGAATTTCAAAATATGCAACAATCAAGCATTCAACATGACAATCGAGAAGAATTTAATTTCTGAAAATGAAACATCAAACAAGTCCAAGAACCCCGCACCTGATTATGAAGAACGTATTTCGCACTTATGGTTTGGACGTCTCGAAAGGTCCCTCGAATTTCTGCTCAACCGAGCTTACACCTATATTAACATACGTAACTGATGTAACTTTTGTTCGACAATAGATATGCTTACTTGAGCTATCTTGGTTCCTTTACCCTTTTCTTAACACAATCCATACACCTTTCCAAACATGGAAACAATTCGCAAAAATACCCATTTCATCCTTGTTTATCTCCAAACCGAATTATAAATGGAAAGACAAGACTTATTAACTTATAAACTTTAATTTGAGGGTTGAATATATAAAAGGTTTAAGAAATAACTAATCAATTCTTCCAATTACCCAAACCCTAGATCAATCAAAACCAAAATATATTTCAGATTTTAAAAGAGAGAAAAACTTACCGATTAATACTTCTCTTTGTTCGATTAGATTAGATTAATCACAACTCCTTTCAAATTTTCGGATTTGAACCAAACCCTAGATAGAAAATCAAGATTGAAGTGAAATTGAGAAAGGGATTACCAAGTTAATAACTTAGAAGCTAAATGGAGATGGAATACTCAAAATTTATACAAAAATTTCAGATTTGGGCAAAACCCTAAAAATGGAGAAATTTCAGATTTTGAGAGAGATGGGGAGAGAAGAGAAATTACCAAATTGGAGATTAGATGACCATAGAGAAATACAATCGAATTTCTCACTCCTTTCTTAGATTTCTCAAGATTTTTGGGGTGGATTTTTGATGGAGAAGAGAGCTCCCTTCTCCTTCTCTTTGTTTCGGCAGCCACAAATTTCAAAGGAGAAAAGAAGGGTCGGACCAACAGGGAAGAAAGAAAAGAGAGAGTTGTTGATTTTGGAATTTTGCTAATAAACCCTCTCATTTGTTTAATATTGCTTAAAGAAGAAAATGATGCATATAACCCCATATATATACATATTTATATAAATGTAATTTTAATTTATAAGATATAATTTCAAGATATAAATTTCAGAATTCGATTAACTCTGACTATTTCGAAATTTCTGACTAATGTTATAATTATTTTAAATTTCAACTCTTAGTTCATCAATAAAATTTTCTATTATGTTCTAACATTAAAATTTTTATTGTTAAAAATTTCTTGACGTAACATATTGGAACCCTCCTCTTATTAATATTAATCTTTATTTTAATTGATTAAATTAGAAATAGAGATATTAATTAAATGAGTAAGTTTAGATGGGAAATAACTAATTTTCAAGTTTGGATGGATAAATATCTAATTGAAGAAATTATGATGGACATATATCTAAATTTCTCTATAAAGTAAAATATGGTTTCTAGAGATTTAACATTTTCTCATTGACCTAATTTCTCTTAGTAAAATATGGGTTTCTAGAGATTTAAATTTTTTCATTAACCTAAATTTCTCTAAAAATTAAATTATGGGTTCCTAGATATTTAACATTTTTTTATTAACCTATATTTCTCTAAAAATTAAAATATGGGTTTATAGAGATTTAACATTTTTTCGTTAACCGTTTCAATTGATTATTCATTTATTCTTCCCTTTTTGTTTCATAAAAGCCAGCAAGTTTGGTATTTGACTTGGTCAAATGAAGGTCAGAATTAAAACTTTTTTAGTGTCATACTTTTATTTCTCATTCCATTGTTGTGGCATCATTTGTTCAACCCGTTACAAAAAATTTATTAAGAAAATGTCATCATATCTGGTGCTCGGCATTTCTTCGTACTTCAAATAACAATCGAAGAAAAGTTATGTTTATCTTATTTTTCCTAACACACATTTTTGATAAAAAAAGACTGCATAATGGAGATTGATCCTTATTTATTTTCAAAGTTCATACGATTGATTCAAACTGTTCAACATGATCTTTATATACAAATGAAAATGAAAAAAAGTGTTTTTTTTTTAAGATGTAAGAGTGGAGACTAAAAAGATCGATCTCCCTTGCAAATTTCATGTAAAACGATTTTTTGATATTTTAACTGTAATTATTTTTTTTTGTTCTAAGGAACATGAAGAAGAATATTGGTTGTGCAAATTGATCTATTGAGATAGCTAGGGGTGATTTTTGTTATCCCATTGAAATTAAGATTCAAAATTTCAATTTTTTTCCGTCAAAAGTGAATTTCTTGTTTTGTTTCCCATTCAAAAAAGGTCTTTCTTTTCTTCGAATTTGTTGATCAAATCGGAAAAATTTAGTTAAATCATAAATTCTTTATTTAAGCCTGATATGTCCAATTTGCTAGAATTGAGTGAGTCAATATCGGTAATATAATATTGTTTAGATTCTGACCGTTCAATCAGAATCCAAACCAAGTTTGAGGTGAAATATATGTACCGGATATCTTTAATATTCATGTAAATTTTAACGAGACAGTTAAGATGTAAAGAGAAATATTGTATTCCCTTATATTATATGATTATATGAATTGAATTGAATTGAATTGTAATAATAAATGTTTTAGTCATTTAATTGGGATGGGCCTTGGGCTATGCAAGTAGTGTTTTCCTTGGTGCGAATTCCAGTATGGGCTTTCTCCCTGATCTCTTCCTTCATTTTAGTCCACTTCTATGCACTTTTACCTTAATTATATGAACATCAGGTAAGAAAGGGTCGATCAAAATGATTAAGATAGAACTAATGAACCAAGACCTATGGTGCATGCTCAATATAGGTTCTATAGTTTTCTTAGTTGAATTTGAGATAACTTATGGTCCAACTTACGCTCAATATATCCTCGCTGATAATTATCTGCGACCGGACTTACTATAGCGGATAGGCAAACACTACAGCAGAAAAAGACTTTCTGCGACCGGTCGCAGATAGTAATCCCGATCGCAGAAAATCAGTTCCGGTCGCTAAAATCCCGGTCGCTGTAAGTATTGTCGTAGATACTCTTTTGATGACGTCACTGGTCACTGAATGACGTCATCAGGTCGCTAAATGACGTTATCCGGTCGCTGATACTTTTTTTGCGACCACTTTTTTTTTGTCGATGTTATTTTTTCTGACGTCAGAAAAAGGTATCTGCGACCAAAAAAACGGTCGTGGATACTTAAAACCGGTCGCAAAAAGTGTTATGTCAGGTTTTTGGAATTTTTTTATTATTTAAATTTCCACCATTTAATAATTGGTGCTACACGATTGGTATGAAATCTACCAAACAATATAATAAAATATCATTCATATGCAACACAAGCAACAAACTATCATATTGCAAATTTTAAATTATCTCAAAACATGATCATATATATTCATCCAAAAATCTAAGCAATATTCATCTAAAATTTCAAACCAATGAACAATTCCAAATAGTTCACCAAATACAACTATTGTAGTGGAATGCAAATCTAAAACATGGCAATCTAAATTAAAGCCTTTATGCTTCAAATCAGCAGCTGACGCATTCTTTTTCAATTCATCATTTATGCTCCAATGCAGGTCACTGTTACAAAAAAACATATTTCATTTAATTTTGAAAATGATTTTCAAACTAGGAGTCAAGCAAAATTAGCTTTAGTAAAGATGGAATTAAGTTAAATTAAAGATCTTTAAGAGCAAATGTCAATCTCAGGGCCATATTAAACATAAAAGCAGAGACATTACACATACAGCATTGCTATTCTATATTGAGAAATAAATGTAGCACAAACTGTAAATTACTCATATAATTGAATTCTCGTACATATTGTTATCTAGAAATGAAACAGTTTTAAAAAAATATATTACTTCATTAGTTGACAAAATGTGGGAGATGAAATATTCCATGCATGGTTAGCCAATTGTGAAGAGGGGTCATCATCCTAAAAATAAAACTAATTAACTATGAGTGAGGCTAAGGTACTATGCATAACACTGATTGGTCTGTGCTACGGCTCAATATTTGAGTTTTCAAAATCCTAACGGTCGATCCAAACCATTCAACAAGATTATAAAATGAATATGTACTTGCGAACCAAATTTTACATTTTTTTGAATAGAAAATCACAGTTTTTGGATGGTCCAGAATTTTCAGATCAAGTGATTTTCTACCTATCTAAAAAAATAGTAAAAAAATTCAAAAAAAATGTAAAATTTGGTTTGCAAGTACATATTCATTTTATAATCATGTTGAACGGTTCGGATCGACAGTTAGGATTTTGAAAACTCAAATATTGAGCCATAGCACGGACCAAACTGTGCTATGCATAGTACCGTAGCCTCACTCATTAACTATTATATTGACTAATTAGCAAACGAGACAAAACGGCAATAAACAAAATTTTAAAACAGTTAAGAGAAATCATCAAAAGGAATCTCCGACAGAAAGGATACCTTCATTGGAAGATTTCAAATATACAAAATAGTAGGCCTTTCGAAACCAATTAAGTAAACAAACATTTCAACTCTTAGCTTTCCTTCTCAATTTTCAAACACATAATGACCAAGTGCGCAACTCAATGTTATTGCACTTCTCGAATCTTAAGATTCCAATTTTCATTGGAAAATTTTTCTTCTTTAAAAGAGTATTTATAAGAAGTCAACCTTGGATCCATAATGCTGAAGTTGACTGCCCGTTAAATTTGATCCATCTTTGGGCTCCCAGTATTTGGTTGAGATATGCTCAAGCTCAAATCTACTTCAGTACCTATAACAATTATGTACATGAATGTCATTTATAGAAGCTAGAAACATTCTCAAAAACATGAAAAAGTTTTTCGTGTGTATACAGCCCCAAAAATATTACAATCAGTTAAACAAAAAATACCTTGGTAGCCACTACCAAGTTTTCAAAAAAAAAAAAAAACAAACAAAAAATAAACGATTCTAATAGTGTATGACAATAATTTAAGGAAATTAGGAATTTATCCACCCCCCCTCCCCTCCCAAAAATGAAGTATACATGAACCCATATTAATCCCACTACTGTGAGATTTTGACAAGGAAACACCAAATCCTTGTATATCCAACAGATTTTCCAATTAAGCAGGACTCCAAGTAACATAAAAAATAAGTTACTAATGTACAACTAGATTAACAAATTGAGAAATTGAGAAATTTTGAACTGGAAAAGCATACGCACTTTTTGCCGAGAAATTGACCCATACGAGCCTCCCAGCGGCCACACTTGTGGAGTGTAACTCCTTTGTACTTTGAGCTACCTCTTGAGAATCCTGTGCTCTTCCTTTGACAGATTCTTCATCTATTAAACACAAATTTTGAACTTCATATCAATCTACTTGTACCTGATTGATTCACTATGAGAAACATTAATTGAAACATTTTCATTAATTATGAGTATATGCAATCTCAATTGTACCTGTTTCATATCTTCCTCATAATCACTCAGATTGAAATTGATGTCAGCATCGACCCCACGAAATTTAATTGCCGCTCTATCATACGCTATGCAATTAAATATTTCAGTATATTATGAGCCAATACACCTAGAACTGTAGCTGCTTGTGTAAACTATTCAATTTTTTCATGCTTGCTATAATTAATTCTAACAATTGCAAATGGTTGTACTATGATACAGAAAAATTAAGGGATGTACAGGTAAGATCAGACCCGAAACCCAGCAAGAACACAAGAAGCCGGTACCGGTAACGGTACCAGTAGGGCAGCAAAGCCAACCCGCAAAGCAAACCCCCAATTCAAAATTGTCAAACGGGAAAAGCAACAACCCGCGAGAGACGTCAATCCATCTTCGTAATCATCAGAAAAATCACACGATCAAATAAAAAGGGTGTGTATGAGTATTTACCCGAAAGCAAGAATCTCAAAGAGGCAAGATAGGCCGGTTCCAAGGCGATCGCCTTGCTTCCAACTTTGAAAATCGAAACCAGCAGGCAATCACAGAGAAGGGCTCCGCTAGGCACCAGAATCACCAAGCAAAGCACCAAAGGCAACGATCACAGCACAAGAACACAAAACCGAAAATGGTTTCGGTTATCACAGTAACAAGGCAAACAGAAAAGAGAGAGAGAGATTCTTTAAGAACGGGGCTCGGTGTTGTGCTGAGCGGCGGAGAAACACGATCAAAACTGAAAACCTAGACTCGGAGATAAAAGGGGCGAAATTGAAATTTAGGCGGAGAGGGTTTTGATTATGACGCGGGAGGGTTTTTGATCTGGCGCCCAAATCGTGATTCTTTTTTTTACCAATACTTTCAGCGACCGGTGCTCTAGCGGTCGCTGAAAATTCGCTGAACGGTCGCTGATAATATTGGTCTCCGATGTGAATGATTTTATTTTATTTTTATGGAAAAAAAAATACTTTCAGCGACTGACGACAGCACCGGTCGCTGTTACCGGTCGCAGATACCTTATTTTGCTGTAGTGAAATTTGTTATACTTCCCGGTCCATAGCCCAGAAGAAGAATATTGATTGTGCAAATTGATCTATTGAGATAGGGGTGATTTTTGTTATCCCATTGAAATTAAGATTCAAATTTCAAATTTTTTCCGTCAAAATTGAATTTCTAGTTTTGTTTCCCATTCAAAAAAGGTCTTTCTTT